>NMRB01000138.1:249785-294218 GCA_002633025.1 Notospermus geniculatus
CCAGGGTTTCCGAGAATTTCTTGCCAGTGATCTGACAAAAACTGATGTCCGGGAGATTTTGGTAGGAATATTGTGCTTTTATCAAACTCCCCATGAGTTCTTGCAAAGGTTTTATTGTGCTTACTGTAACAAGCCTCAGATTTCCATTTTCCAATGACAGATCAAGTCCTTTTAAGTCTTCTCTTATCGCTTCAGGTATAATGGCCTTCCAAAAGCTGTTCTAAAGGCCCACAGGGAACACCATCAGAAAAATGGTCAGGCAATCCGGCAGGCATTTACATTCCATGAGCTCTTGTCCCCAGTGTTCCCAATGGTTTATCATCTTGGTCCATATCTCAGCTGTGATCCTATACTCATAGTTAAACTTGTACGGATATGTCGGTCTTTTATGAGGGAGGTAAGTGTTTGCTTATCATTACTCTCATCATCATCATAGTCATTATTAGTGTTAACTTTGCCATCATCAACATGCTTTCTTTATCATCATCATTTTCCTCTTCATCATTGTCATCCTTATTGTTAACTTTGCCATTATTCATGGTCATCATTACGCTTTCCTTTTCATCATCATCATCTTTTTCATCCTGAATGGAAATCTTGCCATCATCGTTTCCCACCCATCCTCATGCTTTCCTTTGCATCATCATCATCATCTGCATCATTGCCATCCTTAGTGTTAATTTTGCTATCATAGTTCTATAGTTATTATTCTTTTCTTCTCATCATTATCATCAACATTCTCATCCATAGTGTCGGCTTTGCCATCACTTGTTTCATAGTCATCGTCATCATCAATATTGCTCTCATCCCTATTCTTCTATGTAAAATATTTAGAACATGTTTAAAGTCTGTAATGGCTGCTCGAACTCTGTTGGGCAGCTGATATACATTGTATGATGCATTACAAGATGATATTTTTCAATACTCTTGTGGGTCTGTATTGACCAGATTTATGATGAGTAATTATCTCTTGACGGTGGGATGAGGTAAAAGAATTATGATACAGCGTTCTCCTGGCCACAATAAAGTACGCTATTAATTGTTTGGCCCAACTTTTGCTTCTGTCAGGGTGCAATGATGAATCAAATGGCAGACATTAGGTGACCATCTTGGCGTGCTTTAAAAAAAGTCTCGTTTTTACAATATTCTTTGGCAGTGAAAACTTCCTTGAGATTCTCTCCACCACTACCCCTATAATACCAATCATGAACTAACGAACATGATCACTTGACAATGCTTTCGACTGACTCTGCATCAAATGCTACGTTCACACACAATACGGATTTAAACCGAACTCCGAAGTCCGCATTCTGGAATTCGGTTTAGTCAGTGCGCATTAAAAACCGTCAGTTCACACTAGCGTTACAATCCGATTCAGACCACAAATCCGAACTAAACTGCGCCGTCTATGAACAGCAATATTAACTAAAGGGCAAACAGGTAACCACTGACCAAACTTCGTTGATTCGGATTAAACTGTTCAGACTACAAAGTTATTGCAGATTAGTTGGTGCGCACTAGCTAGCACGGATTAACAACCGTACTTGTTAGTGCGGATCTAATCCGAACTTAAGGGTTTCTAGTGTGACCTCTTATTCCGAATCAAGGCGTTAGTACAGTTTAAGTCCGGATTAAACTGCTAGTGTGAACGCAGCTTAAGATTGTACGTATACCCAAGTCCCATAAACTAGATGGGGTGCCCAGGATGGGGTGGAATGTGATTTGATCCTCTGCTGCAGAGTGTCCTTTTGTACTGACTCAACTGAGAATTTGACATCAGTTAGGAAACTTCTACAGTGACTGCAAATACAGTGCATGTTGTATTCTTTTCTCCAGAAGGAGGAAGTAAGGAAGGAGCTCCATGACGTTTATCTCGGTCTCCTGACCCTGATAGATGAATGTATCCTACCAAGTCTCACCTTGCTTGAAGGCAACTGCTGCATGTCCGAGGAAATTTGGACCCTGGTCAAGATGTTACCGTACATATACCGCTATCGTCTGTATGGTCAGTGGAAAAATGACGCCACCAATACCAATGCAGTTCTCATCAGGCAGAAGGCAGATTGTATTGAGAGGGCCAAATATATACTCAAGTAAGTTATGGTTTGAATAGTGAGTGGGTATGTCTCGTCATACCTCAGGCCTGCTACAAGTAATATTGTCACAAATTAAAACATTAAATTTAAAGGCAGAGATTACATATTTTTTTCTTTCAGGCGTCTGACCAAAGAAAATGTGAAGCCACTTGGTCGTCAGATTGGAAAACTCAGCCACAATAATCCAGGGATTATATTTGAATATGTAAGTACTAAATTAGTCTCTCTCTTCATTTGATGCATGGACCAGAGTGGGCACAAATATTGCTTTTGACTTAGTGAGCTCTAACCGAGGACATGCATCTAGGACATCTATTCTATAACCCTTTTTTCTCCATCCAAATGTAGGTGCTGTCACAGATTCAGAAATATGACAACTTCATCGGCCCGGTGGTAGATTCGCTCAAGTACTTGACATCTCTGTCCTACGATGTCCTTATTTGTATCCTTTAAGTACATTCCATTACCATAAGATCCTTCAACTAGCAATGTCTTCTACAATGTCAATGTACATTGCCTTATTCTATCATGAATACAAAAGCAGATCGTTCCTTGACCTCTGAACAGACTGTATCATTGAGGCTCTTGCAAACCCAGAGAAGGAGAGACTGAAGTATGACGACACCAGTGTCTCTCTTTGGCTTCAGAGTAAGTTTGCTGTTGGTGAATAGGCCCTTTGTAATCAAATTGCGAATATCTGGGACCCACTTTCATTGGATGTTGATTGACTGCATTTCGTTGGCATACCATGCCACTGAACAAGCAATGCCTTGCCTAGACAACCTTAATCATAAATCAGTGATTTCTGTTCGCTTGGAAATCAGTGGATAAGGACTTCAGTATTGTTGTTTTCAGGCTTGGCTAACTTTGCTGGTGCTATTTGCCGAAAGTACCCCATTGAACTGGCCGGATTGCTGCAATATGTTGTCAATCAGCTGAAGGCAGGAAAAAGGTAAGAAACTCGATGTCCTTCATACTAAGTGGTTGTGATGCCCTGTTGCATTCTTTACTGGACCGAATGTTCTAGTGATGACATAACTGTACACCATCCATCTTATTCATTGCCTTTATGTGTTCTTCCATTCGTAATTTATTTTATTCCAGTTATGATTTGCTGATCCTGCGTGAGGTCATCCAGAAGATGGCTGGCATAGAGGTCACAGAAGAGGTCACCGATGATCAGCTGGACGCGATGTCGGGTGGGGAGAATCTCCGAACTGAAGGCGGCTACTTCACTCAGGTTCGCAACACGAAGAAATCATCCGGCCGCCTGAAGGATACTTTGGTTGAGCATGATCTGGCTCTTCCACTAAGTTTCTTAATGTCCCAACAACGAGACTGCATCATCTACAAAGAAGGCGACTATGGAAAGCGACATCTAAAACTGGTTGGGAAGTTGTACGATCAATGTCAAGACACCCTTGTCCAGTTTGGGACCTTCCTGTCGATGCAGATGAGCTCCGATGAATTCCAAAAGAAACTGCCGCCCATTGATCAACTTGTCCTCACATATCATGTGTCTCCAGATGCAGCATTCTTCTTCTTACGCCCGGTAATCACTCATGCAATGATGGTAAGTTTTCTTTTTTCTTGGGACTTCCAATGGCCTCGTACTTCAAATATTATGTTCTTCAGTCAACTTATCTTTTCACTGTATGCTTTTTCAGTCAAAGTTCGATGAGCTGTGGAAACAGGACAAAACAAAGAAAGAGGCCAGTCGACCAGCTGTCAAGGTAAGGACCCTTTGCACTTTAAACCACACCTGTCCTCCTCGTAGTAGTTTTGGACTTCTAAATATGAATCCTCCACCTTGCCCGTTGATAAGTCCTTTCCCTTTCCTCTGTTGCAGACCCAGTGTTACCTTGATGCTTCCGAGGCTATCTTGTGTGATGTCATTGAGTCTGTCAGAGCTTTAAATCCACCCAAGATCTGGGACGAGCTCAGGTAAGAGTTACACTTGCAGATCTGTACATGTGTTTTGATTTGTCATCCCATCAGACCTGATCAACCAAACTTAATAGTGGGGTGTCATGTTCCTGTTCTCTGTAAATTTCCTCTTTTTCCAGTCCCCAGTTCTATGTGTCATTCTGGACTTTGACGCTGTATGACATTGAAGTACCTACCTCTGCATATGAGAAACAAGCCAACCAGCAAAAGGCACAGATAATAGCTGTTGATGAAAACATGGAATTGGTGAGTTGTCGTTTTTTGCATACAACTGGACTGTGAGAAAGAACAGTTGCCTCTTGAAATGCATGGAGAATGGTTCAAACAGGAATCAAACCCACAAACCGTTGAACGTCAAATCACAATGTACCAATGAGATGTGTCTCAGGAGAGAACCTCACCAAACTTACGTGTCGCAATTTCAGGCTGATGCTAAGAAGAAGAAAGAAAAGGATCGTTGCATGAATCTGATGGACAAACTCCGTGACGAGGCAAAAAAGCAACAGGAGCATGTAACAAGGGTCAAGGCTAGACTGAACAATGAAAAAGATGACTGGTTTTTACCAAGTGAGTTGCCACGATCAGCGATATTTGATCATGAGGTAGACACTGAGTAGTTTGGTGGCATACCATCTTGTGCATTGTTTGAATCCCTATAATCAGTGTCCCATTCCACATTGGCCTGAGTCTGGTGGCCTCTCATTGCTTTATTCTGCATCAAGATTTTTATCCATAATGCATTTGTTGCAGGGGGATCGACAAAGAATGAGACAATAACCCAGTTCCTACAACTGTGCATCTTCCCAAGGAGTTGCTTCAGTGCCCCGGATGCCATCTTTTGTGCCAAATTCATCCACCTCCTTCACGAGCTGAAAACACCAAACTTCTCCACTCTCATTTGTTATGATAGAGTAAGTACTATAACTTGTGATCATCAGGAAAATATTTTGAACAGAAGTGCAAGCTCTTTGATGAACTTTCATTCAAACATTTCTTCCTGTGGGTTACGACTTTTCAAGCAATTAAGTTCATATTAAAAATTGAGACCATCTGTTCTTGTTACAGATCTTCTGTGATGTGACCAACACTGTGACATGCTGTACAGAAAATGAAGCGTATCGTTACGGCCGATTCCTGTGTGTCGTGTTAGGACCAATCATGAAATGGCATGCAGACAGACAACTCTACGAAAAGGTACAAAATGTCATCAGACCGAGGGTAGTCAATACCTCCCATAAACAGCAGATAGAATGTGAATTGGCTGAGTACATGATTGAATACACAGCAGCTTTCCTCGATTTCTTTCTAGGAATGTGCCACCTACCCAGGATTCGTCACTGTCTTCAGGAAGGGTACAGACAGCAATAACAAAGCTGACCAGCTGGAGTACGAGAATTATCGCCATGTTTGCCACAAGTGGCACTTCAGGATCACAAAGGCTATGATCGGCTGCCTGGAATCAGGCATCTATTCTCAAATCAGGAATGCTGTCATTGTACTCACAAAGGTAGGCACTGTGAATTTGAAAATGATTCTTATTCAGTCCCCTGGTTTTCTCTTCTAAAAACAGTTATACAAGAATAATATGAATTCATGTGAATACCCCAACTATACTTGTAGATTCTGCCTCACTATCCACGTATCCAGATGTTTGGCCAGGCACTGGAACGACGCATCGAACGCCTGAAAGAAGAGGAGCGAGAAAAAAGACCCGACATCTATGCCTTGGCCGTTGGCTATTCTGGCCTACTGAAGATGAAGAGATCATCATGGGTGCCCGAAACCGAGTTTCATATCAAAGACAAAGACAAAGATAATGTAAGCATGAAAGTCGGGTTGTGAAGGAGATACTCGTAATTACAAACCATCTTATCTTACATCTCCAGTGCCTTAGTTTTGCAGTGAAGGTGTCAAGTGAGTCTTGTGTACATGTAAGCCTGTAGATGGTAAATCAAGGAACACCTGTAATGTCAATGACGGCCTTTGCATCACTGCCATTTTACTTGTAGTTTCTCAAAGCTAACATAGAGGTTTCTTAATCTCCTAGGCCAAAACGCCAGCAAAATCAGCCCAAGCAGCCAAGGTCGTGAAGAATGGAGATGTAAAAGAAGAAGGAATGAGTAAGTCCATCACAAGAAAGTTTATGTTTTCATTTTCATAGTTAAACAACCGCTTTTGAAGTTATGCTGAAATGCTGATTCTCTGCTGCTTTTCTTCACAGGTCAAGATCTCGTTCGGGAGAAAGATCGAGATTCGAAAGATCGACGATCAGGAAATGATGTACGAGTTAAGCAGGAACAGAAGGGCGAGAGATCAAGTAGATCAGGCAATACATCTGGGGAGAGGACACCTACGGGGAAAGAGAGAAGGGAAAAATCGCCCACTGCTAGGTTAGTGTTGTCATGTGATGGGAGACAATCTGTGATATCTTGATTGTAGTCCTTGACAATTCATCAGCATCAAAGGTTTTCAGATGTGTTGATGAGTTGATTCATACCAATTGTTCAAAATTTCAGTACTGGGGAACAGAAACAGAAAACAAAGCAACGAGAGGAAAAGGTGAAAGAGAGATCAGCTGATGATGTGAGAATCCTTGGGCCTAAAAGTCATGGCCATGGCGATTATGAGGAGAGGAGTCACAGGGATGGTGAACGGAGCCACAGTCGTGATAAAAGTGGACAGGATGACAGGAGTAGTCGCGAGAAGAAACTCGAGCGGAAAGAAGAGAAAGCGAGTCGGGAGGAAAGACGTGAGGAACGTCGGGAAGAGAGAAGGGAGGAAAAGAGAGAAGAGAAGAGCTACAGAGAGGAGAAACATAAAGAGGAGAGAGAGAAGAGGGTGAAAGAGGAAAAGAGGTGAGTAGGATCTTTTTCTCTATTGCGTATAGAGAGAGAGATATACATTATGTTTGAAAAGATGGCAGAATCGTGCAGGCTACAAACTCGACCAAAAATCTTACTACCGGTAGCCACATTATTTTCTCTATTAATACAGGGATAGAGAAGATCGTGATCGCCACCGAGAAGAAAAGAGCCATCGTCACGAAGAACGAGAACGTTTGCGGGAGGAAAAAGAAAGATGGCAGGGAGATAGGTCTCCAAGTGTAGGCGGTCAAATACGACGCAGTGCAGAGAGTTCACCAAAGCAGTTGTCAGATGACAGAGGCAAGAAGATTTCTTTTTCTTTTCACACAGAAGTACTCATTTGTACTATTCTGCTGAGACTCTAGCGGGCCCAGTTGGAGGGTCTTCAACATAGAAGTGAATCAACATGATTACGGTAGGCTTGAAAATCATTCCCAGCTGTTCATAATCATGGAACAGTCTTTGTTCTGCATTTTGGTTTAAAATTTTGTTTACCACCTCTTTTACAGAGATCAAGAGACGAAAATTGGAAGCGCCAGTTGCTTCCTCATCCTCAAGGGTGAGTAAATAGAACTTTCAAATTATATGTACAGGAATGTCCCCCCCCCCCCNTCCATCTAGTAGTACAAAATCAAATGCAAACTGATTGCATCCATTAAACTTTTAGTTACCAGTACATCAAAAACCTCCCTCCCTCCCTGCCACAAATTAGCCACAGTTATTTTCTGGTACCCTGTACCGGTACACATTCTGACCCGTTTTGTCTCCCAAACCTCAGGAGCTCACAGAAGAATCAGGCCTCCAGGTAGAGTATATACCGCAAACTAGATCTTATCAACAAGAGTAGTTGGTGTTGGTATTTGATGCTATGCTCCTGGTAGACTTGACTTTGACACATAGAAAGCACAAAACCGTGGCCCATTTCAAACATCATGGTCTAAATAATAGATTTCTGACCAGGTAGATACATGTAGATTGGATGTGTAAACCTCCTGACACACAGCTTTTGAGACACCAACTACCCACCATTACAATATTTAAGGTGCTCGTTCACGTGGGAGTTCTTGAGCAAGTTTGCTCTCTATGGGCAAGTCGGAAGACAACCAACAATGGTAAATTACCCATTGAGAGCCAGCTCACGCAAGAAGACTCACTTGTGCTGGAACACAAACATGCTTGACTAATTTGAACACATCGAAATGTTTAACAAATTATCGTTCAAAGCTGCAATTGTTGCTCATTTCATGTTATCGGTTTCTTTCATTAAATTTCAGTGAGTTGGAATAAAGGCGGTGACAGACTGGCGCATAAGCAACGCGTCTGAAAGCGTTCAACCAATCAGGCGGTAGCACGGACCGAAACACCTACCAAAGAATGTGATTGGTGGGACGCCTGCAGGACGCGCTGCGTACGCACCAGTCTATCACCGGCTTTAGTGATCTTTTGCTTACAGCTGCCACGGCTAACATGTACTGCTTCTGTAGATTCCTTGACTTAGACCCCTGCCATGGCTGCACCAGAGAGCATGACCTATTCTATCCTATCCATTTTAAAAGCCCTGAAGATCCACTTGAGCTACTCAGTTCAACATCATCAGTAAATTCTGCTTACCACTTCACCACGATGGAGCAGAATTTCAGTCCATGGTGTCATGATGCAACCATGTCATTGCATACTTAGTGCACTACATGGCAACATGACTGTATGGTCAAGTGGTTTATTCGAGAAGGCCTCGTCAGGCATCATATGTATGAACTGAAACAAACTTCCTATGATTCATCGTGTGTGTGATACCTCCTTAGTTTTCACAGTATCGTCACATGTGACTCTTTCCAGAGCCCTCTAACAGAGAAAGAGCGTGAGAAGGACAGAAAGGCAGAGAGAAAACGGGTAAGCATAGGGAGAGCTTCGTGGTCAGCGTTGAGTACTATGGAAAGGAAACCAGTGGATTCCTAGATCAAAGGTGGTCAAGATGACGCGGTTGATGATTTTCCAAGGAGTAACCTACGAATACGAGCGCCGACTGTGGCAGTTTGGACAACAATTTGACTTCAACGCATAGGGCAAGGCATTTGCAACCATGTGACATTAAAAGGGTCACCTTAATGGATTTTCGTTCTAGATAATGTGAGTGAACTTCTTTTTTTTGCAGGAACGTGCATTTCTATCTGACCCTGAACTTCAGGAGCCAAAGAGAAAGAAGAATGAAGAAGTAGCCTCTGGTAAGATGATAACCTGAATTACCAACGTCAGTTTTTTCTAACAATAAAGTAATGGACAGAACCCGTGTAAGATGAAGTTAAGTGGGTAATAACGATATACAGGTACATGTACTTCCTCATTTATGCTTGTTCAAGGGGGAAAATTATTGTCTCTCTTGTCCCTCCAGGACGGTCAGGTAAAGTCAACGGAGACACTGAGGGGGCGTCCACAAGTAAGGAACGAAGTAGCCGCCATAGTGAACGAGAGAAAGCTAGAGAACGAGAAAAGGAGCGGGAGGCCAAAGTTGAAGGAGAGAAAAAGGTAAAGAAGGTATGTGGAAGCAATTGTACTTAATTTGCCAATGGAATACGATGATCTTCTTGATATTCACATCCTGTGTTACATCAGGATGCTGTCCTTTTTGATTTAGAACTAAATGACCCCGATTTTTTCCTCCTGCAGGAGCCAAAAGACCATGATACACCAAAAGAAGAGAGGCGCAAATCTGACAAACAGTATCCTTTGTAAATTTATCAGTTTCCTCACTCAGTGAAGGGGCGAAGAGGGGTTTGCACTTGTGGCCTCAGCAGCAGTGCAGGTTTCCCATTGGACTGGAGGTTAACACTTCTCTGTTGTTTCATCTCCTTAACACCTGTTATCAGCTCGAGTGCTAAGAAATCTACGAAGCACACCAGAAGATCAGATGAGTCTTGAAGCTTACAACCATGGGACAACACGGAAGTTGAAGCCATAAGAACTAAGAGAGTGTGTTTGCCTTGGCAGTCACTGGCATTGAGCTCCAATGTTTATTGACCATCCTCCACGAAGTGTGGCAAGACTGATTTTTCATGGGTCCGTAAGAAGACCGGAATACACCGAAATACGCCGGAATACACCAAAATATCGCCGAAAACAGGGTTAAAACGCTTCTTTTCAGTATTATTAGTAGTGAGGCAATGTATCATATCAATCCAATGCAAAAATGTACAATATCAGTCTCAATATCAGACCCATTCTAACAGAAACTTCGCCCGGCAGGTGTTTCCGGCGATGGACCGCCGCCATATTGGACAAGCTCGAACACGCATCCAAGATGGCGACCGCTGGCCGCCCGCCGGAAACACCTGATGCGATGTTTCTGAAGTTGTCTGTGTGGATTTTGAGGCTGATCTTGCCCGTATCTGCCTCGTATCCATTAATACATACCATAGCTACAGCATAAGAGTGAAATAGGGAACCCCGATCACGCAGACCACGCGAGAATATACGCGTGGTTTTGAACTGATAGTACACCAATGCCACCTATTATTCATGACGATTCAAGGTGTGATTGGCCGTGCTTGGTGAACCGCATCTCTCGAACAATGGGCCTAGGTCAACGCTAGGTGTCTCGTCTGCTCTATCAGTAGTCATCACGTGACCAATTGGCGCTCCCCATTAAACCCTTTGTATCGTGTTTTCGGCAGTATTTCGGTGTATTCCGGCGTATTTCGGTGTATTCCGGTCTTCTTATGAACCGATTTTTCATTGACAAAAGAGGGGCATCTCTTAGAGGAGTTGCAATAATTGGAAAAGGGATAGTCCATTATCGGTACAAAATATTTTTTCGGAGGGATGGGAAATCCTAGACAATATCATTACCGGTACTGGGTGCCGCTCCCTTTTTTAATGTCACAAGAAACATTGGGTCACCATGTTTCTTCCACGACCAACCTGTGGAATGCTCTTCCATACATGATACAGTACATGTACAATTTAGTTTTGTTGACACATTGGCACATTCATGTATGTATGGTGTAGCACTTATTGGGTATAAAAGTACATTGCTGGTGGTTACTGGGTTTGCTGTCGAAGGGTGTGGTCTTGGCATTTGAACGATTGTTGTAAATTTGTTGGTAAATTTGTAAGGGAGAGAATAGGCCTGTAGTGGTTTTGGTACCTGTACTTCACGGTCCACAGCCAAGAAGAGATGTAGGGCAATGTACCTGTCCAAGCACATGTTTTATTTCAGTTTTCTGGATAAGTCTTGAATGCACTTTAGTGTTACAACATGTGCACTGTTTGTACATCATCAGAACATACAAATGATGTACATGTAAAGTGGAACCTCCCTTAGCGGACAACTGCCAGGAGGACACCTCTCTATTAAGGACACCGAAGTTCAGTCCCAAATTGATCATTTGTATTCATTTTGACCTCTGTAATCAGGACACCTTTCAATTAAGGACCACGTTTGTCAGTTCCAGAGGTGTCCTTAATAGAGAGGTTCCACTGTATGTACCGGTACCCCTATTGTTTTTTGGCCACAATTATGCATAAGGCTAATGTCTAGTTTGTTTTTTCAAAATATATCTGGCAATAGCAGGACAGAGACCTGTTGATGTAATTTCAGAGAAATAAAGTATTGTTTTATGAAACCTTCATATTACTTGGATGTTGACGATGTTATTACCATACACCATGCATTGCAATTAAAGTGTCGGCTGTTGACTAAAACAAATGGCCTTTGAGTCATAGCATGGCTTGGGACTAGCATAGAGATGAATAGAGACTTACAAATAAAGGGCCTACTGGGCTTGAATGAAAAGACCTCATGTAAGCCTTTGGAAAAATTTGATTGTGTACAAAGGTCCTTGTGTAGGCCTACTTCGGTCAACAGTCAATTTCAGCAAAGTGCAGCGAAGTGAAGGCTTTGGTAATTCTTTTGTGAATCCCTAAGATTTGGGCCTACAGCACCAGCATGTAATGTACACAACCAGCATGTAATAAACAATGTAGCCCTATTACACGTGCAAGCATTTGTGACCCACTCGGGCAAAACCAGATGCTTGTTGCTCAGAAGTTGAGCCTCAACGAACTAAGATGACACCAGGAGAGAATGGAAGAAATAGATTCTGTCAGATTTCATAATAGGCAGACAATATTGAAACTGACAAACATTTGGTCTCAACCTGCCAATGTAAGAGCGACAACCGTCTGGTTTTGCCAGAGCGGCTCACATTTATGCCTGTTCCACCTCAGCACAGCAAAACTTGCCCTATAGCAGTTCATTGCAGAAGGCTTGTGGAGTGCTGAGGTGTGAATTCTACAGACATAGAAAGACATGATGTATTTTCTATTTTCGAGGCTTCTGAAGTGCTTGGAGACGACATTCAGCAGTGCTGGTGAGTACACTTAAGTCTACAAGGAAACTAACTGCACACGTTAGGCTAAGGCACATTTGACCATGGCACTGTGCATGCATCCATAGGTAGGCCTACTGCACATGTTCACTACATGTCTACTGAAAGTCTACTAAAGGGCCGCAGAAGTGAAGTAAAACCATCACTTCATTCAACTTACCTTTCATTACTGGTCCTGGCCTTCTCCCTCTCGTTTCCTAAAGCCTTTTGTTTACTTTTTCATAAAAGCATCGGAGAAAATGTTTTAAAATTCGGAATCGCAAGCGGTCATGAAATGGTCCAGGGATCATATGCTCACCAGTCACATGGCTGTAGTGTTACTGTGGGCCACCAGAAAAACTAATACCAGTGCAATTTACATGTAAATGATGCACTCATCGAGATAAAAGTTGTTTCCCTCAGAAAAATTTGACGAAATTTTTTTTGTCCATAATGTAGGATGATACATTTGTACCAAGTTTGCAGAGGAAGAGTGGTCAGTTTTACATACATAACATGTATTTAACAGGCATCTGAAGGTGTCCTTCCATCACCAGTGCAGTCTGGCAGTCAATTTCAGTGAATGGCTATGAGTTTTGTTATTGGAAGAGGTAAATCATTCCCGTGAGATTTTATGGGATGAAAGAGGCCAGAAATACCTCATATCTTGCCGGTGAAAGAGCCAAAACCCTGCATATTTCAAAGTGCATCACCTTCAGATTTTTCTACGACACTTGGTAATAACGAAAACACCCTTAAGGAAAGCCTCTTTCACATTATGCAATACGACCTTTTGCTAGAGACTGTCACATCTTGGTACATGTAGAGACGTGCTGATAGGCCAAAAAATGCAGTGGGGACTAGGTTTGAGAACTAAATTGCACATCATACAACCTGGTATCCAGAAAATATGGAGGGACACTTTTTTGGGACACACTGTAGTTGCGATCCATGTCATCGCACCAAGAGACAAAGTGAAAGATTCCAATTGGCTATGTACAACTCTTGGATCCCATTATAGTATATAATATGAACAATCTGACGGATGATACGATAATCAGATCATCATATTTACATCACATCGAGTCGCATAATGTGAAAAGTGCTTCAACTTAACAAGAAATAACGCCAAGCATTTGCAACAGGAAATTAAAATGAAGCTGTGCTGTGTTTGCAGTAACATTTTATTACATGATCTTTGTCATAAATGTACACAGTTGACACCATGGCAACCATTCGAATAATGAAATGTACATGTATATGTACTCAGAAATAGGTACAAGGAAAATAATCACCGACAGACCCCAGCAAGTGAGATCCCCTTGGGTGTACATGTACTTTGCGTACAGGTATTAAACATACAAGGTCAAATTGTGACACGTAAATGCAGTTTGTAGACATGATGCTACATGAACTCTCATACCATAGGCTACAATTTCAGACAAGTTTTCGAGTCCATTCCCCAGAATAGAAGAGCATATATGAAACGTTTTAACTGTAAGATGAATAAGCGTACATGCTGTTATGGCAAGTGCATAAAGAAACTAAATAAATAAAAGTCCATTTCAACAGAACCGTTACCCTAAACATGACAGCTTATCTCGTATCACTTCAACCATCTTGTCCCTGGGTACCTCCGTCTGGAAAGAAAGGAATATTCCATTATTGAATTAGTCATGTATATGTAACATGGATGTCATCTTAAAGGGACCCTATACATGTACCAGTAGGCAACTAACTATTAGGCTCATATCAGTGTGGTCACTCCATCACAGGTGGCGCTAGCAACTGACAACCTATGGATTTGAGCTCAAATGTTGATGTTAGTGTATTTTACTTGCAACACATGTCAGAGTTAGATTCTCATGCTAACCGATCAGTGTATATTGAGAACATCAAAATGCCTATGAGGAGGCTGCCTGTTGGGTCCCTTTAAGTGATTATGATGGCAATATTTACAGAGGGGTCCCAGGCATTACTCACCTCCTCACGAGTAGCAATCACCCTTAACTTCACAACATTATTTTGTAGTTCTGACTCTCCAATAATAACAGCCAATGGAATACCCATTTCTTCGCAATATTGGAATTGTGCTAGCGTTTTAGGATTCTTCTTGTATGAGGACTCCGTCTGCAAGAAAATGAGATGGGATGAATTAGGGAATATGCTTGAAATCAGCAACCCACAGGGAAATCTGAGGTCAAACTTGAGTGAACGCATTTCGGTACCACACATTGTCAAATTTTGTGAAATTTTTAACCCAAATACAACTTAACATTCTGATTGGTTTTCCTTACCTTGAATTTTGCATCCCACAGTTCTGAGCAGAGTTTCATTCTCTCCTCTGTAAGATTCTTCTGTGCGGATACAACAAACACTTCTGTTTCAGTGGTGCGCACCTTTTTACCAGAATTCTGAAAAATCCAATGATACCATGTGAATGTGGCAAACAGACAAATGAATGGGGTGAGACTTTGTTGTATGAGTACTACACAGCAATTAAACAAGAACTGTCTGTTATGACTACAAACTGAACACATACCATTTCCCGCGCCTCCAATATTGAAAAGACTCTCTCGATTCCAATACTGACACCAACACACGGTGTCTGCTTCCCCTTGGCATCGAACATCCCGACTAGTCCATCGTAACGGCCACCACCAGCCACACTTCCCACTCCTACTTGCTCTCCAGAGGCATTTTTGTGACTCGTCTCGCCTATAAGTAAGAGGGCATGTCCCATCAGTTCAGTACATCAGGGAGTTAATCAATCATCAGAGCCTTTGTAGGTAGACTGCACAGCTTATCCCAATAATGATGGGCTATGCGAGTGGCCCAGTGGAAACTTCAGTGCCTTTCACATCCGAGGCCCCAGGTTCAATCCTGACAGGACCTACTCTTCATGTAATGGAAAGGGGGACTCTGACAGCGCACCTTTCTCCAGGAATGCCTTTCACATCCGAGGCCCCAGGTTCAATCCTGACAGGACCTACTCTTCATGTAATGGAGAGGGCGACTCCGACAGTGCACGTTTTCTCTGGGAATGCCATTTTCCTCCACTCCACACTGAATTTGCCCAATGGAATCTTTTGTTTTGGGCCAATAATGCTGTATCTTGTGCTCACAATGCAATTTTCATTGGGTATTTTTTACTCACCTTTCAAGATGGCTTCATAGATCACACCGGTATAATAATCTAAACCTCTTGCTAAACTCAGATCAAAGGAAACCTGAAACATTATAGTTTCAATAAGTTAATCACTGGCAAAAATAAAAGAATACTGTTCACAATGATTGAATAGTACGAAATATGAGATGACTAGCTCTCGATTAAGCAACATAATGCAGGAGGTAACTTACACCCCAGCCCGCTGACGGAACTGATACCAAAGTGAAATGGACGGAGCCTTACCTTATCCATGACTCCATACAGATCGCAATATCTCAGTAACAATTTCATCTCCTCAAGACCTTCCATGGCTGCCTTATTAGCAGACAGACATTCGTCCTTCTGTAAACGTTCTATCAAATCCGTGCCGCCATTAAGCTGTACGTATGATCCAATTTTATCCGCAACTTCTGGGTCAAGTCCCTTCTCATCCACCATTTCAGCTTTTACGTCATCCCAGAAAGTCTTGTCCAATTTATCAACCGATGAGCAGATCGTCCTGAACTTTTCCTCTGGGACGCCACAGGCGGCGAACATGCCATCTAGGAGTTTGCGATGGTTTAACTGAAATGTTGGAAGCGATTTCACAGAAACTGTCGATTTCCTCTGGGCATTCAGCTTCCTCCTGCTGTCTGCCTTCATGTAACTGCCTAGGGAGCCAATATTGCTGAATTTGGCCTTGGCTCTCAACAGAGTATTAAAATGCACCTTCCAGGGGACAGGAACAGATATCTATTGTGCCATTATGAGGGTCATAAACAAACTGTAGATATATAATGGGCCTATAATGGTCAGTCGAAACCATCAAATCAATTTTGATGGGTTTGACTGGAGCTGTTTGCTTCAGATGCCTACCTTGATCACGAAGTCACCCAGTTTCAACTCGCTCAGAATCTCATAGACAATCTTCACACATTCAGCGTCGGGAATCATCAGGTCATATTGGCCAGCAATGTCAAAATCCTGAAGATACGAAAAAAGGATAATAAACAGCATTAGCCTTTGTTGGAGATCTCAATCATTTAGGTAGTGTATTTACAGGCCAGTTAAATCAACTCAGTGTGAACTTCAGAAAAGGCACATGGAGAGCTAGGCTTTTGCTGCAGTGTTCATGTGCGATGACATCTCCTACTTACACATGCCCTACTTGATGCCTTATGCGAGGGTCCGTGGGTTCGATTCTGGTAGGAAGCAAGGTCTTTCACCTTAGAAACCCGATTTCTATTTCATATTCCTACTTACACACTGATAAAACTCCCTGTATCGTCCCCTTGTCATGGCAGGGTTATCTCTCCTGTACACCTTGGCGATATGATACCTCTTGATATTGGACACCTTGTTCATGGCAAGGTATCTTGCAAAGGGTACCTGGGTCGAGGTCAAGGAAAAAGACTGGTAATACGGAGTCAATTTTAATTGATTGAAAACTGAAAAGCACTCCATTTTTAGTGAAAAAAATTTATAAAAGCATAGGAACTGGTGCGTGCGACAATTGAGTTGGCTTTGGAACTTTGACTGGAGTTTAGGCTTTAATTTGGTTGTCTTTGTTGATAAACCAACACGACCAGGCCTACGCCTAACTGAAGCTCAACTTGGGTCTCTTATATAGGCGAGTAAAATCTTCACCTCCATTATTTCATGGTTTGGCCTACATACATAATACGCACCTCACACTTTTTTCTACCCACAACTCACTGTATGTNTAGATCACACCGGTATAATAATCTAAACCTCTTGCTAAACTCAGATCAAAGGAAACCTGAAACATTATAGTTTCAATAAGTTAATCACTGGCAAAAATAAAAGAATCCTGTTTAGGAAATAGTATGAAGTATGAGATGACCAGTTCACAATTTATGCAGGGGGAAATTTACACCGTAACAACCCACTGATGGAACTGATGACAAAGTGAAATGGACGGAGCCTTACCTTATCCATGACTCCATACAGATCGCAATATCTCAGTAATAATTTCATCTCCTCAAGACCTTCCATGGCTGCCTTATTAGCCGACAGACATTCGTCCTTCTGTAAACGTTCTATCAAATCCGTGCCGCCATTAAGCTGTACGTATGATCCAATTTTATCCGCAACTTCTGGGTCAAGTCCCTTTTCATCCACCATTTCAGCTTTTACGTCATCCCAGAAAGTCTTGTCCAATTTATCAACGGATGAGCAGATTGTCCTGAACTTTTCCTCCGGGACGCCACAGGCGGCGAACATGCCATCTAGGAGTTCGCGATGGTTTAACTGAAATGTAGGAAGCGATTTCACAGAAACTGTCGATTTCCTCTGGGCATTCAGCTTCCTCCTGCTGTCTGCCTACATGTAACTGCCTAGGGAGCCAATATTGCTGAATTCGGCCTCGGCTCTCAACAGAGTATTACTGCACCTTCCAGGGGACAGGAACAGATGTCCATTGTGCCATTATGAGAGTCATAAACAAACTCTAATAATGGGCCTATAATGGTCAGTCGAAACCATCAAATCAATTTTGATGGGTTTGACTGGAGCCGTTTGCTTCAGATTCTTACCTTGATCACAAAGTCACCCAGTTTCAGCTCACTCAGAATCTCATAGACAATCTTCACACACTCAGCGTCGGGAATCATCAGGTCATATTGGCCAGCAATGTCAAAATCCTGAAGATACGAAAAGGATAATAAACAGCATTAGCCTTTGTTGGAGATCTCAATCATTTAGGTAGTGTATTTACAGGCCAGTTACATGTAAATCAACTCAGTGTGAACTTCAGAAAAGGCACATGGAGAGCTAGGCTTTTGCTGCAGTGTTCATGTGCGATGACATCTCCTACTTACACATGCCCTACTTGATGCCTTATGCGAGGGTCCGTGGGTTCGATTCTGGTAGGAAGCAAGGTCTTTCACCTTAGAAACCCGATTTCTATTTCATATTCCTACTTACACACTGATAAAACTCCCTGTATCGTCCCCTTGTCATGGCAGGGTTATCCCTCCTGTACACCTTGGCGATATGATACCTCTTGATATTGGACACCTTGTTCATGGCAAGGTATCTTGCAAAGGGTACCTGGGTCGAGGTCAAGGAAAAAGACTGGTAATACGGAGTCAATTTTAATTGATTGAAAACTGAAAAGCACTCCATTTTTAGTGAAAAAAATTTATAAAAGCATAGGAACTGGTGCGTGCGACAATTGAGTTGGCTTTGGAACTTTGACTGGAGTTTAGGCTTTAATTTGGTTGTCTTTGTTGATAAACCAACACGACCAGGCCTACGCCTAACTGAAGCTCAACTTGGGTCTCTTATATAGGCGAGTAAAATCTTCACCTCCATTATTTCATGGTTTGGCCTACATACATAATACGCACCTCACACTTTTTTCTACCCACAACTCACTGTATGTTTACGACACTTGATCGTTGCAGACATGTAAATAGAATCCAGTCACGGTAATTCAACCATAACTTCAAGGTAGTGAATGAGACAACAAAAACCTATAACTATAGAGTGGAACCTCTCTATTAAGGACACCTTTGGGACTGGTAGTTGGTGTCCTTAGTTGAGAAGTGTCCTGATTACAGAGGTCAAATTAAGTAGAAATGACCAGTTTGGGACTAAATGTTGGTGTCCTTAAATAAAGAGGTGTCTGCCAGGCAGAGGTGTCTGCAAAGAGAGGTTCCACTGTACCAGTTACAAAGAAAATGTGCAACTTCAAATGTGTATTGCAAAAAGATTACAACTGGGGACAACTGAGTATCAAATCAATTTTTTCAGGTTTCCTAGAGCCAAGAAGTTGTTGAAAAGGATACAGTCAGGTCATATCTTAGAGAGAGAATTTCGCCCCCTTGGTCAGCAAGATCATAGATAAGTTTGGAATCTTCTCCATATTTCCCAGTCAAAGTATCCTGAAAATAAACATGGCATGCATTACTGTACGCTTACACCATAACTTACACCTTTTCAATTTGCCAATTTCAAAAGACTTTTGAAGCCTTAAGAAGAAGTTATTGAAACAGAACAGACTATGAAAATGTACCTTCAATTCAAACACCGGTGTGTCGATTGTCTCAGCACCATGATGTTTAAAGCAGTTTATTATGGTTTTGAATACGTGCTCTCTGATCGCCATTTGGTGAGGGTTGTAGTCCCTCGTTCCCTGCAATGGAAAGATTTCAATGAAATCATTTTAGGGGGACTGTTGTAGAATCACCCTGTTATGACATTCACAATCTTTGGCCTGTGTTGTAATGTTTATTTATGAGTTCAATTCAATTCTGCAATCAAGAGCTGCACAAAAGCAGTGCTTTTCATTCCGCAATACACAACCTGCACACTTCAAGAATGACACTCACTGAGAAAAAATGAGTAGAGCTTGAATGTAACAGTCATTCAACAGCATTGGTTTCCATTCAGGGACTCGAGTAATGCTGAATTAGATAGAAACACTCCCAGGAAAGAAGACTTTTAACCTATGACAGTGGTTAGGAAATTGAGTTCAGTCTTTATTGTGGGAGGACTTGTTAGGGTTTAGTTTTGAAAATTTTGTAATACCTTTTGAGTTTTGTAATAGTTTTTAAAACTTGACAGAGTAGGCTAGTGTCATTGAAAGCCCAGTAGTTTCAGAACAGACATGAAGTGGATACAAGCCTGTGGCTGGCATGTGGAATACAGAAACAGTTGGCCGCGTTTGACCCCAGTAAGTTTGCTTTCAAGTCCACTCACACACTGAAGGAGGTGATGATGGATACATGTACTACCCGAACTCAAAGTACATGTAGGTGAGTCAAGTTCCTTTCCCTACATGAGTGGCTAAAGGGCACCGCACACTAGCGATTTTTTCGAGCGATTTTGTAGGCGATCGGCCTTGCGACCACAGAAGCGACTGAACATTTTTCAGTTTTTTTAGTTTTTGTTGACTTGTTTGCGACAAATGCTTCTTTGGAAGATCAGTGATGTCGCGGATGACATCACTGATCGACCTCAAAGGTAATTACGGCAGGCGACGTAGTAGTCACATCAGTAGTCGCCCCCATTTTAGTCGCCAGTGTGCGGACCCGGGGGGATCACTCCCCATAAAGTGTGTTGCATATCAGTGTACCAAAAATTGCGGGTAAAGGGGTGTTTTTCGAGCCGCATCAGCGGGACCAGCGCTGGGTCAAATAAGCCCCCCTATTTCACTCATAACCCCGCAGAAAGCCCACGGGAATACATAAAAAGACAATTTCCCCCGCCTTAAGCCCTGCCCTGCCTAGTGTGGTCCATGTGTCCTGCAAAAAAGCCCTTTAAAACGTCTCTCAAATGACCCAGCCAATAGGGGTGGGTAATGCACAGTACCCAGCTTTAGGGAGTACCCAGCCAAAAGGGGTGGGGATTCAAAATTGCTGTTACCAGCTGAAAGGGGCTTATGAAAAAGGTGGAGTACACTGATGTGCAACACACTTTATGGGGAGTGACCCCCCCCCGGGTGTGCGGAGCCCTTAACTCTACATGTAAGTGGCAGAGGATCACTATAGATGACACAGAAACTTATAGCAGTCTTTTTCACTCTTACCTTGGCTGTCTTCAGGACGAACTTTTTGCTGACATCTTCTCCGAGTTGAGACTTGAGTTCAAGTAACTTGGAAACTTCCTCAGATATCTGAATCAGAAAAAACTCTTCACATTAAAGCCCCACTGTATTGAATTTTACGATACTTTCAAAATGTTAGGAGAGTGCAAACAGACGTTTCATAGCCTCGTGAAGGTCCCCAAAATGCTTGCCTGATATGTAATTCATAGAATCAAGGCCTAGTTTTTAGCACACATTGAAAAAAACTGCAGGGAGAGCTCTATGTATTCAGACAGAGCGTAGTACATTTTACACTACGCTGACGTCGTGCACTGACGTCGAGAATTGCGGCGATGGTTTGCGTTTTTCATATTCAATACAGTGGGGCTTTACAATGAATATGTCATGCCATCGGCTACAATGTGGGGCTTGGTATTTATTTTAAAGTTGGCTGCCACTTTTCCTTCACAAAAGGAGTCTTCTAATGTCTCTTGAAATGCGATTCACGTACCTGGTTCCCATTAGTAGAGCACATTTGGTAGAGGATGACAGCAGAGCGTTTCAGGTGTTGGTTCATCCAACGCAAGCGAGCAAATGTCATCAGTGTAATCATTGTTCATGAAGAATCAAGGTTTTGTCACATTCGAGATCAAAACGTTGCAGTGGGCGTAGTCGTAATCACAATTGAAGCAAGGATTGTTGAAGTGTTGTCGACGGTGATGTAGGTGGAGTGGCAATCAGCATGGAAAGTAGAGAAACATCTGGTATGAATATAAAGCACAAAGGAAATATTGTCAGCAAATTTGCTACAACAATTATAAAGCAGAATATCAGACACTACGGCCCACATTTTCAAAGCTGTTTTAACGCTAAAATGCATTTTAGTCCAGGACTTGCATGCCTATAAGCATGCAAGTGCTGGACTAAAATGCATTTTAACGTTAAAACAGCTTTGAAAATATGGGCCTACATGTACATGTACCAAATTTTTGTCCAGTTTGCAATAGCAAAGAAAGAAAATGTTACATGCAAGACAGTAAAATCCTAGAGCATGTACACCAAATGACCATCAAAATACCAGTCTACACAGAATGTATGAGAAACCCAGTTAGACAGTCACACTGACCCTAGCCTTGTAGCCTTTTGGTTTCTCAGCTTTAAGCTTCTTGATATCATCCCCAATCGCAATGAGTTTCCGATACGTCCTCAACTCAGGACTGATCCCTGGACTATTGTAGCCCATATACTCAACAGTCGACTGTGACATTTTAAAATCCAGTACTGTAAATCTCGTTCACAGAAGAGTTGTAGGAACAGTTCTTCTTCTCAAATTCAAAATGGATTGATTCACGGTGAATGAAGAGTTCGTCCTGTCTGTTCCTCAAGTTTGAGTCAAATCGATTCACTTATCCATGCTTTCCATTCCAGCCACTAAGTCAAAGTGCTCATATATTTTGTGCCCAATCCTAGAAATCATTGAGATAATTTAGAGTGTCCTTATCAAGTAGGTTAGCATTGTCAGCTGCCTATCAGACGAATGTCATAATCACGTCCTTTTCCCAAATCTTTTCTGTCAATGTCATGTCTGTCGGTCATCATGTGGAAAACATTATCTTAGGTTAATCAGTTATGTTTGCACTGGAGAGCAAGTTCAAGATCTGATCAACTTCCACGTCCGTTATTGATTCTATCTAATTACAGTCATGACAAAGTCAGTAACTGATGCCGTCTCTATCGAGGAAAAACAATGGCAATGCCTAAGAATATCAGACAGGCTGACAGGGCCTGGCGACACAGTGACTGAGACTCTTATTGAACTGACTTGACCAAGTCATGTCAGTTCAATGACCTTGTATTTGCTATGAGAATTCAAGAGCATTAGTGGCATACTGATTATCTATCACAATGTGAGTACGTGTACCATCAGGCATAGAGAAATTACAGGGTGGTGAACAGACAGATCCGGGGATCCCCAATTACAATCAAAAATTGAGAAATAATGAACAGGCCTCTTCTATACATGTGCACAGCCACTGTCCTTTTTTCAAATTCTGCATAAAAAAAGCGCAACATGATATGATGATAGAGCAAACACATGAAAAGGTTTCACACTAAAACCGAGGGTTGTGTCCCCATCACTTTTAGTTTTACAGCAAAAGACATGAGCACGTGAGATGAAAACTGCAACCAATTGCAATGCACATTCCTGAATTCCATGCGCCATTCTCCTTGTATCAAAGAAATGAAATGAACTGACCCTGAAACCAATTTACCAAACCCCATACAAAATCAATTTCAAAGAAGCAGGACGAAAACCATCAAAAAAGATGATATGAAATTCAAGAGAATACAGACCATGTCCCAGCTAAACAGCTGAGTTAAGTCTAACATCCAAATATGAGATAAACTGAATTTTAAATCTCGAAGGCCTAGAATTTGAGAATGAGTCAACACTCCAACGCATGAATTCCACGAAAGACAGTCAGTCAAGCTGCTGACTCTTGAAAAATGAATGACAAAATACTTGAAATGTGTCTATCAGCAAGAAAGTCTACAATACAATACAATCAACTCGGGTTAAGAATTAACGGTCATGACTGTTCTGTTCACAGACACAGTCACAGTAGGTGAATGCAGAATTCGTCTGGCTAAATATTACTTGTGATTGCATCATCCATCAGGCCTGATTGCTGTGACCCTTTCAAAAACAAACATCAACCCAAGCAAGTCCAGGGCACGGTGATCAGCTGGTGATGTCACTGACGAGACGATGATGCAATCAGCATGATTGATCAGTCATGCATGCATTGTAATTGCATGGTCACTTGGCGCACGTACAACGTAATCAGCATTTGCGATTGATTTAGCCTAATGATTAGGCCTAGGACTAGGCCTGAATTATCTTACGCAATCATGTCACAATGATCTGATGTAGGTTGGCCTCAGCTGCTCAGTTTAGTCAGCATGGTCAGTGGCCATGGTGGCAGTGCAGTGGTGCATGCATTGCATGCATGCATGTAGCGCCGCGGTGTGTAGGCCTACATGGACCCATGGTAGGCTATAGGCCTAGGCTAAAGCTAACAACAGGCCTATTTTTATGCGGGAAGGCACTGATGAGAGAGAAATTGAACGAGAGTGACGAATAGGCCTATAAGTGCAACAACACAAACCTCAGCTTTGTCAGCTTTCGCATCTTTTAATTTTCGGACTTTTTCTCCCTGAATTTTAATTTTCTGCTGCAATTCAGCAGCACGCCGGTCCGCCATTTTGGACGAGAAGAGAAATTACCAAACTATTTATCTTCGACAGCCCAAAAAATCCAACTTTGTGGGTATATTTGTAACAAATTGAATGTAAAATTCTAAGAAATTTGTATTTTGATGTTAATTTAGGTTTGATAATTTTGGAGTGACTGTAGATAATAATATGGTCGAATATTGAATTGTTGATCATGTTGTCATTCTGCAGAATTTCTCGATGAAGACCATCCGCAACGTGGTTTCACGCAAATGTCAAGCTAAACCATGGCAAGTTTAGCAAGTAGTTATGTCGGTGCTAGGGTCAAAATTGTCGCAGACGATGGTTCGTTCGAAGGAACAATTCAGGCCCTAGATAAAATCTCTAAAAGAATAACACTAACGAAAGGTACGCCTGAGAAATGCACCGAAGAAGCGGAGTGACAGCCTTCAGCTGTTCAGTTCAGTCAGTAGAGTAGCCTACTTCAATGCACATGGAATGCAGGCACGTGCATAGTTAGTAGTGCACAACCGACAACCGTGTGTGCAGGGCATGGTATGAGATGAGGTAGTCCTAGCTAGTCTTTAGGCTGTTTAGCCATTAGCTGTTGGTCAGTTTGATTTGCTTACATATAGGCATGATAGGCCTAGGCCTAGGCCTACTCAGGTATTTTTGCTCGATTGCCGAAGGAGAGGTAAGTTTTCTTCCCAATCCAACGGAAACATCCCAATCGGGAGGTAGATAAATAGAAAAACGTGTTTGCGCAATAGAGTAAGCATTTGCGCATGCCCAGACGAAGTCTAACAGGAAGAGTCAATCATGCACCATGTGAGTAAAAAAACCTGGTCGAAATAAATTACCTTCTAGTTTTTATGCCATTTTAAAAGTTTTTCATCAGGATGAAATTGAAGTTTATTGAGTAATTGATCAATTTAACAGTTGAGGAGTAGATGTAAAGTAGCAAATAGCTTTAAAATGTATGTTTTTNAACGAAAGGTACGCCTGAGAAATGCACCGAAGAAGCGGAGTGACAGCCTTCAGCTGTTCAGTTCAGTCAGTAGAGTAGCCTACTTCAATGCACATGGAATGCAGGCACGTGCATAGTTAGTAGTGCACAACCGACAACCGTGTGTGCAGGGCATGGTATGAGATGAGGTAGTCCTAGCTAGGCCTAGTCTTTAGGCTGTTTAGCCATTAGCTGTTGGTCAGTTTGATTTGCTTACATATAGGCATGATAGGCCTAGTAGGCCTATAGCTAGGGCTAGGCCTAGCCTACTTTTGTTGCTTCGTTCATAACATAATCTTTTGAAAGGTTTACTCATAGTCCCGACTTCGTTTTCTTTCAGTTGTTTCGTGCAAGACTGGGAAGAAGCTGACTGGGCTGCACAATTTCTATGGAAATGAGTTGGAGAAGGGTGAGTTTTTAGCTGACTCGATCATAATTTATACGACGATATGGAATGACTGCCGTACCTACATATGTTTTCTAATAAATTCTTCCCTATGTCTGTGTGCCATTGTGTTCAAAAGAACAGAACTACTGACATGACTGACTAGTGATATCAAGTATACTTTTGAATTTCAGTGACAGTGCTTGAAGAAAAGTTGAAGGTTGCAGACAGCTTGGCAGATGAGTAAGTGGGATGTTTGGTCTGGTATGAGTATTGTAATTAATTCAGTGACAACTCTACAATACCAATGACACCATGAAATCTTATGGGAAAAACTTGACATTGAGTTAATTTGTTAACTTGAAGAAATATATATATATTCACTTCTGGGATTTTTACTCGAAAGTGCCTGAGGAAGACACGGTTGGGGTCGAAAATTTGTGAATATCGGAGACAACTTCAATTTATTTATACTGTTAACTTGAAGAAAGATAGAAAAAGAGCACCAGTCAAGCCTGTAAGCCATTTTTAGCTGCATTCCGATTGTATCATATGATTTTTTTTCAGTCCTAGAGATTCCAAAATCATGATGAAAAAGCTGAGTCCTCGTCACCTTAACCGGATTAAAGATTTAGATATGGAGAATTTGTGCCTGAATTCCACTAAACTTCTTAATGATGAGGAAGATGGCATTCTATACAATGCTCATAAATCCGAGTGTAAGTTGTTTTAAATGTTATATTAATGGTGACTTGTTTTGTTCTCAGTGATAACAGTTTGGAGTAAATTCATGTTGCCCAATGGTTTTAACAGGTTAATTGTCTTGGCGTCCCCAATGCAGAATGACTTGGCTGTTGCTTCTGTGTTGATTAGAGTTGGACCAGTTGTGTCCATGCTGGCTAGTCATGTCATCAGCTTTAATGTTCTCTGTCCTGCAGCTTCGAAAGATACATCTGTACCAGAGGGCAGTTCAACTGCCACCAGAAGAAATGCACGAAGGCCAAAGTACTTTATACTCATTGATAGCATCGATGATAACTTCACTGCTGCTGTGAGTAGAATCCTTTTCACTATTTCTCATGTTTAAATCAGGACAGGCAGGTCTGATTTGGAAAGTACCGAATTGGAAGTGTGTTGTCAATTCTAGCCTCATAGGCTCTATTTAGAGCGTGAAAGCATTTGGGAGGATAAGCCGTTGTAACCTGTGCTATCGGACCAATTATGTAGCTTTTGATGTTCTTAATTGATCAGTCATCATGGTCTTGATTTCGATTCTTCTCATTCATCTTAAATCTGTAAGTGTAAACAACTACCCTCATCCTTATAATTTCAGATCAAATATCTTTCCCAAGAAAATATCATTGGAATGGCAGCTGAGGGTGTAAACATGGGAAGGAACGGAGAGCTTTGCTTGCTACAGTTTGCCTCGCAGAGACATGTGTTCATTTTTGACATGCTAGTGCTTGGTGAGGGAGCTTTCAAAGCTGGACTAACTGAGCTTCTCCAGTGCCCTAGAATATTGAAAATCATCCATAATTGTCGTCTTGTGTCGGATCTTTTGTTTCATCAGTTTGGAGTGAAACTTGTGAATATTTTTGATACTCAGGTGAGTAACATCAAATTTGGTCTCCATCTTTTACATTATTGAAAGTCACAGTGGGTTCACGACTGAAAATATTGTAAAAATTGCTCTCCTTGAAGAACTTGTCGGTGCTAATGTTCTCTGTACTCTCAGGTTGCAGATGCTTTCATCTATAAATCATACCATAATGGTGACCTGCCACGGTATGTCTCTGGTCTTCCACATTGCCTCTTCCAATACCTGAAGCTCAGCCCAGGAGAAGTTTTCATCAAGCGTATCAGGCAGCATCAAAGAAATGTAAGTATCTGATGAAAAAAATTTAAAAATCCTCAATTCAGATATTTTGAATTCTGTTCCACTTGTTTTTAACAGCTTGATAGACATTTGCGAGCCGCTCTGGCAAAACCACAAGCTTGTCGCTCAGAAGTTGAGCCTAAACGAACTAAGATGACACCAGGAGAGAATGGAAGAAATAGATTCTGTCATATTTCATAAGTACCGTATATACTCGTGTATAGGTCGAGTTTTTGGTACCAATTTTTGGTCCTTGAAGTTAGGGGGTCGACCTATACACAGATAATGTTTTCGGGACCAGAAATTTTTCAAGGTTCCCGTCAGCAAAACAGTTCTCCAGCCCTCCGCATGCTGCCGAGTGGCGCTAGTTTTATTCAGAAGTTGTATTCAGAGGCAGACATGTACTGATTTAATACTGCATTCATGGGGTGTATGGAGTGAATAAACACAATAAAAGCATCATTTTCTTTGAATGAAATATAATTATGTGTACTCACACAAGAATAAGACAAAGGGTACATTTTGAAAGTTAACTGACGGCAAAACAATGCAGAAGAGACAGAGTCCACGATCAGCTGACACTGCGATCTCCACTTCCGGTTACACAACGGCTAAGTCAGACGTGTTAAAAACAGTTATAATCCTCCCACAATTGAATACTGTTAACAGATATAGCCCAGCTATTGTCCATGTAAAGAATTAGGTTGAGTACTGCAAACATCTTTGATGCAATAAGCAGTGATTTGGATCGTTAGCCAGCGTGTCAACACAACCACGCGCCATTGATCGTTGACAATGTGCCAGCAGGACGAGTGTCACGTGGTTTCTATGACCCGGAAATGGCGGCCTATGTTGTGTTTGCAAGCTGTGAGGAACAGCTGACGAAGCCGAACGAGTGTTATTTGTTGATGTGTTTTAGGGATTTGGGGATTTTGACAGTCAATAGTCAGGGGGTCGACCTATACGCGGGGTATACAAAAAATACAATGATTTGAGGCCCCAAATACGGGGGTCGACTTATACACGACGTCAACTTATACACGAGTATATACGGTAGACAATATTGAAACTGACAAACATTTGGTCTCAACCTGCCAGGTAGAGCGGCAAGCGGTTTTGCCAGAGCGGCTCACATTTGTGCTCGATGGTTGGTTTTATCGCAGATCATCTAACTAATGATTGCTATTTCAGGAGGACGAATCAGTTTGGAAATTGCGCCCTCTTCCGTCCCGTCTTTTGGATTGTGCGACAAAAAATGTTGTCTACCTTTGTGAACTACGGGCAGTTCTTATGGAACATCTGATGATTGAGTTCACAACTGGTGTCGACATTTATCTGTCTGTGATCCGAGATTCTGATGCAGAAGAGATTAACAAGGCAAAGGTACTTAAAATGTATTGGCAACGCACATTCTGAGAAAAGCAACCGTATTTGAAACCAAAGGCTTGAGCTGAAGGATTCTAAGTGATTGAATTTTGCTCTGCATTTTATTTTCAGAATGCAAGTCACTTACTGCCTCTGCCATTCAAGAACATCGGGCACATTCTACAAAGTGATGATATTCCACGCATGTATGAAAATGGTTTTGCAGAGAACTGCTGGGGAACTGTTGATCCCTTGGTTGTTTTTAGTAAATCTGGGATTTTCCACACAAATCCTAATAGCACAGCAGCAGGCATCGAACCATTTGGAAAGATCATATTCCATCAAGGTGAGGGAATACTCCATGTGTAGCTGTACTATAGTATGTACCGGTAGCAAAAGATTGTCTGATAAATACTCCATTTGTGGACCTCCTGCCACCTTGCAACTATGGTAATACTGGGCTCTGTTTGTTTCGAATTCTCAGAAAATCTGCTTGTTGTTCATGGGCCCTACACTGAATTCTCATCGTATGAGTACAGTTCATGTATGCACACAAGTTATTATGGTCCCCACACCACAAGTGTGGGGACCATTTTGTTATTACTCAGTCAGGAAAATTCTGCTTCTTCTTCTTCCACACATCACGTGACATCGGTTGGGACGCGAGTCCCACTAATCCGCTCATTGCATACCAAATCAATCACCACCACCACTTACTTCATGTTTGTATCCAGTGCAGTGGACCAAAAATGTTTCAAAATCTGAACATATATCATGATTTTGAAGCGATTTTTGGTCATATTTTGCACGGCTCGTCTCAGAGTCGCACACACTCCCCGTCTGTAACTCAATAAACAGAAGCACGTGCTTGATGAATAAGGTAACATCAATGTGGCAAAATCAGAACTAAAAGGTCTGCCTAGGTACTCCGTGACGTCAGTATCGATGTGGCTGTTCCGTTGGACATGTTGGAGGGGGTGACACAATGTTTCCAAAATGGCTTCCACCATTTTGTTTCTGGGTTCGAGCATTCAGAGAGGCAGTGTGAAGAACGTTGGCGAATTGGATACTCAGTGACCTATCCCAAGCATATTTTGTATCGGCAGCTAACTATCCTGGGGAAAATTCGTTGAAAAAACNGTCAAACTGAGGAAAGATCTCACAATTTGACCCAGTCTCCACCCTATTAAGCAAATTTCACCCTTTCACTCAGCAAGTGAACCTTCCATTCAGTTTTCCTGTCTGGGGACCATCAAATTTGCTGTCAAGCAAATTTCACAGTTCTAGTTAGAAATGGTACCACTTTCCACATAACGGATTTTTCAGTAACTTGATTATCATTGACCAATACTAAACCATTTATGTTTTTAGGATCATTCTCAAGTTCCGGCATTCCTGAGCCTCCTGCTGGTAAAGCTGATACTTCGGGTGGTGACAGTGGGTCTCTCTCGGAGGGTGAGGTCGAAAAACCTTCACCACCGAGGATGAAACCAAGAACTGTGAGTAACGATAATAATAATGAGAGCTTATACGTAGCGCTTTGCATTGTAAGACGGTCTCAAAGGCTTCACCTATCTAATATCGCGAGAGTTGAGAATGAGAGTGCAAAATGGGAATGTGACAGAGGTTTGAACTTGGCAAAAGTCCGACACGCTAGCCACATGGAGGAAACCTTGGAAGGCTTGCTCCAACATTTTCAATTACATTGCAAGATGGTTAGTGCAAATGTGTTGGTTTATGATTTTATCACTGATATTCTTCAGAGATTTACCAATGATCCTAGTCCATCGATGCCAAAGAGAGAAAATCGAAGTCCACATGGTCTTGGTTTGGCTGTTAATGCCAAACTGTCCCCTCACCAGGTCATAGGAGAAGATAATGAAGATGATAATGAAGATGATTCTTTGGTAAGTGGTTCTGAAATATTTCTTGTGAATTTCTTTATTTTTGTGTTGATATATTCTGGTGTGTTTTAAATTCTGACCTCACCCCGCTGCTACATGCATGTAGCTGCCAGTAGATGCTCTGAAAATACAATACGGTATTATGCGTGATGGAAACAAGTTTTAGGGTAAATCTGAATATAATCTTTGGTAATTCTTAGTGATTCCTTACTTTTGTGTTGTAGAAGAAGCCAGAGATCACGGAACTAACACATATGGCACAGAGATTAGCCGCCATGTCTGCCACTGCCAGGAAACCTAGTCCACTTTTGGAAACATCATCATTACTGACATCACACATATCACCTCAAGTAGAGAAGCCAATGCCAGATCCTGCCAATCTTCCACAACATTCAAGCAAAGTACCGGTATGTAAACTGAATATACAGCCAATTTTTCAGGGTGGTCAACTTTTACAAGTACGTGTGTACATGTACATAAGACACATGCATATGTACTCTAGCCTTTGTGTTGAAATGTTTTGCATGCTGGCATTGCATATAATACAGTGTAGTGTGACTGTCATGTATATAACCCCATGTAAGGTTCTTGACCTTATAATCCATTCTTTTTTAGGTTGGTAAACAAGAGGGGCCGACAGTAAGTCAAAATCAGGACACCACATCCACCGGTTTAAATTATGTATTCCGTCCCGCTGGGGAGATTGATGTACCAGTACCAAGAAGGAAAACAAGGGGTGCAGCTTGTTCAGGATATGACACAGACTCTGGTGTATCGGAGGGAGAGGCTCCGTTTCCGACAAAATTGCGTGCAAAAACTTCAGTAACTACATGTAGAAGCTTAACCACAGAAGATTATGGTGCAATACCGGATACAAACCATGGCATTCCCAGACGATCATTGTTATCGAGTAAGAACTATCTCCATGATGGTACAGAGGTGTCAAGTGATGACGGTCAGCGAGATTCTGGGGAGCCATCTGGAGGATCGGATACAACAAATTTGGTGATGCAGCTGCAACAGATGGTTGGACTAAAGAAAGGTCTAAGAACACCAGGACTAGGACACAGTGCTGTGGACTCGAATGGACCTGTTGAGAATCGCGGCCGAGGCTACATGCTGAGGCCACACTTTAGTGACTAAGTGTACAACTTCACCAAGAGGAGTGTTATTTCACAAGGGGTACGCCTCTTTTGAACTAGTCTTCCATCTGTGTTTGTGGGTGTGACTGATTTTAGAAGGTTGCTGTAACTGTACAGCTGTGAAAGCGAGAAATGATCTCTTTGCTGCTAGGTTTCTTGTTTTTTTTGAATGCATGAATTGCTGACTGTTGGAAATCATGTGGTGTCTAAGCATGCAGAGATCATAAGCATGGGAACTTCCATTGGGTGATATGAATAGACTAGCAAATGCTTTTACTTCAGATTTGTACAGCATTGCCTAGTGCATTTGTATTGCAAATCTCAAGTAAAAGCATTTACATGTACTAACATACTCTACATGCACATAATTTTGACCCAATGTGAAGATGAAAGCATCCGATTTTTCTGTAGCTCATTTGTCCTTTTCTCCTAATCATTAAAGTATTCATCCCCATTTTGTGAAGAGAATGTACTTTCGGCTACGTTATTTAATTTTATGCACAAATGATTAGGGCATTATTAAGGAAACATGCTACCTGACTGGTTAGTTGTTTCATCATATGTCTGGTCGGCTTCTCAGATGAAGTTTATTTCTGAGATGAAAGAACAATGAGAAATTTTACATATGAGCATCTAATGCAGGTGTTAAATTTCTTTTAAAACACTATTTTCTACATGTACTGCTGTAAAAACTTTGGCCATTTTTGTACTGCCGCATTGATCATTGTGTGTTTTTCAGCATAATAAACGCATGCTCTACAGAAAGTACGAGTACATTCAAACAATATAGTTGAAGTACGAGTTTCATTCATTCATTCATTCGGATTCCCTTTCTATTTGTAGAATAGCAGGCTCTGACTGAGATATTCATGTCAACATGGAGAATGATCTTGGGTGGGGGATCAAGACTCTATGGATCAAACTACATGTATAACGAAGATATGAAAGTGAATATTGCAAGTAAGCACAGGTATATGTAGGCCCATCTGAAAAAATGTTTGCCCAACTGGTATGTTGATCTTCGGGATCTTCTTTATCTGCCAAGAAGAAGTCAATAAATAGTTCTAAAAGTCAATTTTATTTCAAGATGTGGAGACACAATGAAAATGCAGCATCCAACATTTTTGGCACAATCAAATAATACATCTAATTCAACACAGTTAAAAGTACATACATGTAGTCTTTGTGTTTACTTAAAAATAAAAGTCCCCTTCACAACGCATCGCACAATGTACTGCATGCAAAATGTCTGTACAATGAATTCACCTCAGTCCAGAGAACAAACCAAGTTTTTTGCTGGTTATCCATCAACATAATTTCTAGAAGTTGGTTGTCCGCATCAAATGATGTTTTTCCGTAGGCCTAGATGTAACATAGAATAGAATATCGGAAGAAATGAATTGTCCGTAAGGCTTCCCTTACATAGAAGTATACGGTACGAAAACGCCGGTTAACAATGGCTTCACGGTCATGAATCCTCGGGAAGCCTTTGTTAACGGGTGTTTTCATATACCGTATACTTCAATGTAAGGGAAGCCTTAGGGAGAATCTTTGTTGTTCCCTGCAGTCGTCATGACTTCACTCCAATCAAGAGATTGTTCTTGGGTGTACAAGTCAGCGGCGAAAGGGAGCACAGCTTCACATTATATCTAAATTTCTCTGCATATAGACGGCGGTCTGTGTCTATCAGTTGCATGCAATACTTTCCTTGCTGAGATTTTGGGGTCTTGATTTCAGTCTGATCGGCCGCACGGGCCAAGGTCAGATGATCCTGTTAAAAACAGAGAGGACAGATTTTTAGAAAATGCTGAATATGTGCAGAGTCAAACCCTACTATCTCAACCAGTCATATTCGATGTATGTAGTGAGAAAGTGAGACAAATTCCACACCTGCCTGGTGGGTTTCAAACATTTCAACCAGTCCTAGTCGGGACTTGAGACCAACCTGTTTGGATATGGCGGCATCCCTGAATTCAGCACTTCTCGGGAACTTGATTTCAGTTGTATCTGATATGCTGCCATAACAGCAGGGACAGATCACGAAGGCTGCATCACTCTGTAGGCACTTCTCTAGGACCATGTCGGTGGCAGACCCACAGGCGTGCAGGCACACACCAATGTTGAAGCCTCCACAGTAATAATCTAAGTTACTCTAAAAAATTTAAATGCAGTTTAGAGTGTGCATGTCTACATGGATAACAACCTAGTCTGACACTAGTACATGTAGAGAAAAGAAGGTAACTGCACTGAGGACTGAAAGGTGAAATTCTTACCTGGTACACCTTTATATTTGTCAAGTGGAGTTTATTGATTCTGCTGACTGCACGCTGTAAAGATTCTTCTTTGTTTTCTATCAGGATAATCTGAAAGGTTTAGGTATAATTAATGCAAATATTAATCAATAATTAGTAGGCCTATCTGCATGTTATTTGGGAATAATGGCATAATGCCTACATGTGCAGGTACTTACCTGGCAATTGTGTAGGTGGTATGCCAGGAGAATTCCTACATGACCCTGAAATGACACAGACAAGTTTGATACATCAGTCAATTTCAATCAGGCTTACATGTAGTTTCAACTCTGCGATGTTTAAACTTAGCAGTGAATTTCAACCTGTTTTGCTTAGATGACTGGATAGCTCGTTGCCTAAATTTGTTAAACATACCACCAGGAAATTTCTTCTTGTTGAACAACTTAAAGGACCAGAACTTACCCCTCCAGAGCAGAAGTCAACAATGACATCTCCACGGTTGGCAATACTCGACACAGCTTTCACCATGTTCTCTAGTTGTTGGCACTTTCGCTCTAGTCTCTTTTGAGGGAGGTCACCTATATGAAGACAATTTAACATGACACAGAGCTAAATCAGCCTGTTTGGGTTGTTTAAAATGCATATTCATACAGCACAGACACCTGAACAGAGATGCATTACATTTTGGGAGAGCTAAAAGAAGTTGGCAAAGTGTATGTGGCCCGGGGGGTGGGGGTGGGGGGGTGGCAAAGGTGAATAACAAGATTTACCAGTAGATGGATTGACGGCCTCTGGAAATGAATCCCAAGCCAACTTCATGTCATCAATACACGGATGAACACACGTAACTGGCGAGATATTGCCTTTTTCCAACTTGTTCAGGATCAGTTGTACATCTTCTGGCCTTGTTTTAGCTCGTTTCTTGCTCTTGTCCTGGTCTCTGATGGAACAGAACATGATTGACCTTTCAGCCAGCAACATTGTACAATGTATTAGAAATATTATTTAGGCCACGGTATGGTGGCCCATATGCAGATATGGTATGGAGCCTGGAGGTTATAAAGTGACAATATGCAGAGCATTCTTAATACGTACCTCACAGCTGCATCAGACACACCTGGGCCTGCCACCTGGGATATGATTGGATCACATGTGTCTACTGCTGGCTGAATAAAACCGAACAATTCAGAGACATTTCTGATTTCTGGTATTTTAAACATACGTAGGTACCACTCATAAACAAGTGGTAAGCGAGTCTGAACAGCAGTGGGTATCCAAGCCTCCGATACCTGAAATGTAAAAGTTGCAGTCTTTAACAGACCCACAATTACCGGTACTAAAGAATGAATGTCCAGTCATATTCACACTTGTGTAAACCTCATAACTGATGGTCAAGACCACAAAGCCACAGGTAGCTCAATTATGTGAATTAATACTTCATTCGTCAATATCCTTAAATCTGAAAGTACTTTGTATCTAGAATTATTTTTCATCACAAGATATATGGGACCCACTTGGAACCTAATCGAACGGGGAAATTCTTACCATGTATTCATGAATGCAGGGGAACAAGACCAGGTCAGTGATTGTCATATTTGTCGCCGATGCCTCTGCAAATTTATGTTCCAAAACAACATCTCTGAAATCCTTACATGCATTCCACTCATCCCCTGTGAATGTTTTAAGCACTTCTTGTCTTTTTTTGTTGATATTTGAGATCTTCACTGGTTGTTTGAAATTATTATTCAACATGATGATTTCTTCAGGAAAAATGTACTTTTCATCTTCTTCCGTATCAGGGGTAAGTTTGGATTTTTTAAGCAGATCCTTTATCTTATTCGGAAGCAAACTTTCGCAGAATTTCGTCCACGGAGAGACTTCTGCACATGCTTTCAGAAAGTTTTCATGAAATCCCAAAAGTTCTTTTTTGTCATCATCTGGATGGTTGAGGTATGCGCGTCTAATTGCTTGTCTTAGCACATTACATAATCCTGAGAGGATTAAGTCAAATCCCCCATCACATGATCGAGCACTTGGCCGCTTGCAAGCAGCTAATTCAGGATTGAACTCCAAAATAGAAACCTCAACCAATACGACATTAAGTTCATTCAATGTGCTTATTGGCAATTGACATATATCAGAACTATCCTCAGAGCAAAACAGGAATATCTTCACATGATTCAGCTTGATATATTTGAAACAAAACAAAGCTATTTCAGTTTCAATGGGACAGTGCAGATATGTCTGTTCCACTGAGTGACAGTCCAGGTAAATTTCCTTCAGCTCAGCCATAACTGATCATGCTGATGTTCAACCTTTACCGGTATCTCTTTGGCAATGGACAGTGGCCGACTTGAATTTCTAAACCTGGAATTGAGAAAATAATGAGATGTAGGGTCAGTAGTGTGCACGTGTGTAACATCATGCCTGAAATATGAATGGTCATAAAGCAGGTACCGGTAGGGCCTAGCCTACCATGCCTAGCCTACCAGCAACCCCAAGCCTAGTCATGTAGACAGATCCCGGTTTATATCCTCCATTTATTCATCCATCGCTTTCTTTTTCTCCGATTCTATCTAGGCCTACACCCAAGTTTATTGTATCTTCCTCCTATGAAATCGTACCGGCCCCATCCCATGGGGGGGGGGCACATGGCCGGCGGCCTACAAAAACCGGTAGGCCTAGGCCTTATGATGCAGCCTGGACGTAGTTAGGGCCTAGGCCTGCCCTAGGTAGCCTAGGTAGCTATAGTGTAAGGTAGGCCTACGCCGCTAACTACTAAGACCATTGGGTGGCCTTACCAGCCTCTTTACACAGCTATCTAACATGTCCTACTAAACAGCGTCAGCAACATATTTTAGCGTCAACAAGCGTCAGCAACATTAAAGTTGGCGTCAGCAAGGTTTTATAACATCCTCAGGGCACCCTATGTCTCAGAATATTGTTGCAATGGTGTAAACCTGCACTGCTTTGAAGACAATTAATGAAATTGAGGATTATTTTGGCTTTTTCGGGTCAAATTTAATTGCCGACGAAACCTTACTTCAGACTAGTTCAGACGGAATATCATCGAAGTACCATTTCTAGTGTACCGACCCACTGAAAGGTGGCAGCATCAGGCAGATGATAAACGCACCTAGTCCTCGAAGAAAAAAAGGATTTTAATGGTTTTTTAGGGGACATAATGCCTATACACGTAAAGGAGGGTGTGAGGAGGTTTGGGACGGGCTAGGGTTATGGTTAGAACAGCTTTCCCGAATGGTTTTGCATCGTCTCAGTTGACCGACTTTTGCACAGGGGAGCGATAGCTCCAGTAGACTGATTCTTTACCCTGGTAACGCTCCTGGTGCTGGAAGGCGAAGCATGTGAGGGCAGGACACCAGTCCCGCCGTTGTCGTCTTATTCCGCACGAGCCGTAGATGGGCCCCGAGACTGGGCCGAAGACAAAAGACAGCGTTCGTGAATACGCGATTGCAGTTTGCCATTGCCCAATGACACTTTTCAGTTGCCCGATGATTAGATCAGGTTGCAGTCAGCCGAATTAGTAAGTGTAGACGTGGGCTATTATTTGCAGATTGCGTTCAGTGTGGATCAACGAGAAAGACTTCCTGTCACGACTTTTAAAAATTCGTTGTACCGCACAATACACAACAAAATAATGTAGTGAGTGAGCCCCGGCCTCGAATTAACCGCAATACATTTGATTTTGAACCCCCCGTCGCCACATGGCCCCACACTGCGAGCATATGGCCTACCATCAAAAAGCAATGTGCAGTCCGGATAAAACAGCGTCGGCGTTAAGCCTAACCCTCGATAGGTCCGTAGGTCAATCGTCCGAAGGGACGAACTCCCCCTCCCCGTAGTGGCGTGTGGGATATTCTCACCCCAATGTCTTAAACCGGCAGGAAAGGACCCCCGGGCATCATAATAATATTATGCTATGCGGGCAGTAATCTGTTGAGTGCGTTTTCGTGTAGGCCTAAGTTAAATTAAAAGATATCCAATCTACTAATCGCTAGCAGAAGCGGATCTTTGCATTTGCGGGAACACCACTGTATGTTGTAGACCTGGCATCATCTCGCGCAGGACTACATTGAGTGAACCGGGGTCTAAAGGGGGGTTTACACGGTTCAACATCTGTTGAAAGCTGTTGAATGTTGAACGCTGTTGAACGTTGTTGAAACCTGTTGAACCGTGTAAACCCCCTTTCAACACGGCCTTTCAACAGCGTTCAACAACGTACAACAGGTTTTCAGAAATAGGAACATGTTCCTATTTTTGAAACTTGTTGAAAGCTGTTGAAAGATCTGTTGAAACGTGTTGAAAGGGGGTTTAGACGGTTCAACAGCTTTCAACAACGTTCAACAACTTTTGACGTCTTTTGACGTTCAACAGCGTTCAACATGTTGAACCGTGTAAACCCCCCTTAAGCCCCGCCAATTCAAACCAATAACGAACAGCCTGACGCGGGGACGCGGCAGATCGGCAGACATGACAGAGGAAAATTTAGAAGTTAAATTGAAACCGATTTCTTTTCATCATTTGAAATCATTTTGTTTTTAAAATGCCGAATCGATTGGAGGTTGATACTGCAAAGGCGTCAAATAAATGAAAAAGCGATCGTGTTTTTCGATTTCCGCAAAATCACACTCAATTGATGCGTAGATGAAAAATGGGGAACTAATTGCTGCACCGTGGGGAACGTGCTTTGAATTAAATTGTTGTCGAATTATATAGTGCTGGGTCTTAGTTCCAATGCTGGGATTCATAGTAGGCTACTTCTTTTATATCGTACCTGTATTTAAAGGTTGACGTGGGCTGACCTTTCTGGACGCGTTTCCATCCGATCTCGTCCCTCATGTTGATTTTTAGTCAATATACGTGTACGAAGCAGTCTTGCACTCCTACAAAAATCAATGGGACGAGATTGTCCTCGACTGACTGATGGTATCATGCACGGATTCCTTGATGCTACCAGTCAAACACAACTAAGCTAATTTGTTTGAGCACAAACACGATGACGTTGTCCGGGTTGATTTTATCATGGATCTGCCTCCAAGGAATGATTCTTTGACAACAAACCTGCACATTATTAGATCATGGTACTGTGTTTAGAAAAACCTCGTTATTTTATTTGGTGGTGGTGGTGGGGATGCAGATGTGTTGACCTGGCCCAAACTTTCCAACGTCCACCGTACTTTGTATGCCCGCGATGAGCAAGGGATTGGAATTGCAAAACCCAACATTTGACTATCGGTTCGATCGTTTTTCCGAACAAATACGGGTCATTCGATGCAGTGCAACTCATTCTGTAAAAAGAACCAAAACAAATCCCAGTCAGAAGTTAATTGCTGTTTTGTGGGATCAATCATGCAGGCTGGTGTTTCATTAACGAAAGAACCTCAGAAAACATGTGGATGCCAATCGTAAGCTCCTTGTCGACTGATCAAATACAAATATCGGTATATGATGACCTGCGTTAAAGAAAAGCCAAACCAATTCCCCAATATCCGACATAGAAACTGTATTAGGCAAATAATCAGTCCTGAAGATGATTAACCATTGGTAAGATGCGTAGGCAAATTACATCGTGATTACGAACTGGAGTCTTCTCGATTTTCTTGACATGGTCTCCTTGACATGCGATGGCTGATACTATTATTGGTTTCCTTGTTTGCATTGATGGTTTTTCAGGTTCAACCAAACATTGTGCCGGTCTGGGAAGCCATTTGGCTTTAAGCAGTGCGGCCACGAGATGGCGGAACACAAATCTGTATAATACCAATAAAATCTGACGACGCCCTCTCTTGCCACTACACAAGTAAGGAAGAGGGTAGGCCTCCATACGAAGGAAATACTCTCTACACCACCTTGAGCACGCTGCGAATTTAATCGAATATGATTGTAGCAATCTATGATCCAATCGCTGAAAAAATCATTCGCGAATGAAAACATTGATTAAGTATGTATTTTATTTTTTTACCTCTAAATTGATTTATGTTTCAGTTCGGCATACGTTGCGTAGACTCTATAGCCCATCATAGGATTGTATGTAAAAGTTGTTGGACACGTGATTTGTGGGAGGGCTGAAAGTTAGGAGGGGTCAATTAGATCACAGTTTTTTAACGATGGTAAACAGCGCTGGCAAATGCAAAAAATAGTGCCAATGGCACTGTGCCCGCTTGGCTTGAAGCAGTTTGGCCCCCTAGTGGCAAAGTCAAGAATCAGATTTTGCCGAAAATTCATCTGAGTTGTTACAGCCTAGAGGTACATGTAGATACGTGCAAAGTTTCAAAGCAATAGGTCAAACCATTACAAAAAGAGCCAATTTCGTAATTTCAGGCGAACTTTGACCTCTGTGAACTTGAAAAGTAGGTCAAATTAAAAACTCGAGTACTATANATGGTTTTTCAGGTTCAACCAAACATTGTGCCGGTCTGGGAAGCCATTTGGCTTTAAGCAGTGCGGCCACGAGATGGCGGAACACAAATCTGTATAATACCAATAAAATCTGACGCCACTACACAAGTAAGGAAGAGGGTAGGCCTCCATACGAAGGAAGTACTCTCTCTACACCACCTTGAGCACGCTGCGAATTTAATCGAATATGATTGTAGCAATATATGATCCAATCGCTGAAAAAATCATTCGCGAATGAAAACATTGATTAAGCATGTATTTTATTTTTTTACCTCTAAATTGATTTATGTTTCAGTTCGGCATACGTTGCGTAGACTCTATAGCCCATCATAGGATTGTATGTAAAAGTTGGACACGTGATTTGTGGGAGGGCTGAAAGTTAGGAGGGATCAATTAGATCACAGTTTTTAACGATGGTAAACAGCGCTGGCAAATGCAAAAAAGTGTGAACCAATCAGCGACCTCTCACACCAACTTTCGCGTGCTGGAGCACATTTTAGCCCTACTGAAGGTTACCCAGGAGACACCATTGGACAAGACGAATTACGTATCGAATAGTTAGGTATCGAACAGTCGTAGACTTCAAGATATTAGTCTGGAAGATGTAGCCCCCATTTTCTTTTTCGCTTATAGAAGCATATGGCGAAACCAGGTGAGAACGTCGCACGACGTGTCAACGTGTTAAAGTGCACGTGCTTTTTCAGTTTGATGAATTTCCAACGGAGGCGCTGAGATCGCATTTAGAAGAACACCATTGACCAACGCTTGCAACTGTGGGAGATTTACCAGCAGTCTTTAAATCATTCGTACAGTTTGCTCTGATCAATACCAAAGCTATTGGAGCGGGTCTCTATGCCACATGTTCTGAGGTAACGATGATGAAGGATTTTTAAACACGAATGAGAGAAAACCGCGTCGAAATTTGGTGGTTTTGGCCCCGAGGCCCTTGAATTGCGTCACCACACCACAAGGGATAAAGGCCTACGCTGTGACTCTATATAAAGGGATTGTAATGCTAACCGGCATAAGATGAAGTGTGGTTGTACAAGTGTACGGTCAGCATGGATAAGGTACAGCTAACACTGAGGAGTCTACTGGTCGGCCTTGCCTTTTTCGGGCCCCTGGCTTCAGCCAAAAAAAAGGCGGAAAAGGTGCTGGAGGGGTCAGTTCGTTTGGATACAATTTCGTTCGCAGACGACACTTCTTATGCCAATGCGAAACGGGAAGCAGAGTGAGTATTTTTCGTTTTCATATGCACCCTTCCCGAAATTATGGGTCATCAATACGTTCCTCGCTCGCTTATCTATTTTTGGTTCCTCTAAATGCAAGCAGGACAAACGCCGGCCGAAATGAATCAGTAGCTGCATGACACTTTAATTCTTCTGATATCCTGCGTCAATTAAAACCTTGCATGAAATATAGCAATATTCGGCATAAGAGGAAATATTATATTTATATTTATTTTTCAAAGACAGTTTCAAAAATCAAGTACCGGTAACGTCATGTTATTTAATCGAAATAATTTCAGTCGTTCGTAAGTTAGAAATTGAGTGGTTGCTAGAGGTTGATGCAAGAACTTTATAAATTCCATTTTTCGTCTCCCCCACACTCCAAATCATTCACCATTTGGTGGATTTTAATAATATTCTTTTAAAAAATACCTAATCGACTGTGTTTCATGAAAGTAGCACCACTGACCTCCATGCAATGCGATTTCATTTTACTTCGGAGGTCGCGATAGTAATACGTTTATACTTGAAAACTCGAAAGCGATCATGCATTTACATTCATTTTTACGTTATTTGTCTGCGCGTTCTGAACAGGCCGCAGGCATTGTAGTTGTGATAGAACGGTACAACACCAAGTAGGTACATTTATATCAATATGCAATGTAAGTCAAGAAGTCTAGAAACATTCTCCATGGATGTGAAGGGTAAAACCGGTGATGCCGTCTGCATGAACGGGTGAAAGCTTTGGTCATTGATGACACCATTGCTGAGACCCAAAGAAACAACGAAATCTGTCTTCTTTACGGCATTGGGTCTCTGCAGTTTTTATGACATTGTGCCTCAGCCATGTTAGCCTTCTTGAGACCCCTGACATGGCTGTTGATTTCTTAATCTCCGTGGCTGGCCTTTGCTGCGATTACACCGTCACCTCCAGGAAGTGACTTTGACGTGGTCTGTGATTTCTTCTGCAACAACAAAATGCTTGCCGAAATTCTCCTTGGTGATATATACATTTGTGTATATATATATTGTACATGATGTAGAACGACTCCTTTCAGTTATGATTATGTTAGTTCACCTCAACCACCTGGCTGATGCACAAACGTCATTGACAAAGGCCTATTGAAAAGTTATCTCCTCGAGATTGATTAATGGATTTTTTTTTCTATTCTCTTTGTCCGCGGTGCTTTGTACTGGGCCTAATTAAAATCTCTTCCTACGTAATACTATTATCATTATCGCATCGAGCCCCGCGAAACAAATAAAGGAATCCTTAGCTTTTTTTCGTACCGCTTTAGAGCAGACAGAAGGGCCCCATTAACATCTGTCTATTGTTAGAATAACAATGAAGGAGGCTTGAGGGAGATGTAACATATGGTGATGTATCACTTCTCGTAATCTCAGTGGCAAACTTGCATGAGTTTAATATAGCTGAATGCCTTTGGAGATACCAGGGTCGGTTTTTATTCTGAAGGTGCGTTTATAAGTAACTGGGCTTCTAAGCCAAGGGGCGGTGCTTCTTTTATTCCAATCGAACTTATCCTTTCTGCTATTCTTTCACACCTTATTTTGGGATTGGGCTGTAATGTGTAATATCAACAGCTAGATGACTTAATCAAATGCATGGCGTTATGAGGGATATTGCAATTGGTCAGGAAAACGGTGAAAAAGCCTTTGGCCACAATTTGGTTAGTCAACAAGTCCAATTGACCGAATATTCAAAACAACTTCAAATTAATCGCCGTAATAAGAGCCAGCAACATGGAAGTAAAGAAAATACATCCCCTCAGGTCATGGCAGGAAGCCATGAAAAATAATATTGAAATAAAAAAAGAGTTACTTTTAAAAGTAAATATTAGAAGTTGCTCATGGGTGTCTAATTCATACTCGAGATTTGCATTCTAGGATTATTAAGAAATTTAGCAGCAATATTGGGCATTCCAACTTTATTATGTCTAGTAATTCATTGCTGACTCAATTTTGCTATCAAAATATTTCTCTGTTTTCGTGCTGGTTAGGGTTTTATTGAAGTTTCCTCTTCAAACTTACACAGCACGTTGGTATTCGGAATGAGGCATTGCACGATTTAATTCAAGTCCTACAGGGCTGCCTAATTCCAATATAAAAACACTTGTTGTTCCAATAAACCTTTCGCAGCAATGGTCGTTACTTGGTCGGAACAAAATTCTTGAAGAATAATCTTAGTAGAAACGCGGTTGGGAAGAATGTTATTACAAAATTAATTGAAAATTTCGTGACCCTTCTCCGGATGGACGTATTAAGTAGACTTCCGTACAATTTCTTCAACTGTTGCCTTGACCGTTTCTAGCAGACGGAGCAACACCTCGTTGTAGAAAAGGAGTTTGATGACGATTTGGAATGATGTTGTTTTCCATGCATTGGAACAGTTTGGTGGGAACGCTGTAGCTCCGACAGAACCTGTTTCTAAACAGCCTTTCTTAACAAACACCGCCAAGACGTTTACTCATATAAAGAGGAAAATTCAGCGGTAAACATGGTAAACAGCATTCATTCGTTGAAAAATGAACAAATTTAGTGCTTTCCTCTTTTGATTTAACTTGCAATGTACTGAGTAAGTGAAGCGAACGCAGGGTGGTAGAACCCCGCGTACGTAAGCAGAAGTCCTT
>NMRB01000138.1:297989-335280 GCA_002633025.1 Notospermus geniculatus
ACTGGGCCGATTTTTTAAACGATGGCTAAGATAACCATCGGGTTTCATTAACCCTCAGTTGACAAACTGTTTGTTAATCGAAGTGAATTTTTCGATTTTATGAATCGTTGATGGCCAAACATTCTAAAAGTCAAAATGTTTACTTTGGTTAATTCACGGTTTGTCAAAAAAGCCGATGGATAAACCGAGGTTTACCTTAACTATCGTTAAAAAAATCGGCCCACTGTGTCGGGAATGGGAACGGCCATGGTTCATGATGGAGATACCAGGAATTTTCTGCAATGGTTTAGGTCAGGAGAGGCAAATGGGTAACCCGCGACCGGTCAATGCGGCTGCTTTTTCATGTGCACACTCAATGCCACGAGGTTACTTTGTGTTTGAGGCTGCGGTATACGGACACGCGGCGCCGGTTTAACAATAGGGAGTTTTCGCGAGGCCTTGAAACGCCACCGCGAACGCCAAACCCATTGTTCGATGTCACGAAGAGAGCACCAAACAAAAGGATCGACGTTCGCGTTGGCGTTTCGGGGGCTTTGCGAAAACTCTATTATGGCGTCACGGTCGCGAACCCTTTGTCCGTACACCGTATCCCTCTATGTAATCGGGTTCGCGACCGTGAAGCCTTTGTTAACAGGCGTGTACGTGTAGCGTGTACATGTAGTTCTATGTGATTGCAACCTTATAGACCGCTTATCTACTCACTGGACGCGAATGCTTTTGTTGTTAAGGCAAGAGGTGGCAAATGACATGAGGCGAAGAAATTGTTCCGACAAATTCTTACGACACTGTGCAACGTACATTTATGCTCGATAGCACATGTCATGCTGTTCGTTTTGTGATCAATAATACACATTTCGAACGTTCAATTATTTAAAAAATTCACTGGCGGTGACAACCCGATGACAGATCGCTGCAACAGTTCAAGCTGGATCATAATGCTTGTTACACATCACGCCTGTTGAAGACATCTTGGCGTAAACTTGCCATCTTGGCAATAACCTTCCCTATTTATATCACATGATCGCATCATTTATTTTACCATATCATGATACATTCCCATCATATGGTTTCGTAGCGAAACTAAGGAAGCACTGGAGTCTTTATTGCAAGATTTTAGCATGTCATGATCCAAAACATGCATTCCTAGACGATTCCACAGGGAATCACATTTGAGCTGCGCATACACGCCCTTCCGATGAGGCGCCAACCTAGAGGTCCCTCTGCGCGGAGGTAGCGTCCATTTCTCACCTTTGTTGCCGAAAGCACTGACGTTTTGATAACTTGATCTGCAAGCGTACATTCTGGGCATCCATGTCATTTTCTCAGGCAGGAGGAACATGAAGTAGTTTCTACACCGTGTAGAAACCAAACATTCACTGTAACTCCAAACATTTAACTCACCTGTCACTACTCAAACATGAAATCAACAACTTGACATCGTCAAGTGCTGCTCAGTTAGACAAATTTGTGCCGGAATATATTCCATTTAGCCATAGAAGCCTGTTTCAACTTTCTACACAGACAACACGTGTACATTGTATGCACATCCTCGTTGAGAAATGGAAACGATGAGTATGACGCAGGTGTTCTGAAGTGTTTTTTTCTAATGTAGTCCAACTGCCTATTCTAAATACTTTATTTTCGCTTTGCCGCCGTAGAGGTTTGGAAACACTTTCATTACCGTACCTTAGGTATCGTCGCTGGTGACAAGACAAAGACACCAGCCCTACTGACGCAATTTTCATTATGAGTACGCCATCACAGTAAACTGTACATGTACACGTACATGTATTTGTTACCAGCAGATAGGATAATTCACTGCCGGTATCATTACATAACCTCTTTCAAGCCGTTGTGTCGCCAATACTCGGGTGACTTGACGAAGGTACGCCTATGGGTAACAAACGTGGCTACCATGCAACGAAAGCTGGCATGGTATGCAATCATTGGAAGTCAAATGGCCACAGGTCCGGTCCTCGTAGGCTGACTGGGTAAACACTGTACATATATATCATCAGCTGCATGGTGTGGCCTCTTGAAACTGCATTGCGTTGATTGTTGACCAATTCAATCTGAACATGAATAGACACAATGAAATTGATACATTTTCCCACACCCTTTGGGATTGGCCTACGTGTCTGCTTCTCACGAACCTGTGCATGTCCATTCTCTCGATAGCATATTGACTATCAAGGTATGATGGCAGTTACGGCGAGATCGCTTCCAAATTCAAATTTAAAGTAAGAAACCTTTGAGGGCAGATTTGTTCGGAGGATCTTATCCGAGTTCTCCTCACCTTCGCTTGAATTACTTGATGTCAGTCTCACAAGAGTAAAGCCTTTGGGTGTCACTTGATAATGGCTCATATATGAATAAAGACTATCAAATGCTTTACCTTCAGATTTGTACAGCATTGCCTAGTGCATTAGTATTGCAAAATTCAAGTAAAAGCATTTAGTAGTCTTTATTCATATGACCAAATGTTTGGTCGCCCCCGTATTTCGACTTTCATCACAGGTGTGACTATAAGGAGAAGGGAATCAATGATATTTCCAGCTGTCGACAGTCTAAGCCTAGAATGCCTGCATTGATGATGTATGCATGGGTGTACTCGTAGGCAAATTTCTGCGCTGCCATTCGACATCCACGACAGCTAGCATTTTTGGCGAACGTATATGGTAGGCCGGAGTGGACTTAATTCTTATTTAATGGACCCATTAAATGTTATTTTATGGATCCATATATTCGGGCAATTAATGGGTCCATTATTTCAGCCAATAGCGTCTTGTTTTTATATAGACTCATTAATTCGAATATATGGACCCATTAACTCGAATATATGGACCCATTAATTCGAATATATGGACCCATTAATTCCAACACGAACTTCCGCCGGTAAATACCGGTTTATACCAATCAGGATTCAGCTTTATATGGACCCATTAATTCGCACCACTTCACTTCCGCCGATAAAAATGAATTATAATTGGTCGAATCGGGTATTTACCGGCGGAAGCTCGTGTCGGAATTAATGGGTCCATATATTCGAATTAATGGGTCCATATATTCGAATTAATGGGTCCATATATTCGAATTAATGAGGCCATATAAAAACAAGACGCTATTGGCTGAAATAAATGGGCCCATTAATTGCCGAATATATGTATCCATAAAATAACATTTAATGGGTCCATTAAATAAGAATTAAGTCCACCCCGGCCTACCATAAACGTCGATCATCGTTTTCTCTCGTACTTAGACTAGGACAGTCTCAGTATCACAGCACTGCTGTTCCTTATGCCAAAAATGCTTGGGGCAAGTGCTTTGAAATTTGCACCGCCGTAGGAACAACACAGAAAAGACTACATTGTGAGCCTCTCGACACAAAACGATCGTACCGGTACTGTACTCTGTTCCTCCTCTGTTGCGCTATATACCAAGCTCTACCACGCGATGAGAGGGTCTGTGGATGGTCCTCCCGGCATTTAATGAACAGTCTTCTCCTTCAGGCTGGTGCAGCCCACACTCTTCATAATTATGTTCTCGGGTTTGACATAAGTCGGCCGAACTAAAGTGGCGGATGAGCGGACTACTTGGCTTGATTACCGTCTTGTTACTCGTTTTTGCATCCCAGGCCAGGCTAAGTGCATGCGATTCTTCGTTCTTGTTCAATCGAGGAAAGTTTTGCAGTCATCATGGTGATTGGTTTGGTTTGGGGTTTTTCTGTGTTGTTGAATTAAATGCGATGCCGGGTGTTTGCCACTCCAATCATTCGTATAGAGCTGATGGTAGTCGGTCAAATGTCGGTGTAGATTCTTTCTCGTGATCCTTTCCAATCTTTCTACCTGCCGATTCCATTTTCTCCGGAAATAGCCGAGGATGACGTCATAGGCAAATACGGTGACTCTTTACCTTCCAGTGCGTGGAAGAAAGCTATCAAGACCCGATAAACATCCGCTTTACTTCAGAGATTTTCGGAGACTGGAGGACACGTCGTCAACGGCGGGACCTTCAAGTGTACTTGAGGTTCTTGAATTGACACGGTTTTGATGAAGAGATTTTCGATATCCGTTTATGAGGATACTAGCCATAAGACTAAAAGCAAAATGGGAATTAATTTATGTCATTAAGGCTACGTTTGTAATATCGTTATGAGACAGTCATGTAGCTTGCAATGGTAATCTTTATTCAGACGTCCTTGAAGGTCCTCGTTCGAGAATTTGATTTTGGTTTGTTGATAAAAGTACGGGTAACATTGCTCTCGTCGTGAATTGTTGCAACGCTTAAGTTGTAATACAAGCTTCGTATTATCTGTTGGACACGATTTCTCCCTCGAAATTCTACTTAACGAAGATACTGGTCAGTCGTTACCAGCTATTGTGTATTTATTGGCCATACACAGTGGCCGATAACTGAAGCAACTAGAAATATTGAGATTTCAGACATTCAGTCTGAATGGCGGAAGTTGTACCGTGACCATCATCAATATTACTAACAATTCAAAGTCTTCATTGTTCCGTGGGGATACCTTAAGGCCAGGGAGCCACATCATGTGTAATGCATTGCCCAGTCCAATCATTGGTATGCCAGTCCTTTTACTAGTAAGCCAACTCTGAAATGAAGAAATGTAGTACATGTGTAAGTAAAGTAAGTGTGATAAGCAGTTACATGTACTTGGAATGGACATTAATCATGTTCAAGATGGTAACGAACCCAGAACGGAGATTAACCAACGCCAGTCCAAATATCATTCAGGCATTTCCAATAATGTCCTGGGACTGGCGTGTTTACCTTCTCTCTCTCAAAATGCTACTCGGATCTACCCACTCTTTCTCGTCACCTATTTAGCGAGGATCGAGTGCGAAGACGGTGCGAGCCAACGACGGCTTAGTTTGACCGAGAATGCCAAGTAGAATGCTCAGTCGGTGAAAAAAGTCCTTCCACAGTTCCAAATTTGAAGTGGGCTAGGAATGAGCGCCAGACTGCGTCAAGTCCCAAAAATCACTATGGCGATTGGCATGCCATTGGGACACGAGAAAGGAGAAATTTAGTCATTACTCAACAACATTACGTCGCTTAAGTGCTCTCTTAATTTACAGAAAATGCACCTGCCTCTGTCGTCAGCTGCGGTCTTGTCGAACAAGCATCAGTTCGTATCCGCAAAAAATGTGTTCGTATCAAAGTTGATCATTTTGTGCCGAAACATTGCGTGATTTCAACGTTCGCTGACAAGGCCGATCAGTTATCGACAGCTACATCGCGTATCAACCAATGGAATTACACTTCTGACATTTTGATGATGGGTTGTGTATAAAATGCAGACTTCCGGAGCAGTGCCTTGTCATCACGAGCTGCATCGTAGAGACTCAGGTGTTATCAACTGGCAATTTACTTTCTCAGCAGCGATTTAAAAACAGTTTCTGCGAAAAGGGCAAATGTCGATATCAAAAGTATAAATGCATCTTGTCGTGCACAGCAACGATCAAAGATTTGATGATAAGTCTAAAAGAAATCCCCTGCGTCTCCGAGTGTGTCCTGTACTATAACAATTTGTCAACTTTTCCACTTTCTCTTCCTGACAAATCGGCAATCATCGCAAATTCTACATTAGCGTCAGTTGGAAGGAAAACCAGACAGAAATTATCTCAGTCCTGCGTGAGTACAAACAGAGAAGGGAGTACAACAAAAAGTCTGCAAGCCTTGCAAAGTGGCCAATTTGCATCGGAAAGTTCTCGAACTTGTTCGTTGTCGTTAAGTGTTGATATTGCACTCGATTCATTGCGGCGGGATTTCTGAAACATGGTCGCCCACATGATTATCACAATTCAGATTTCGTTACCTCACTGACCGACCAAAGTCACAGAACCATCGATTTCACTTTTCAAATGCGCAGACGTCCCCTCCAATGGACCTGATAATTGGCAGGTTAAAGGGAAATAAATATTGGCTGAAGTGGCGGTTGATATAAACTATTACCAAGTCTAAATCAATCAGTGGACAAGTTGATTGAAAATCGACCCCAATGGGTTCAGTGATTCATGTGATATTCGAGAGAGGTGGTGTGGACTCTCCAGATCTCTCAGGCATAATCGGATTTATATCGTCAATTGAATAGCTTTTCATTGAATTTGCTCCTATCCCATCCAGGTGATTTCATTATCAAATCACAAATCGATGTATTCGACCCGTCGGGCGACTTGTCTGAGTTGTGAGATTTGAGTTGACCGATAGGCCTACCAAGTACATACATATAAATCATTGTAGGCTATGTTAGTTTAGCTTCTTCTGAAGGCGTCCCTCTGGGAGTTGGCTCTCTATGGGCAACACTGTCGGAGAAAACAATATGGACAGTTTAGTGTTGCTGATCAAGACGTACGCCGTAAAGAATCGCCCATTTCGAGCCAATTCCTGAATGCAACATTTTTTTGAACAGCCGAAAAGAAACGTTGCCACTGCCACTCTGTTTGGAGCTAATCTCTTCCAATCTCTATCGATAATACCAAAGATAAAAACTCATGTCGTCTGCCAATCGATCATTTGAACGTCTGCTCCTGACAGATCCACCGATTGTGCCCACGAGAGGTTCGAATTGTTTTGTTCGTGTTTCGGTAGAGAGGTACTCCAAATGTACACCCACGGTAATTTGATTGTGCTGTGAAGATAGAAAGACAGTGAAAACTGATTGCTCCACTTCATCAGATAGATGGAGGGTCCCTACATGTGGCTGTAACGTTCAATGTTCATCACGATCGTAGTTTAAAAGCGATTTCAGGAAACCACCCACCTGTAGGCTGCATCTGTTATTTTCGTTGTGGTCGTCGTTTTAAGGTATCGATTCCTACCTAAACCACCATCTTAACGACAACGAGGCTCTAACCTCCTCTATCAGTCTCCTACACATTTTCGTATTTCATTCTCACGACGGTGTTATGTTATACGATATTAATTTCTTTTAAATATTGACCGAACCAATATGATGAAAACACAGCAGTATCCCCGGTGATTGACAGTCTTCGACCTGGCGAGTTCATACCAGTGACAGGTCATTTAATCGTCTGTCGCAGATGGAAATCGCTGTTCTGCAGACGAAAGCTTGTAATTGGCTACTTCTTTTCGGTGGCTTCTATGATGGAATGAGTTGTGGCGCGCACAGTCCTTGATCTAGTTCAGGACCGGTGTATTCATAAAACTACTTAAGTCAAAGCAGACCGAAGATTTTCACTCTTACATGTAAGTAAAGTGGTCCGAACAAGTGGAATTCAATATGCTCCTTAAAGTTGTGTGGACCACTCATAATCACCATTGTATTTGAGACACCTCCAAGGCAGTCTTAACTTAAGTACCTCACCTAGCTTAGTGGACTACACTTGACTTAAGAGGTCTGAAGATAAGAATTTTTATGAATACCGGTCCCGAAGACTACCCCATCAGATACGAGATATGGACATCAGCAAATCCAGGGATGGTCGCCGAAACTGCGACCACTGAATAGTAAACGATCGATGTATGAAAAAATATACCTGTGCATACTGCAACACATTAGTCTGTCTTCGCCAGCATCATCTTGATCTGCTGTTTCCCGTCGTTGACCGTGTGTCGACAAACTACGTTACATGAGCACCCATTAGTTAATAATTAAGGAAGCTGTTGCCTGAGGGTTTGTGCTTGTACGTAGGGCTGGTGGTATGTTGTGTCTCTGAGGCAAGACGCGTACATTAGTAGGAAAGCTCGTGGGTACTTTAACACGGAAAATATGAAATCAGCTAATCATAGACGATGTGGAATCAGTCGAAGACTCTTGTTGTCAGAATAAAAATGAAGGGGTGTACGACAGTTCCTTCAGTTTGCTGATTTCACATCTTAGATTCCTTGGAAGGCTCCGTGTGGGCAAATAGTGCTTCAGCAATCTGCTATCCAAGGCTCTGCAACAGGTTTCAGGGTTCGACCCCTGAGTCATTTGCTACTGAGGATAGAGTTTGACAAATCAGCACCATGTTTATATTTGACAGCAACTGCAAATGAATCCTTACCATGACTGGCCTCTTGGACGTAATTATTGGTAAACGCCAAGAGAGATGTCGTTATCCCATTGGAGAAGGGTGTCGGACCAAGGAACCGACATCGAATTTTGTGTAGATTCTTGCCAATCTTGGTAAAAAGAAACGCTGTTTCTCTGGGAGCAGGCCATTGGGTGACATCCTATATGTCACGTGTAAGTTGTTTTTTCAATAGTCCGTTGACGGCTGCATTGATGAGACGGATGAATAAAGACAACGCACCATCTTCTTTTTCCCGATATGCTGACGTGAAATGTCATCGTTACGCTGCAAAGGAATATTGGTAGGCATTCTTTCCCTTCCTCTTCAGCATCGATGGTACTCTACCGATCTCCAAGTCCCACAGCATGCAGGACACTTAAAGGCAATACGTCGCCATCCGCCGAAAGGGCTGAAAAGCCAGTGATGTTAACATCATGACCAGTGCCAATGGGACATTCATTCATCAGGGAAGAATTCATGTCATCCCGGAACTGCTCGGTCCCGGCGGTCCCGTGGCAAGCTTGCAGCTAAGCTTGGAATTGGTAACTAAGCAGCATTCCAAAGAGTGCATAGCAATGGTCACCCCGCTGGTCACTCATTTATGACTAATTAGATATGGGGCCCCTCACCGTGTTGTTATTTACCATCCGTCATATGCTGTCTCGAAGGGTCCCGTTCAAGGCCAAACAAGTCTAGAATACTTGACGGATGCTGGAAGAGCTTCTCTGTATCCAGGGTTGGGATTTCCGAGATCGGCTCACCAACGCTGTTTACAGTAGCCTGCTGGCTAATGTTACGACGTCATGAAATAGACATTTATTGGTAATATTATAACATATTAACAGTAATATACAGTAACATCAACAAAACCACCTACCGCTGCTGCTTACAAATAAATTTGTGATATTGACTTTCACGCACACGAAACGACGGTAACAGAGTCAATACAAAATCCGCATAACATACAGCCCGAGGGCAAGATCTTGCCGATTACGGGAACAAGCCAAACACCATATTTTCGCTTGAGTTAATTAATTTTTCAACAAGGAATTCTGCGGAACAAGAAACGATTTAAGATGCCGTCATTGCCTTTAGGAATCAGATTCATTTTATTTCATTCCGACGCATAGTTGTGTGGCTTGCACTTTTTTGCCTCTGCCCGGGGCTAGGTAAATCAGGAATGTATTTACGTTGCGGATTATTAATATCGGAAAAACAGCAACAGTCCTTTCAAAATATAAGTGCCAGGGGGAATACTTTGCCTAGAGAAAGTAGGCCACGTACAATGTCTGCAAAATTAAACTGAATCTTCGTTTCTAACTTATAATGAGTAGAAATGGTAAGTCCTATAGGCTGAAGACGAACCCGGCAGCTGTACGTCAGTGAACTGTTGACTGAACATCCTCCATGTCTACACACCAATTTTATGCGTCTTGTTGCCAAATTGAGACACTGGGTACATGTATTGTGGCCTAACGCCTGGAACACATTCTGGATGAACCACAACCTGTCAATAGATGAGTTTCGCTAGCAGCCATATTGCCAAAACTAGGTCATCACCATGGGGATTCTCTTCCTAAGTGAGAGATGATTGGTTCTTCCATCCGCCAGTGGAGGAAATCACCATGACGATGACCTAATTTTGACAAGATGGCTGCTATAGTGAAACTCATCTATACCCTCGAGCAACTGCAAGGAATTCTAAACGGGTTTCTGAAGTACAGAATCTTTTAATAAACAAGTTCAGTTTTTCCAGCAGTACATGCAGTTTCAGCTTCCCAGACTCTAAACAGTTAACGGAACGCATTCATGTATCATCAATATTTAGAGTGGCAATTTATGTGACATTCAAATTCCCCGTCCCTCTAACAACCGGGAACTCATATAAGCATGCTGGCATATTGACCAGGTCCCTCGTATTTCTTTATCAGTCTTCACATTACACTCTCAGGCTTCACATCTAAACATGTTTATATCAAACAATCTTCAACATTAGATTAATCAAAAAAGCGGATTTAATAAAGATTTAACCGCGGCCCGAATGTAAAATTAATGAAGCAACGAAATACGTAGCTCCGGTACCATACATTTTCTATGTCTGCAAGGCGTCATTACGGAGTATTGTGGAAATATTGAGAACAAAATGAGAGAATATAATCTACGAGTGAAGAAATTGAATAATAAAATTGTGTCCCAGACGCAATATGAAAAGGTTTTATCGACACGAAGTTTTAATTTTGTTTTTATGTTTTCATGTTTCTTGCATTGCGCCAAGAATGATTGCGACAAGGAGATAAATTTTTTAAAAGTAATTCTGAAATTCTTTATTTTCCAAATAAAAGTGATAAATGTGTACAGTTTGTGCTAAAGTTATTATAGGACGTCGAATTTCCGTTTTTCTCTTCAAAAACTATCATTTCCTGAATCTTAAAGAATGGTACCAGGAACCAGGGATACCCTAAAGATCGTTTGCCAATTAATCCAAGATCTAAACGTTACCTTTAAACACAAATTTGCAGCAACTGCTGACCGTTGTTGCAGTTGCTGTTTGTTATTCGTTTCCGAGAACACCGCGGAGGCGACAATCCAGAACCAGTGTTTGCACTAAATGGAGACTGCGACGCTTAGCTCTCGGGAACACTGTACTTGATGCCGTCAGCTCAATACCAAACTCGGATATGACATAATTTACGGCCAAGTTTAATTACCGCAAACAACGAACTCGTAGACCAATTAAGCGTTGTGAATGGAGAAGCTGCAGCTTTCGTTCTTGGCGTATCGGTTTTTACAATTGAAGTGCCTCAATAAAATATCTCACAGTGTGCAGCTGAAATTAATTTCACAGATTGAACAGTCTGGCGTCGAGAAAATGGGATATAAAACTTGTTTTACAATGGTGAGATCATTCTAAAACCTTCTGCTTTCATTAGAAGCGACCATTCAAGACGTGCAATCAATTCTATGCCAATATGACATTGTTTAATTTCTACATTCCTGATTCACTGTCTTCACCACTTGTCTTTGGAGAGAATGAAGACAATGTTTCATTAAAAGTCGGTAACACCTAAGGCTGTCGCACGCAGTAGGTTTAGATAGTTTTTTGTCACATTAAGTAATGATTGTATCTAACTTCGAACATTCATCGGTACTCTGCAGGAGCCAGGAGTCGTCGGTGTTGCAGACTTCATCCGAACTCTGGCAGGGAATTCGAACTTTAAGAACTCCGAGGTAAGAAGAAATAATCATCATTGCCTGACACAAAACAACCATCGAAACCTATTCCAAACCGAACCTGATAAAACTCTGGCTCTTTGCACGCAAGTTCTAATTTTCTGTCCGTAAGAGTTTGATAGAGTACGGTATTCGGGTTGAGAGTGCTCCTGTGTCGTTGTCTAACGACATATGCATGTACGATACGATGCACTGGATAAAACGATGAGCTACATTTGTACACAGGTGTACGTGATAAGAGTGATGCATTTTAATTTAGTTCCGCGGTATGAACTTTGTCGAGTAAGATCAAGATACATGTAGGTTGACTTCCTAATGACAAAATGAGACCCAAACGTCGTAGACACGTCAGCAGTTCTTCAGCCAGCCACTTGCAATAGGAATGGTTTCAGTAGTTGGTTGAAGTAGCTCGGACGTCGCACCAACGACCCCCTTGATGTCCGGTCCCCCAACAGCTGTCCCTTATCAATCATCCATAATCGTTTCTCGTAAACGGATGGTACTCCTCGTGTCGGCAGCTGATGCTTAACGTTTTTTCTGTAATCTCCGAAGGGATATGAACACTGTAAAGCCGGATGAGCTATTGATGACCTCACATCTTTTTCTCCTTATCCGACTAGGACGATAGAGAACACGGGTCTTTATTGTTGCTTGGTTGTAGGATGCTCTCATGAGGGTCTGTGTTGTAGTATGTGACAAACAGCAGCTGATTCAACGGAAATCGATCCCGACTTTTTCTTCCATGTCTCGCACACTTGCCTGAATCGACAGCCAGAATGAGCAAATGGCTACCCTCGCGGCCTTTATGTGGTACGCCAACGGGTACTTTGAGAGAGTGTACCTTCGTATACAAACACAAAATTCAGGCCGTGTGTAAAAATCTGATTGAAGTCAGCGTTGAACGACCAACTCGTTCTGCCTGCAAATCCCAAGATGTTGGTAGATTTTCGCTAGAAGGTCAACAATTCGTAGACCTACGACATGTAGGATATGCATGTAGAAATCTGATGGAATGTCAGCGTTGAATTGGTTGCCCAACTCCATTGTCACGCCAGCAAATCCAAGCGAAGATGTTGGTCGATCTACGCTAGGCCTTCAGTACTTCAATGTACCTGTATGCAGAAATCTGATGGAGTGTCAGCGTTGAATCCCCAATTCGTAGCCGATATGTGCAGATCTACACTACCATTTCAGTTGTCACGCCAGCAAATTCACGCACTTGTGAGCCTTCAGTGCTTCAATGAATGTACCAATTTGATGGAAAGTCAGCATCGACTCGGAGGTCTATGTAATACGCCATCAGTGTTTTTACGCCAGTAAATCCAAGGGATTCGAGTTCAGCTAGTTTACTTTATATATGTACATATGCCTACCTCAAATGTAGCCTAGAGTAAAACATAAGAAATAGGGGAAGTGCAGACTGAACCTATGTCATGGGAAAACTTGTAACTGGGTGAACTACTGACAACCTCGAGCGTAAGTGAATCCATACTGAGGATTTCGCACCCAACGCCATTAATGGAGAGTCTGAATGGAACACATGCTGACAGTGATTCTAGTACCCTTGTGGTGGATATTTGAGAGTGATGGGTGTAGAGGACTGCACATGAGGTCCTCTAGGGTTTCTCGATTGCGTCAGGAACGTGACTTGTGTATTGGTTGTAAACAATTGGTGGATAGATTCACTTAGAAAATCAACACAAAGATTGATCTAGCAGTCGAAATCGAAAAAAAATGTACATGTATGAAGTTATAGACCATGTAGCCCCTTATGTAAACAGAACGTTTCCATATTAATGGTCACTTCAGGTGGGCCATGTTTTTATACCGGTACTTCCCATTTATATCGACTTAAAGACCGGGAGGTCCAACTGAGTGGCAAGGCCACTTCTTCTAACATGTTCTCCGAGCATCAGTCTCTCATGGATCACCATTCACCCCCCGAAGGTATCATGTTTTTCAAGGATCGAAAAGAAGGAAATTGTACCTGGTAATGGGTTTCGATTTGCCCCTAAGGCTTGACATTAGTAAGTTGATTCCGTGTTGGCCTCGGAAGAACGTGAAGAAAAAAATCATAGAATTCAAGGCAATGTTAGCACCGTATTTGGAGCACGCTAGGCTGGATATACGGTGTGCTAGACTACCGGACGAGAACTCTATACGGTGGCCATTTTGGCCTCATTCTCATTATAGAAATCTGGCAAACAATATGACTGCCGGTCAGCCATATTGGAAAATGACGTGATTATTTTGAATCATCGAAACATGGCAACAGTACGTCGCTGAACAAACCTACAAGCATGCACTGTAGCGAAACAAAATATTTTCTTGGGTTTACGCTATGTTGCTGAATACCTATTTACTACAGAGAACGAAACCATAGGTCAAATCAAGAGAAAAAAACTGGTGCATTGCAGTTGGAAGTAAAAAATGCGTCGAGGAAGAACTAGAAGTAGCCATTCACATTCCGAAGACAAGTTCATTGACGGCAAGGAGCTTTGTCCCGCTTGCCCATGTTTATATCTGTCTCGATCCTCTCTGTAGACAAACCTAATACCACAAATTATCACCTGATACTCGCTGATCTGCTGTGGATTTGGACAATCAAGTACTCCATAGTTACAGCGTTGAGTAACGCAACTCTCGGTTGAGCAAGAGAGATAGCTTGTACTGTGCCCGAAACGGCGGATCCGTCTGACGCTGACCAACAACTCTATACACCTGTGTTAACCAATCGTCATCCAGAGTTAACGGAACCAGGGTGGGGGTAGGGATAGATTTTAGAGGATTTGTTTCTGAATAGATGGTTGTTTTGTGCAACAATGAGTGATAAAGTTACAACTGAAAACGGAAGGTAATAGGGCATGCCCCTGAAGAACTAAAGGCGGTGAAAGTATTAGGCCTAGGCCTAGCTACAGTGACAGGCGAACGCCATCAAGTTCTTCTATGTATCCACGTATTCAACACAATTTTCTGAGGCAAATTGCAATATTTACTGTACTCAGTAAATCAGCGTTTCTAAAGGACGGAACTTGTGAACAGAACTGCAGGTACTCTGTCATGTCTGTTGCTTGCTGTATAGAAATACATTTTATTGCCTTGTAAGCTTTTTTGAATGTGACATCTTGGAGGAATTAGGTGACATGTACTTTCGCTCACGAATGAGTAAATACTGTATATCTGAAAATATATTCTGGATCACTAACGGGGCATTCTGCCAACTCATATAAGTTAATCCGAACAGACGTATGGTAATTGGTTACCCGCCACGTGATCCCAGTGTGTGACTAGCCGCGAGTATCCGCCATTAAATGGATAAGTCTAGGATCTACTAATTAATTAAGCCAATAAAGTTTGATTTGCTTTCCCTGTTAGAAGATTGTCAGTCATCTAGTGAATCATCAGTTTGTGAAGTTAGCTGTAAGCCGTTGAGAAGGGACGTGAGGGAAATGGCCGATTCAGCCAATTTCATTCCAGACAATGCAGCTGGCCACTTGTCGGTTAACACTGTACAAAAGTGAACTTTTGCTAAGAATATTCTTATAAAAGTTTATAACAAATGTGTCTGGGTATGCCTTAGTCAGTTCTATGATGGCGGCACGACGTCTGGATCGTAAAAAAATAAGATAAACTTGTCTGTTTCCTCAGTCAACAATTCCATAAAACGTGCATCGAATTGTTGAACGTTCTGAACCCAAAGATTCTTCAACAGCAAGAAGCCGTTTCCTCCGTTGATGGCCTGTCTATAGGGAAAAAAACTCGATACAGCCGGATTACTTGGCAGAATACATCTGCTGAAATTGCTGCCATTGAAATCAAGCCGTTCTTCTGTATAACGGCGTGATTCAATGCTCAGTCCCTGGCTGGTACAATAATGGTAAGTTAGATGAAACTTATCCGCGTTCATCTTCCCCTTGCGGCTTGGAAAACATGCGCAAGGGATAATGACATAGTTTACCGAGATTTTACAACGTGGTGATTCGTCTAGACGTTGTCTGATCATGGCAGGGAGCTTTATTGCTCCCTGATCATGGTAAGTATCCGAAATTCACAAGAATTGTGACGATTTTGCTCGATGGAGAAATTCATGGAATTCCAAATGTTGATGTCTATCTTCATAGCTTCTGATACTTAGCAATCCCAAGGAATTTCTATGGGCAACTGTAGCCAACACGTCAGAATCAGAATGTTCTTTCTGACAGAGTCGTAGGACAAACCGTGAAAAACATTGTGATAGTGAAAAAAAACCGCAAAGGAAACATCTCGTCTTCTGTGCACCGTCGTTCGTTGAGGTAAATCGAAGTAGCTAAATGTTGTTTCCTTTGAATCGAATCTCACCAATCATACAGCGCTTCAACGCAAATAGGACAAATTAAATCACTTACAGAAAATCAACGTAAACGAAAAAAAACAAGAATACCCCTCGGATTACAACAAACCTTTTCATCTAATGCATACTAAAGGGCAAACGAAAGTCGATCCTGGGTGGGTGATGGGAGGAGTTGGCTCCGAATGCGTCGTAGCAATTTGTGCAGAAAAACCGCACTGAGGAGTCGAGTGGACTTTTTCCCCTTAATGGCCCTTAAGCTCATTATTCTAATACGTGTTCAGCGTTGGAAATTACAAATTTCACGCTCTGCGGAAAAAAATGCAATTTGTATCACGGCGCCAGGTGATTGATTCCATTACATATTAAGCAAAATCGACGCATGGGTTGAATTCGAAGCACTACACGGAATGTGGTGTTTCGCGCCAAAAAATAGCTCCCGTGTTTTGATCCACCTTTTGATGCGCACCATTTGGCGGGAAGTAGGCCTTGTGGTTGCTGCTTGCCCTTTTACATGTAAGACGCCTCAGGATGTTTTTGTTGCGGTCTCATCTTTTCCTTGACGTTGTACTGGAAGTGCGGTCTAAGCATTCCACTTCAATTTCCTGTGTTCCCAACCTCTCAGTGACGGTTTCACAAAATTGTCTTTATATCAGCTTCTATCAGTACCGTAAGTCTTCGACGCGATAAAGGTTCTTATCTGCTTATGAGCAAGCTCGGAAATAAAGCTACAAGAGTTCAATGCTGTTTTTTTTGGCACGGCGACCTGAAATGTACGAGTGAGTGGAAACATAAACCACTTTTCGGAAACTTACCGGAAAATGCACATACCCGTAATGCGTTTAGCAGCGACAAAAATCGTCTCCAGAAGCTTTGCCCATAAAACAACAATTTGGTCTGAAGTTGTTAGCGGGAAGTTTTGTAGTCTTAATGGCTATCGTCTGCATAAATAAATAAACAAAATAACATCATACATTGTATAGTAACCTTCCGCCCCGCGGCGATGGTGACTATATTCTTTCCGGCGTACTGAAGCATTCCATAAAACAAATGCAAGAATGTACGATATTACTTGCCAGCCTGACGATTACGTGGACAGAATAGTCGATCATTCTTTTCTGTGATTTATGACGGTCGCTGTACGCTGCATCCAAAACTAAGGAAGTGTTTTGTACTCTCTGAAGCACCATCAATCAGGGAGTTGCTCTTTTCTCGCTGGCTTCAACTTCCGAGGAAAAATTTCATTATGGTGGGACCGGAATCTGACTCCGATCTTCATTTTATAAGGTTTCTCTCACAAGGGACGAAGTATTTTTTTAGAACCTCTGAATGTCAAAGCTGACTAACTAGAACTAGAAGGTTCGCACTACTATAGGCAGGTCGATAGGTGTGCACTGGAAGGAATTGACGAATGTACTGTCAGTGCATGGTGGCAATAGCCAGTTTGGTCGTGTAATAATTGCATTATTTTTGTGTTTCGTGTCCTCCATGCAAAATAGAATAAAATATTCGTTATTGGTCACACGATAATAAACTGTAACCAAGGTGTTGCTGTTGAGGTGTAGTACTTTTTATGCACGTTTTTTACATCAAATTTCCGTCAAACCACTCTAGTGAAACCGTGCCGCGGAACCTATAATTTATTATTCCCTTAAGTTATAAAATTTTCAGGTTGCAATCCTATTTGGTTCTACTTGCTTTTCGCCGATCTTTTATTTAGGCCGTTGATTATGAAAACGAGAAATAAACCTGACGGTGTTTTCTATACCTCGCAATGCGCGTGCGTGATAAGAAACGAACTGCATGCCGGGATCTGAACCATATGCATTGGATGGCGTACATTACTTAAGTTTTGTACACGATTCTCCAATTATGCATTTATTCAACAGAAGGGAAGTAAAAGCATAAAATTTATACATGTAGGCCTATAATGTATTGTCTCGTGTTTCAGTGATCAATGAAAGAAGTTCCCCCAACACTATCACGCCTTCGAAAGGATATCAAAATTTCTTTTGAAATTTCCACTGACTGGCCTGTGTCATCCTCTTATATCCTCTTCACTACTTTTCGCACCCTTGTTTCATAGAATATACAATATCCAACAAATCCCAATAGGTATCCTTCAAAGCGAGATCTTACCAAAGAACTATTGATGACTTAGTTCAATCTGTTCTTAACGTTGCTGCTTCAAGGACCTGACGTATCTTTCGTTTTGTTCGCCAAATTACTTTTGGGAAAAGAAGCTTTATAGTTATCCTACAATGACTAGGTGTTGTCTCTTTCATCATGGGTATGGTTGTAAGCTTTGACGAGGTAATCATCTACATTCAGCGGATTGGACAAAGAATTACGGTCTGAACTGAAGGTATTGCCGACGAAGCTTGACCACCTTGGATTCTCTGGCGACATCCCCAACAGTCGTTTCCCTGTTCTGGTCGCTCACTCTGTTCCACGCAAGAATTGATGAGGGGATCGGAAAGACTGCTCGTGGAGTCTACCCCGCGAGAGGCTTGCCATTATTTTCCCATCACCAAACCCATTATTCCTCTCTTATAACTCTGTTGTCATCTTGCTGTTGAGTAAATAAACCCCTCATTTACCTCGATTTTATCAGAGAGGCAAATTTCTTACTTGTTGCCCCATAGGCTTGTAACTCACTTACCGGTAACATTCCTTACCATTACTGTTAATTTACTAAACGACCTAGCTGCAGCACTTCCTTTGTTACTTTCTGTGCAACTCCAGCACACTTGAGCTATTTTTCGACAAGCTTCATGATATTGCATTTCCATTAGCTTCATTTCACTAATGTTCCAATGAGCTATACATGCCTCATAGGTTTTAACCTTTCAACACCTGAGGCCGCAAATAAGGGAGATTTTCACAGCATCTGTGTACACCCATTACTGAAAAGTATACTCCCGTGTCTTCTCCGGCTGCAGCAAAGAAAGATGGGTTTCTTTATTTTATTACTTTTTACAGAATTATCGAAAACTTGTCAATCCTGGCAATAGTTAATGTCATGCAGTGTGTGCACTTTTTGTACACTTTCTTTCNCTCATTTATTCTCTCAAAAATGGAATATTGGTACTGTGTACCGACAAATCGCCGCCCGGGGGAAATTTTCTGCCCCACAGTGCCCGAGTCCCTTTTTCTTCAATGCACGCCATTAATCCTTAAATCAATTCTCGTTGCTCGGTGATTCTTCTTATCAGAGATGAAATAAGCTCATCTTTTTTTTCTAATCAGATCAAAATATTTCGTTCCGAATTTACGAAGGCATGTGTTTCATCTGGAGTTTGTAGCTGTGGGCAGCTCAATAGTCATGTTTAAAGGTGCTCTAGTTCGAATTGTAAACATTACGGTTTGTTTATTTACGTGGTTGATTATAATAGTTATTTTTCCTCGGACAGGTGGCAGCACCGTGTATACCAAAACATTTTTATATCTATCTTGATAAATATTCTTGGAACTGAAATATATTTATGATTTTACGCTCAAAAACAAACAAAAAGTTGTGAAAGGCGAGATTTAATTCGATTTTATCTGATTTGTTAGTACCAGAAGTTGACAATAGGTGGCACACCGTAATGTTTACAATTCGAACTAGAGCACCTTTAACGTTATGGTACTGTGTTATGACGAAGAATTTTCTCGCGTGAGCTCTTGCGTGAATTGGTAGAGCTGTCAGTGAGTTGACCAATACATTCTTTTGCATTGGTCCGCTAGAACTTTGCTGCCATCTTTTGGCAATACGCGCGGCTGCCTGCTCCTAGGATTCTGTCAGGTAGTTGAACAACAGGTGTCACTACGGTCCAATTCAATGCCAAGCGGATGGTTGATTGAGCGCCAATCAGGAGAATTTTATACTAGTATTCAGTATTGTCAGCTGCCGGCTAGAACTTTGCTGCCGTCTTCCATCCTCCCACAGCAGGGGTTTTTACCTCGCTCCTCTTCATCCACTCACTGTGGAGTGTATGAACAGGAACGAGACCAAAGCCCTGCTGTGGGAGGATGCCGTCTTCTGGCGACAGACGCGGCAGATGCTATTGCGCGTGGAACCTCTCATGGCGAGGTGCCTTTATACGCCTTAAGCCTAAAAAATCCTTCGTAAATTCAACCATCCATACTGTATGAAACACCATTACAAAAAATTACAGATTAAGATACGAAAGCATACTTTATCCATCCTAAGATTACATTATAAGCCCTGTATATTGCGGCTTTTCTATGAAATTGCTCCGTGAAATTTTGCTGCTGCGCGCATGCGCCCTACTACGGTGGTGGTTGGTTTGGAAAGGCACTGGCTTAAAAACTAGCAGAGCGTGAGGATTTTCATGAATAAACGCCAAGAATATTCTTTGATGCATACGTCATTCTAAATTTGCTAAGCCACATATAGCCTTATCTGGTTTATCGAAAGGTTTTATTAATGCTTTTTATGGGACAGTCGATCAATCAAACGCTGGTTTAAGCATCACATCCATCCCTGGATTACAAGCCCGGTTTAAGGATACAGTTTGAACACATCTATTGTCACAGCGAATACGCTCAACATTTAAACCCTGAGTGCAACAGGTTACGCTGTATGCCAGCTTGGAGGAATATTACTCCTCCAAGATGCCAGCAACTCTAAAGGCCTAGATACACCATCCAATGTTTTGCACAATATGGGGCCCAAAATAGGGTCGTGTGCTTCTGGCATGATGGGTAGAAGAAAGATAGGCAATGATATTGCCCATTTTGATCCTCATATTGTGCAATAATATTGCCGTGTATGGGCCGCTTCAGTCGTAGTGAGGTCGTTTTCTGTGGCAATTCATCAAGACTACAAACATTCGGTGGAATAGTCTTCATACGCCCACAGCATAGTTAAGACTGGGATCGTCTACAAACGCTAATATGGTCGACGGAGCAGTTCACTGGCCGATGATCGATTATGGAACTGTGACGTCAATGCCAATAACCATAAAGTTTACAGTAAACACACTGAACTGTTCCGATTCGCATTTCCAATCGAACAACGTGAGTATGCCAGGCTTTCACACGCCGCGGGACATGGTATGTGCACCGTCTATTTTGGTCCCCCTGGCTCTCTTGGTGCCGCCGCGTCTATCAGGGACCACAGTAGACGTCAGTGTTTCCGCCAGAGGGGGGGGGGGGCATGGGGATATCCCCCTTAAAAAGTCAATATTTGTGTTTTTGACCAAGAATTCTGTCAATTTTTCTTTTTATCCCCCTCATAAATTCCTGGCGGAAACACTGGACGCCGGGCCGACCAAGATATAGACGATGCACAAACTTGTATTAAAACCTCTGGCTCAGATGGGCCCTCAATATTTTTGGGAGTAGGTCTACCCACTCCAGAGCAGCAGTGTAGTCCGTCTTTTTCATGTACATACATACATGTATACATTTACTACAAATATGAACAGCAGTTTAAGGGCTACCATGGGCCCACCAAGAGGTGAAAGTGGCCTTCAGCCTCCTAATTTTTTGAGGGGCCAGTTGCAGCTTACGTGTATTTCAATTTAACACATACGGCCGTACATGATAATGGAGTGATTGGCCGACAAGCGATGGAGTTGCTCCTACACTGAAGGTCGTCCCTTGAGGAAAATGATACTTTAGCACATTCAGTAGCGAACGAAAATCCTTTAAGCCCGTGTCACACTGTCCCGAAATTAGACACCCGATGGCCACACGAATATGGAATTTTGAATTTCGCGTGAAGATGGCCCCGAGGTCAACTTCCAGAATCTTGCAAATCTTCGATCCCAATCGGGGTCTTCTTCAGGCTGGCACTTATCAGTAAGATTTCCAAAAGTTTCCATAATTCGTATGGCCATCGGGTGTCAACTTCGGGACAGTGTGACACGGGCTTTACTGAATGAAATGACACTTAATGCTCAGCGCAGATTTAGGAATACGGTGATTTCACACTTAATCGCCTCATTGGCAGACGTGAATTGCGTCCCAATCACAGCAGCACGGTCATAAAAGGATTTCCTTACCATTCACAACCGTTCGTTTCAAAAGATTTACAGAAGTTGCCTGATAATCTCAGCCTCTGTCTATTTTTGTTTATATTTCGCAATCGTACGTTTCATAATATCAAGACAAGGTCCCAGCAGCCTTTCGAACGACTCCACCTCTAAAAATGCTAATTTCACCTTCCCGACGGCGTAAACGTTGGCGGATCGCGGTTTATTTTCCAACAAGGCCATCTCGCCGAAATATTTGCCTTTCCCCGATCTGGCAACCTCGGCTTCTTTGCCATCCTTCGTGATAGTAATCCTCACAATACCGTCTTCGATAAAGAACATCCCATCGGCATCGTCGCCCTCTTTTATAATGATGCTGTCCAGGTAAGACTTTGGCGACAACGCATCCGCCAGATTCATGCGTTCGTACTGATCCAAACTTTTCAGCATCGGCACCCCCTCCAACAAACTCTCGTACATCTTACGTTTTTTGAATGCAGCCTTCAGCACGATAGTCCTGAACGAATTCCTTGTCATCGCCCACAAAACCCCCTTAGTTTTAGCGACGACCGTAGCGGACCGCGGCATGTTGTACATAAGCGCCAATTCTCCAAAACTGCCCTGATCTTCGAAAACATGTACTCGCCTCTGTTCACCGTTCACCGTCACAAGCACATCGTACGTCCCTTGATCGATTACGTAAAAATTGTCCCCGTCATCTCCCTGCCGTATCACATGCTCGCCCGGCTCGGCCCGCTTCTCGAACATAGCATCTAGGACATCTTGCATCTGATCAGAATCTAAGGAACGAAACAGCAAGATTCCACTTACCGCCTCCAAAAGTCTCTCGCGCTGGTCGTCGGTTTTGGGGTGGACCACCTTCTCGGTGTCGTCATCCTCCTCCGGGTCGTACCTCTCCGCGGAGACAGAATGCCTGCGGGCAAAACGATTATTTTTCTGAGTAATCGGTTTAAATTCTCCAGGATCGGGTTCCCGTGCTTCGTCGTCGTCGTCCACAATGATATACATTGGGACGTTTTTATTCACCCTCTTGTCCCGTACCTTCGTGAAATAGTCCACAGCATAATCGTATATATCGATAGGTTTCTCCCTGAGGAGAGAGACCGTGAACTCCCGTAACATGTCACCTAAGCCGTCCGGTATTTCCAAGTTCATTTTCTGATCTTTCCGCCTGTACGTTTACAAATTACGACTCCTACCAAACGCAATGGCCCCAATACTCCAGGAAATACGATCGATTTATTGGTATCCTTCGGCTGTTATCTAGAACGCACAGGCCGTCACACTCCCATCAAGATGTTGTACCAAACGTAATCTCCTTCATGTACATGTACATTCTTATCGCGACAGTTACTCCACGAGCAATGAATAATTCACCAACATCCGCTGGAAGTATACGATGCGAAAGCGCCAATCATGAAAAGCGTCATGAACTAACATATCATTCGATCGATGATGGTGACAGGTGGTGGTGTCTGATGTATCCGCTCGGCATCATCCGCACCACTGGTGAAAATGAGAGAATCTGAACCGTGGCTGGAAGACACAGTGCGTTTACGCAACGACCCGGTTGGCGCGCAGCACACCAGGCGATATCGGAGGCGATCAGGGCCGACCGCACAGAAAGTCCGATAGTGCTTTCGGTGCCTATCGGCGGTTTAGTTAACGGGAAAATGCGTTATAGGCGCCGGTAGCACTATCAGACTTTCTGTGCGGTCGGCCCTGATCGCCACCGAGCAAAATCGGCTCATAGCTGACGCCAGGTGTGCGCTGAAGGACAGCGATGCGTGGAGTCTTCCCGATAGCGATGATCGCCCAGTATCAAATGGTTTGATTTTGTGGCGAAAGGAATCGATTGACGCCGAGCATATCGCAAACCACCGCACACACAAAAACGATATCGCTCAGTGGTGAATGGCGAAAAGATCGGTGGCGATCAGGGCCCACAGCGCACAGAAAGTCCGATAGTGCTTTCGGTGCCTATCGGCGATAGGCACCGGTAGCACTATCGACTTTCTGTGCGGTCGGCCATAACGCATTTTCCCATTAACTAAACCGCCGATAGGCACCGACAGCACTATCGGACTTTCTATGCGGTCGGCCCTGGTCGTCATCTGTCAATTGGACAACTTGTAATAGATTAGCATGGCATATCGATCGCCTACTTCAAGGAAAGGATCCGTGTAACAGTAACTCCATTGCCCTCATACACTCATGTCGTGTAAGAAATGCTCATTGGCAAGTAATGTTTTCCCTGTTATTGATATTGCAATTCGTGATCAAATATTTATCTGCACGAAATGGGAAAATCGGAATACGTTTGTCCCAAATTGATTTGAATAATAATTAGTCTTCGAGACATCGTGTGATGTTGTAGCTGCAGCTGTAAAAATAATGCTAATGGCACTATGTCCGCTTGGCTGGGCTGAAAGTCGCGACCTTATACTATAGACCTTTCCAAAAAAGATGGTGGCTTACAAGTTCTCTCAAATGAGGTCGTGCCTCGTGGGTATTCATTGTCCAAGCATGATAAAATGCCACCAAACGCATCCTATCAAACAATTATTTTACCTTCCGTTTGTGCCCTAGACTAGCACCTAATCTTACCACCCTGAGCGCTGCAGTCGTGGCTTGTTTGTATTCGGAACACCTCGGGTCTTTCCGTCATTCTTCGGGAAATCTGGCACAGTTTCAAGCTCTAAGTTGAGAATGGGCTTGTTTGGTAGGACCAGTATTGGCCGCCATTTTTGGAGGAATTCTAGTGGAAATTTCATGTAAATTATGTAAATTTATTCAATTCTCAATATGGCTGACGTACCGGAATCAGATAAAAGGTTAGACTGGTACCCGGTCTTCTGGGCAGCTTGCATTCGAAGACCGGTGAAACCAAATGATCTGAGCCGGAATTCCGGCTCGTGACGTCATTCTACAGCATTCTACAGCAATGCATTCTCCCGAACTAAATATAGACCAGCGGGCGCCATGATGGTTTTATGCATTTGCTTGCGTCTGTCCTAGTATTTTTAATCAGGACAGTGTTCGGTCTAATAAAAGGTGACCTCCATTTGACCCAGAAAATCCACCAATCACGAAGGTGTTAAAAATAGAAAGGTGTCAACGTAATAGTTCGTGTACTTATCACCTGCGCCAGCACCGGCCAATCAGATTCACAAACGCGATAGGCACGACCGGTCCTAACATATGGACAGTATGCAAAAGTCCGATGTAAAATTGTTAGGGCCGGGTGCCAACCAATTTGTGCCCTTCCGCTTGACAGCTTAGCGTGCCGGCGACCATTGAATGGTATTAAGCTTCTGACGTCATATGGTAAGAACTGTTAGACCGCCATCTTTTTTGGAAAGGTCTATACCACTCCATAGCCATGAGCATGATTAGTTTCCGTGGTCAAACCTAGATGGCAAAATTGCGTGATGCTAATACTTTGAATTTGGCGCAGATTGGAGAAAGTTTATTTACGCGTTATTTACGCGTTAGCTCGGTTAAATTAAATAGCAAATTTGGATGGATTTAATAGCATTTCCTGCTCTACTCCCATTAAATTTTCCTGCCTGTTGATCGACTACTGTGGCACAGAATGCAATTGCTTAATATGATTCTGGCAAATCATCAGAAATGACTGCGGGATGATAGAACGCAGGGAATTTGGAGACGAGGTAGAACTACCGCAAGACAATAGGAGCTGTCAGCGAGTTGACCACTAGGTGTCACTAGGGCCCAATTCAATGCATCTAGCGGACCCAGTCATTATCGATCGAGCAGCGATCATAATAGATTTCCTGTACATTTGGTCCGCTAAGACTGTGCTGCCATCTGTTAGCAATATGCGCGGCTGACTGCTCCTATTCACGCGGTTTTCGAGCGACGCGATGCCGCATCCTTTGTCCGTGACCAACTGGTCTAGGCTGTAAGGGTAAAAGTTCGTCAGAATTCCGCAAATTGGTATAGAGCCACGAAATTTGGCACAGTGGTAGAGTTATTGACGTTGATTATTTAAGGACGCGTGACACGTGAAAAACGCCCCCTGGTGGGCGACATCTTGATTTTCAACTTTGCCGCCAGGGATCAGCCCGGGATCATATTTTTGACCATAACTTAGACCTAAATTAAGTGGAGTTCTCTTGCCCCCAGAAAGTCACCACGAACTCAAAAACTAAGCCCCGCACAGATTTTGCCCCATGGTCTAAACGTAGTCTCGCACCGCCAGCCTTTGATCTCGCTCCGCTACTTACGCTTGGATCGGTTGTCTGGCTGCGCGAGACTAACCAAGGATCTGGCTGCGCAAGACGAGTCTAAACATGGCGTCCCCGTCGGTCACCGGCGAAGGTCGCGCATCGGAGTATGAATCAGGCGAGTGTTTAGACAGGGCTCAGCGGGTAGTTTATAATGTTGACAGCCTCGCCCAGAAAGAGTACTAATGCCTCCTATAATTTGAGTCATTTGCTGTGATATCGAACATAACTTAAGATCACAGTCAGCATAAAAACAAATACGACAATGAGATATCACTTGGTGGTCGGTCATCATGAGAAACCAGAGCTTATAACGAAAGACAATGCTGCATATGTCACAATAATCAAGATTTGAGTGCACATTATTCAATTCCGAGGTAGTCTGCCGGTAAAGGTGGAGATATTATGGGTCTGATCACAGACAAGGAGATTATACAACACTCTAGCCCTCTGAGCTCACGCGTCAAAAAAATGCTAAAACGCACATCACTCGCATTGCATGATTTTTTCAGTGTTATATCTTCGTAAGCCGCTTTTCTTAAAATAAATAAATCTGTATAAGAGAGGTTACGATCTGTTCCGCCCCCGACTCTGAGTTCCAAAAATTCAGATTTTTCAAGTCTGAGATAATTTTACCACTCAGACGGGTCTATTCGTTTTTCCGAGTGAGTAGAAACCATTTTGGAAAACAACCCTGTATTTGATGACGTAATTCACAAAAAAGGGAATCTCTCTAGTCGGAGATGGGACTGGGAACGCCATCTTAACCTCTCTATTTGCACTTGATACCCAGAAGTAGGCCTACCTTTGAAGAAATCACCACATTCGAAAAGGCCCCTAGTCGTAACGACATACTACGTCTCATTCACGATGTTTTCGTCGGGGAGCTTTGACTTCATCGGACCGTATTCGCGACGTATTTGTGTAGGCCTACTAGGAGGGCGGTCGATGCGAAATCAGGAATCTCTTCTCTATAATGATATAATGAACCTAACCCATCAGCCAATCAGAATAATCTTCTTGGGGAGTAACAAGCGCTCTGATTGGTTCCCGTGATTTCTTGCCGAGTAACAAGCGCTTTGATTGGTCCCCATGATTTCGCACTCGAGCAGGATTCAGTGAGACCCGAAGTGTATGGGAACTGAATAAAATATAGCGTGGTGGTGTCTTGGCATGGTTGGAACAAGTGTAAAGTGCCAAATGTTCCCGTTTCCCAGTGTTTCCCCAAATTGTATGGGGAATGCTGTGAACAAGAGGGACAGATTTCACTCTGCGTTCCATATTGAAGGGTTTATATGGCCTCTAGTTGTCTTTTGTTTTGAAACACTGGGATATGGGGCACACCAGAAAATGGTTACAACGGACGGAGAAATTACATGTACTCTTTCCCCTGCCACCACACACCTTACCCCCCCCCCCCCACCACTTACAATGTCCGCTGATAGAAACGTGTTGTCCTGAGTAAGACACGGGATATTAATCAAGATGTATACCCACCCACGTGATCGGGGGACCCATACAAAAGGCACCTGATACGGAAACGAACACGACAGAACGAGACAACATGTTCACTCCAAAGAAAACACAATCTTGGAGAACAACATTTCGATGGATACTTGCAATATTTACATTCACTTGTTTGATAAATTCTGGTGAGTATTTTAAACCTTTTATCACTACAGCACTTGATATTTGAGGTTAACTGAATTTGATGGCGACGTTCTCTCTTCTTTTTCGCCAATCCCAAAGTGCAAGTCTTCGTACACAAAATACTAAAGTTAATATTCATAGTGGGACATTTTCATGTTATAATATAATCACGCTGATAGGACCATCGAATGAGACCTTCGAAATGTTTTTAAAATATCGGCAAATATTCTTATTTTATGCCAGACCTGGACACCAATTCTGGTCTTACATGTGACGATTTGACCCTCATATTACATACCATTAAATATGGCGGATGCTGAGGATGAACTGGTCATTCTCATGAGATGAAAAATCGAAAGAGTAAAGGCGCCTTCACCCCAAAATCGAATTCCGGTGCGTTTTGGGGTGCGGTCCCGCAAAGGCAACTGCTTCCACTCTACACTCTTAAAAAATTCTTGTCACCGCAACTTGTCTGCGAATATTGATCAGATGCTTTAGTCAGTCTGACGAGTTACGTCCTTCATGACACGATTTACTTGTCATGGTGAGTCGCACATCTCTGTGATGAGTTCAGTTTATCCAGTTGACAAGGTCTCTAGTTATGGCGATAAGTTTCAGGTTGCAGGACGCTATTGCGCATGCGCTTCCCTCACATTTGTCGCTCAATTTCTTGAACTCAAAGCATGCTGTCACCATCGTTGACTCATTAGCCACGAGCGTTTAGGGGTTATGTCTAGTAGTTTATATATTTCATAGGTCGTAGGTTCGAATCCCGCCGGTGGCCTTGAATTTTGGGAGGGTTTTTCTTTCATATGCACCTGTTGTTAGTACTTGTAACTACCGCAAAACGGTCTCTTGGCGCATAATTTTTAATTTTTGTGTGGCCTGAATGACGAGATGTAATAGTTTCAATGATAAGATGTCTCTTTTCCGAGGATGACAAGTTGAAAACTTGTCAATTGACAAGATAGACCCTGTCAATTTAAGCATGTTCGGAGAACGAGTTCCAGCTTGTCAGTACGACGAGAAATTTTTTAGAGTGTAAGTCAATGAAGCATCCACACAGAAATCGTGCGAGAGATTTTTCGCCAAAAAACGGGTTGAAAATCATTCGATAAAGTGAGATTATCAAAACATCGAAAACCTAAAATTTGGCCTTTTTTGGGTTATTTAACAATTATATTCTCCTACAGACAAAGATTGAGATAGCGCAATTTTTAAATTTATCTTAGCTAAAATTCCCGAGAAATCGCCATTTTCCATCAAAAGAAAACTCCGCTAATTCTATATCTTTTTTCAATATTTTCTCTACTGGGTGAACATTTTTGAATACGTTTTTCCGCTAAAATACATGTACTTAAAAGCAACTATGGTTACTCACCTAATTCGTTTTCCGCGAAACTGTGGAATCTAAATAGTCGATTTTTTGTGATATTTCTTAGGTGTGATAAGTATTTTGTTTTTTCTTCTTTTTTCGTCTGGACTCGTATAAAATTGTATATTAGTTTGATGGCTTACAATCAGGAAAAAAATATTTTCATGTTTTTTATGAAAGTTTCTTAAATCCGCAGAAAAATTGCGCTTCCATGCTCTTCGTTTGCTAGTTTAATGCTTCTTTAATCCCTACCACTCTAATATCATTTTCTGTCATTAGGTAACAATTTTTTACTGTCTTGCTTCTTCCCTCGAAATTCCATAAGTATGTTATACAAATGTCCTCATTGGAAAACTACTGCCAACCCCAATCTGCATCGTTAGAAAAAAAGCAATTTTTTCATTTCTCTATACAAGTAACGCGCCGTTTAAGTGGAAATTATTAAGTAACTGGGGCTGCAACAAACAGGTTCTTTTAAAATGTGGTTGCTTCATTCGAATTTCGTTTTTTTTTGTTTTTAGGCTGGGTGCTACAGTTATGATTTTTGCTTTCCGCTACTGCTGCACTGTAGTATTACAATTACATGTATTAGTAGAAATCTTTGAAGCTTTCCCTATATAAAAAATATTCTCCATTTTACCATGGTGAATGGTAAATTCGCACGGTAAAAGAAGGTTTGGGGTGTCGGGGTGGCGCAATGGAAACATCGTCGCCTGCCACCACTGAGGTTGCGGGTTCGATCCCTGGTCGGGCAAGTGGCTTTATGTGGTAGAGAGGGCGATCTCTCCTCGACATCGTAGGTTTCCTCCGGGGTCTCCGGTTTCCTCCTACATATCATTAATATCGTCCAATATTGTTTGATGAGTAGCTATAATGCCCTAAGTGGGCGCTTGCACTCCTGAGATAATATTTTAAAGGTTTACCATGGTGAAAGCCACTTTTACCGCGCGAAATTATCATGGTAAAATGAAGATTTTCATAAGGGTTATATCATTACTCTCCAGCTTATTAATTTCAAAAATCATGTCACGCGTAACGCACTTTAGGGTGGCAAGTGGGGGCAAGAAATATTCAGTTCCACGGATAAAAAAATCATCCAAAAGAATTTGTTCCAAATAGAAACTACACGTACACGCTTGCTATCTGCTCTGTGCATCATCGATACGGTATTCCTCCATTTTCTCCTGTAGGCCTAAAAGACGAAGTAAAATTCAAAATGGGGGCACCATATTTTTATTTATAATGCCCTTCCTGTCTTGTCGGTGCTCGTTGCACTAAAGTCAAACCAAGTGACACATTTTGATAATGAAACTTCCAGGAATTTTATCTTTTCATATCTGCCGATGGTGAGTCCTTCAAAGGTCATGAACAATGAAGCCTACCACATCAGAGTCATAAAATAATAATCACAATCAAGGAACAAACGATGTATCATCGTCCACCCCCAATAGCCAAAATGACTTTTTAATTTTCGATTGAGGAAGATGCACTCTAAATGCACCCAGTGACATCCAGCCTATCCAGGCTGATGCAACGAGACGAGGAAGCGAGTATAGGTCGGAGGAAAGTCCGGCATGCTGCTGCTCGTCTCTCTCTGGGTGGCAATCCTTGCAAGTCAAAGGGAGACAATTACGAAATAATTTATGACTGACGGCTCTTTTAAAAAATTAAGAAACGACTACCCCTTCTGAAAAGGAGTACTTGAAAACGTGACCCATTAATCACACACTAGACAGTAGCTTGACTCCTTCTGACATTTAGGAATTCTATTTTATTCACTTCTTCAGAAGTGTTGTAAAAAAGAGAGAGATCTGAGACAATATTTTTTTCGCATTGCTGGCATGGAAATTTCAAAAGTACATGGTACATTTGGGGACTGCAAACAACATAAAAATTGTGATAAAAAAGAGAGATATCTAGACGATATTTTTTATATTTATTGCTATGGAATACTCAAAAGTTCTTAGTACGTTTGGGGGGTTGGAACAATTCTAACTGAAGAACATACACGGGAGTAGAAAATCCAGGGTTTGTACCGCAAATTGCAAAGGAGGTCTTTTTCTCGACATTCAACTTTAAGAACTGCAGAGACAAAGCGTTCCAAAAGTCCATGTATTTGCCAACGATTGGGTCCCTCGTCACCCCATACTAGATGTACAAACTTACATGTATATGTGCGGTCAGGGTCGGATTTAGGGGGGGGCATGGGGGGCGTACGCCCCTCCTATTTTTGGCAGAGCAATGATTTTTTTAGCAAGAAAAATTTAATCACATAAAAAATTCGAGTATTTCGCTCTCAGATGCCAGGAAAATGTACATGTATCTGAAAGCACTTAAATTGTGTCAAATTCGCGCTTTCAGTCCTCACCGCCTCCGTCGAGCTACGCCCCCCTTTCTGTCAACCCTGGATCGACCCTGCGCGACGAAAGAGCGAGCGCTAAGAGAGAAGGCGAATCGGGAAAAGGCGAAATGTATACTTTTTGAAGGCGAAATGGGAAAAGGCGAAATGAGATAAGGCGAATAGGGCATGTACCTGATATTCTCAGGATGTCCTGAACCAGCAGCGGTTCAGTATCAACCAAGAAAAGTACTAACATGATTCTCTTATTTCAGATGATGCACTGAAGTGTTCCGTGTGCGGACCATCGGATTCTTTCTGTATCGATGAACCCCCTGCAGCCCAGCACTGTCCGCTGACGGACGGAGTATGTTATCTGCAATGTATGAAAAATGCTCAAGGTAAGTTTCTAAAAAATGCAATGGAAATGGCATTTGGGTTCAGAAGGACGCATGAGTGTGTCCCAGAACGTTGGTCCTCGGTAGGTTGATGTGAATCATCACCGCTCCACTGTTAGAAATAACAGAAGATTTTACAGAAAATCTGTGCAGCAGAGTCCCCAGGACTGGATCTGTAAAATTACAGAGTGATCTGTAAAACTACAGACTTAAATAAATGTTAACAGAGACTTGACTGGAGGCTGACCAAATTATATTTCATACTGCTCTCAGAAGGCATCATAATCAGATAATGGGATGTCCAATGGGAGTCCAACCAATACAGGAAAACATGAATCATACCATAAAAAAATTATGTAAATTTACAGAAAGTGCTTGGGACTCTGCTGCAGGCACTTTCTGTAAAATTACTGCAAAATTACTAACTGTAAAATTAATAATTTCTAACAGTTCCTCACAGAATATTATCCGGTAAACTAACGTTACATGTAGGAAATCAACAACGAAAATATGTGGTTGCGCCTGTCGTTGCACTATGAGCGGACGTCTCGATTGGTCACCTTTGAAAACATGAGTCAGCCGTTTGGATCACCTTCGTACCTCTCTTAGAACTCAAGTTATTATCGAAAAAACCTCCAGGGGGCGCTCAGTGGCGGCCACTTTGAAATCCAAGATGGCGGCCGCCAGGGGCTTTGAAAGCTTGCCATCGAGTCCGTCCTTGGAAAGATATCCCATAATCTACATGTACATCAGAGTTGATGCTTTTATCACCAAATGCACGATTGTAACGAAGACTATTTTGTCATAATAATGAATCTTTGTTTTTTTATAGGGTTAGTGTTAGAAACAAGTCGTGGATGTACAACGGAGCTGAAGGCTCAGTGCACGATAGCAATACGGTGGGACGGCGGTGCCATGGAACCAACACAAACATGCACATACCTTTGTAACTGGGATAACTGCAACGAGGTGCTCTGTGAAATGATTAGTTGAGAGCCATCAAATCCGAACATAATTCTGGATACGTTTGCCAGTGAGGATTCACGACCGCCACGGACCATTGGACAGATTTTTTTCTCATAAGTGACCTACAGTTATTTTTCCTTATAGAAAAGACACGTACAGTTATTTTTCCTTATAGAAAAGGGACGTACAGTTATTATTCCTGATAGAAAAGGGACGTGCATTTACTTTTCCTTATAGAAAAGGGAAGTACACTTATTTTTCCTTATAGAGAAGTGACGTACAGTTATTTTTCCTTATAGAAAAGGGACGTACAGTTATTTTTCCTTATAGAAAATGGACGTACAGTTATTCTTCCGTATAAAAAGGGGCGTGCAGTTATTCTTCCTCATAGAAAAGGGACGTACAGTTATTTTTCCTGATAGAAAAGGGACGTACAGTTATTCTTCCTTATAGAAAGGGGTGTACAGTTATTCTTCCTCATAGAAAAGGGGCGTACAGTTATTCTTCCTTATAGAAAAGGGATGCACCGTTTTTCATGATTGGCCGCACTAACTTCTGAAAAGATACTGCCGAATGGCATGATGGCGCTTAGAATTATTGACGGAGCAAAGGGAGGAGGCCGTATTACTTGCAAGCGTGCTAGAAAGCTATAAGTTAAAATTCAATGTTTACTTTTTACCATCCATTTCCTTATTTATAATACACCCTACACAGTTATTTTAAACTCCGTTGATGATTGCATGGTGGCCTCACTAATCTACCATACCAAAATAATTTAATTATCTTGGTGATAGTAGATCAGTTGGCACAACAAGTCTGATGAAGGCCTATAATGTGCAAACATTGACGACACCACCGTGTTGCCAAATGATTATCATTCATATCGTTAATTACTGAGTTAAGTTACATAAAGCCAACAGGTCGTGCCAGTCAAAGTGTCTGAACAGAGAATCGCCATCTTGAATCTGTGCTCACATTCGCTGTGGCTTTGCTGCCTTCGAATACCATTTAGAAGACGGTCAACTCCAAATCTAGGCTTTTTTACTTATCTAAGGATGTAATCCGCTAAAATACTGAAATCTGTAATTTGAAATTGTGAATTTTGCAGGCCTACTGTCATTTTTGACTGCCGCACAAATTTGGCAACTGTCAACATGACTTTTTTGCAGTATCAATATATGAAAAGTGATCGACATACATGTAACTGTGAGGTTCAAACCAATAAAATTTTAAATTATCATATGACATATTAGCATTGTTTTAGTTATGAAGGAGAAATGGAGGGGGCGCCCCCAAGAAAAGTGTCGAAATCAGGAAGAAATAAAGTGATGGAAGTCGAAAATTTATCAGTATCTGATAAACTTTCAAACGGTGCCAAGCGGTAATTTAGATCAGGTGTTATGGTTTGATCGCAGTTAATTGGTAATTGATGAAAGATGATTAATAGTCAATAGTCGAGTGATAGGCCTTCAATCATTCAATCAATTCAGTAATTAGCTAATAGACTATTCGACTGATTAGTTAGTTGCCTTGTTGATTTGTTGTAGAAATACTTAGAAAATGAGTGTGACACCTTGTTGAAGATCAACTGTTTATTGGTCCGAGGACCCGATACAAGCTTTCGACACTTTAAGACAATTCAACTACACAACTTTATTGAATAGATATGAGAACATGGAAGCGACTCCTGAGACAAAGTTATTTTTGAATGAAAATAATAATTTGCAAAAAAGGAATTGCCTAGTATTATTTTAACGCGTTGGTGTCGCTCTTGAACTAAAAATGACAATGACTAGAATATTCAATCCAGAACTGAGCGCCACATACATGTAGGCCTACGGCATAATGGCGAAGTAAGCCTAGTGTAGGCCGACGAGTGGAAACATGGAGAATGTGCAGTCAAAGAGAGTCAGTTGACCAACAATAGGGAGGTTTAGAAATCAAACGATAAACGTAAACATTCACGGCAACGTTATTTTTGTACTGAAAATGCAATATAAAATCTGGTTAATGTGAAGGCTAATTATGAAAAATAACGTTGTCGTTTCCGTTGATCGTTTGATTTCTAAACCTCCGTAGTACCAACCAAATACCTAAAATGCCTGTTATTTTGGTGTGTAACCAGAACCCGTCGGGTGTGCCTCAAAATACGGCCCAAACCCTCGGCAGCGAGCCTTTATTTTGGCCTTATTTTCGGGACACCGACGAATCCAGATCACCCAACCTTGTCAAAGTCTGGAATGTTTACACAGAGGAACTGTGCGTAATGAGTAAATGACAGTAATGGCCTTTTCATGTAAACGGAAGGCGGGAGGCCTAAACAAAGTATCCGCTAAAAAGGCGAACAAAAAGACATATGTTTTTGTTTCAGAAAAGCGCGAAGGGCTATTCAGTATCAATTAGGAATCGTTCCACAACCACGGCACCTAGAATATCTGCTCCTGGTGAGAATGCGTAGGCGCATCGTCCTTGGTGTGTGACGTTCAGACTGCTTTGGGGAGAACAGCTAGATAAGAATTTAGATACTACAAAACATTGGATTCCTTTATGATTATACTCATTTATGTTGGACATTACACGCAACTTTAGGACAACACCTGTTGTTTTATCGCACGACAGGTATCATATTGACGCCTCGGACAATTTACTTAAGAGTGTGTCGGCCTAATTACCATTTTGGGGAGACGTTTGCGTACGAAAATGCTCAGGGTTGGTCTGTAGGCCTTGGTGTTCTTCGCATACCTGAACATCAACTGCCAAATGATCAAAGCAGAAATTTTTTTTATAGTTATAAAGTGTCAGTTGTTAAAACACACTTATATGCGCATCCAACTTATTAGTATTCTTACCAAAAATATCCATATGGCCGACGGCGACAAATACGGCGGGATTGATAGACGCCGAGCATAAATGAATAAAAAGGAATATCATAGCCACTAGCAAGAGAACACACTGTTAGAAATAAGAGAAGATTTTACAGAAAATCTGTGCAGCAGAGTCCCCAGGACGGTTCTGTAAAATTACAGACCTGATCTGTAAAATTACAAACTTAAATAAATGTCAACAGAGATTTGACTGGAGGCTGACCAAATTATATTTTCATACTGCCCTCAGAAGGCATCATTATTGGATGTCCAATGGAGTCCAACCAATACAGGAAAACATGAATCATACCATAAAAAAATTATGTAAATTTACAGAAAGTGCTGGGGACTCTGCTGCAGGGAATTTCTGTAAAATTACTGTAGAATTACTACTGTAAATTTAATAATTTCTAACAGTGCAGGGTAGGGAGGTTTCGCACAGGTGACCGAAAGATGAAGTACGAAATACGAAATTGGACTTCATTTCCATGACGTAACGGATTTCAGGAAATGGTTGGTATCACAAATATCGCCTGCTGCAAGTGCGTCTTTAAGCGTATGACGTTAGAACGATCGATAGAGTTACGGTGTATATTAAACTTTGAAATTTATCTTTCGTTTCCACTTCGTAGATACATGTACGAAGTGGAAATTTAAAAATTCAAGATGCACCATAACTCTTTCGGTCTTACATGACATGCTAAAAGACGCAGACGCACTGGCAGTAGGGACATTTGTGGTACCAACCATCTCCAGAAATACATTAGGTCCTGGAAATGAAGTTGAATTTCGTATTTCGCACTTCTTGTTTCGTCAGATTTGCGAAACCTCACTATTGTTGCCGACTCGCTTCCTTCAGTCATATTTCGAAATTAGGCCCGTGTTTTGTGGTCCATTGAGAGAGAACCCAATGCAGTCACAACCACTGCACAGATTACGGCCATAGCCTACTCTGCGTAATTATGAGAGTACGACCAGAAAATATGAAGACAATTGCGGCATTCTTTCCGTGATTTTTCGCCAGGATCTTCGTATAGTAGCTAGGGCCTTCTTTTTATACTAGGTCTTCGTTTTTACATAGGGTTTCATTTTATACTAGGTCTTCGTTTTACCTAGTAGGGTCTTCGTTTTATACTAGGTCTTCTTTTTACCTAGTAGGGTCTTCGTTTTATATTGCTTGTGGCGATGATATTCTTTTTTATTCACTACACCACGGGTTTCGGCCCGATTTTCGATACATCCGACGTATATTTAAGTAGGCCTAGATGAGTCTTGGTCATAGGGCCTAACCAGTGGCCTCAAACTCCGAACATAAAAAAATGCCCATTGATGCTCATTCCGTTTGTGTGTGTGTGTGTGGGGGGGGGGGTACCGATATTTTTGTCATTTTTTAAATCATTTTTATCCAACCCCTGATCAAACAATTCATTTAACTGCAACAAGTAACAAATTCAAAATGAAATGTGATTTGATTTCATCATATTTGACATCGTACCATCTTTACCTACCAGTCAGTGACTAGTAAATAGTATTCATACTTAAATTGAATAATTATCGGCCTTAATTGCTAAATTAACATGAACCTAACAGCAAGCACAGATCTAGGCCTTTGCTTTTGGGGGTCATTGACGGATGATCACGCGACCGGTGAATCTTGTTCATTTTGGGTACCCTAATTAAGGGGGTAATTAAGGGTAGTGAGCCCTGTCAAAAGGGCTTTACCGTTGCGGGAATGACAGGTTAATTGATGATTATACACATGTGAACGGTGTTCAAATCTGGGGATATAAACCGAGGGGAAAGAGGGCATCTTCATTCCACGTTTTGACTCTCAGCGATACAGATCTA
>NMRB01000138.1:344523-375418 GCA_002633025.1 Notospermus geniculatus
CCACCGTCCTCCACCGTCCACCACCCTTTTTGCACTGTTATTGTACAGTCTTCCACCTCCATATTTATTTAAAACATCTTTTCTTTATCTTTCTCTCAAAAAATAATGTAAACCGCATCAGAATCGCTGAGAATATTCTGTTTTTTGTCATCGTCCACCACCACGATTCTTCAATCAGCGCCACCCTCGGACGCCTATGGAACCAGGTTTGATGGCAATGTAGTTCTTGAACTCACCACCCGATGGTGGCGCTGACTGACGAATCGTGGTGGTGGACGATGAAAAAAAAGACAGAAAATTCTGTGATATTGTCAGCGATTTTGATGCGGTTTACATTATTGTTTGAGAGAGAGATAAAGAAAAGATGTTTTGAATAAATATTGAGGTGAAAAACTGTACAGTAGGCCTAACAGTACAAAAAGGGTGGTGGACGGTGGTAGACGGTGGTGGACGGTAATTAGCATGACCGGCCTGGGGCTGAGGTTACCTCTTGAAATTCTCAGGATGCCACATACATAGGCCTAACCTTTGACCTAACCACGTATCAATGTCATCATTTTTTAGGCCTAGGCCTACTACCGCTAGACTACATTTTGTCACTCGTTTTGATTTTGAATTGAATTGAAGTTAATTGAAGACTGACTGAATTATCCCCCATCCCCTCCCCCACACAGGTGGACTGTAGCCTGTCGTGGACTCCATACCTCTGGCAAAAACCCAACAGGGTTACGACGCCGGTAAATGATATGATATGATATGATAAAATTATTTTCTTTTTTCTACATAGGGGCCTACAGATCCAGTGAACTCACAATGAGTGGACCACCGCGTACTGGCTCAGCATGCCAGGAAAACCTCATCCCAGGAACTGCTGCATGGCCATCAAGGTCAGGGGTTGTTCTTGGACTAGACATCTTAGACAATCTTTCAATGCTGACAGCAACAAGGAAGCCAAAAATTGGTGTGTCACTGGCACCACTGTCAACCAACAATAGAAGTGACTTTGCAGTTACTGGTTCTGCGAGTCCCCTGAGGAGGGCGCCGCTAACCAATTTAGTTGATAGTGGGAGTATTGAAAACCAGGATTGGAACAATGAATCACCATCAAAGAAGAAAAACTATGAACGTCCAAGAAATAAATTAGCAGATTTAGATATCAGTAAAAAAGACTTCATGAACGCTTTTAATTTTGATAATCATACTGTAGAACGGAATTATAGTGACCAGGACATGGATGGTGTTGAATCAACTGAAGATGAATCCAATTACCAGTTCAGCCATGTCAGTTATCCAAGAGTTGGTCCGGATGGTGACAGCAACAGTAATGGGAGTTTTCAAGTCGAACAAGGTGAGTAATGTCTTGCTAATTCACAGAGTTTCAGGCTGTCTAGATTAGGAATTCATGAGCTGAATCATTTGTGTGTATTTTCATATCCCAGACACATCAACCAATATGAAGGAAGAGCAAGATGTCAAAGAACAGAGAAAAATATTTGATAAATTCAAGCAGATGCGACAGCTACAGTTACAACAGAGGGAGAAACTAATCCAACAGCAGCAGCAGCAACTTGTCGCCCTGAGGCAGGAGCAGCAGAGAGTGCAGCACATTTTGACAAAACAGAAGGAGAGTTACTGCAATAGGAGAGTGATGTCTCCTGCAATCAGTAAGTTTGATCAGTTCATATTACATGTATTATATAATGGTCCAATATCTAGATGAGTTAGATTTTCAGCACAATCTAGTTCCAGTAATAGGCCCAATCGCCACCTGGAGGCCAAATGCAAAATGTGGTCTTTCTTCTTCTGAGCCAGTTGCCTGGTAATTCGCCAAATTTATATTCTGGGTGAATGAGTTTTTGACTCAACTACTTTTCAGGTTTACAAAGGTCAAATTTATAACCATTGCTTTCCATGCAGTCTATTTAATGATACTGGCCATTTCAGTTTTTGTATATGTGTACATTGTTGAGTGAGCTAAAGTTAACTATTGTTCCATTTTCCTTCAGACAGGAGTAATGTCAGGGCCTCTTTGGAAGTTGCCATACGCAACAGTCCTGGGTACAATGATAGTGAAAGTGACGACTCGGATGGCTCTGAGATGCAGGCTGATATTGTGGAGAGTTATGAATATGGAAGTGATAAAGAAAACATCCCAATCAATACAGGTGTTCAAGAAGATGAAGATGAGGTCTCATCAGATGAGGATGGTGCTTCTGTTGCAGTTGAAGGTGTGGTGCCAATTGCAGATACTGAGTCTACGTGTTCAGATGGAGACCAGGTCAGTCTTTACGTACAGCAGGGTTCGTACGGGTGCTTGAAATCCTTGAATATCAATGAATTTAAGGAATAATTTCTCCAGGACCTGGAATATCCTTGAATTCTGACAAAAATGAAAATATCCTTGAATTTTGCTGAAATCAGACCTTGAAAGTCCTTAAAAAGTCCTTGAAATTTGAGAGTCTAAAGGTGTACGAACCCTGTACAGTAATAAACTAATACCGGTGGACAGCCATAGTTTGATTTTGATAGCCAATACATCTTGCAGGCGTTCTGCAGCTTCCCATGTGGTTTCCACAGGCATCATGTCATTCCTACATGCGAGCACCTACGTAACTGCATTGCAGTTACGTAGGTGCTCGTGTGTCCTCAACGTCACACCTATAGGTAAAAGCAGTGACAGAAACTACAACTCCAATTATGTCTATGAAAACTACCCCAATCACTTTAAATTTGTATTTTTTGCTATTGTGCACAGTTGGAAAGTTGTAGCTGTGGTTGGCCACCTTATGTAAGGTATGTCTGTAGAACCCTCGGGCCTCACCTTCATGATCTTATGCAGAAAAATATGAAGGTGGTAATCAGATAGAATGTTTCAGGAACCAAGTCAGCTGTATTCAAGCTATGAAGTTGAGACCATGGTACGACAGTATTTCAAGAGGCAAAAGAGGACTGTTAAGGAAGGGCCTGAGGTTCTTCAGGTAGTGGCCAGTGATGCAGAGGAATATCTTGTAGAGGAGGCCGAAGAAGCAAGTGGAAGGAGAGTATGTAGTTCATACTTCATATATAGAACCCTACGCGCGGCCCCAGCATTTATTTCCTTGTCACCTACTGGGAGTTGCTACACAAAAAAAGCTGGCATTGTTGGGAGAAAAATTGAAGTACCACCTAAAGACAGGGGAACAAAAAAGTAGCGCATTCAGCGATGACTTGATCTTTTCAGATCAGTCTAGAGTTCCATCTGATCGCAGCCTTGGAAACACAAGTCCGATGGTGGCATATCACTGGACTTTTATAACAAAATTAAAGTCATGATTATGTAGCTCGATTTCCATCTTTTAGATGAGAACCCCATCTCCTGAGCCTGAGGTTGACACTTCAGAGGCTACAAATACAGTGAGGGACATTGATGATATCCCTATTTCTGGTACGTTTTCGAATATTTCTCAATTACATGTACAGCTAGGAGGGCCGTCGCATTCAAGATGTCAACTGTGACACCAAGTGTTGGTGTGGAATAAACTTTTGACACATTTGAGGAAACAATTTCACTGATTTGATGCAGTCATTTTATCTCTGGCCTGTTTTATCAAGAAAATGCCCTTTACATGAACACTGAATGAAAGAACAATATTCATTCATCTTTGCCTTATTCTAGGTTCTCATAAAACTTTTGAGCAGCTTTTAAATGAGCAGCTGCATTTGGAAGAGAAGGTAAGACTAGCAATCTCAATTGACCTATTACTTAGCGACGAACCACACATTCTTGTCCTAGTTTCTACAGAAGAATTTTAGCTTTGATTGCAACTATTTCAAGTGAAAGACTGGCCAGAAATTTTCAAACCAAACTACATCCTCCATTGCCCTGTTGTCCCTCCAATATAGGAGTCGTAAGCAGTTCCGAGCTTAAAGTGTGTACACTACAGATGAATAATTTCTGTGACTTTTAGGAGCTGTTGGGCGCTGGTTATTCCCCCTCACCAAAACGCCCAAGGAAGAAAACATTCTTACGTAAAGGTGAAGGAATAGCACGTTTCTCTGGGCAGACACCAAAAGCTAAGACACCAGTGGGCAGTCGGAGGGCTGGACCGGAAGGCAGTCAGAGGGCTGTACTAACTGGCAGAACAATGCCAGTGCCAGGGATAAGTGTAAGTTTCATCATATTCAGGCTTTAGATTCCTTTCATGTCCGATACGCTCTATTTTCGAAGGACCAATTTGGGATGCCGAATAAGGGCCTGCACATCAGTTTGATTATAATTACCTTTCATACTCAAAAATTACATTTTGATGACGTCAGCAGGTGGTCATATAGTATGTCTATGCACTTGCAAGTTACTTACCGGTATCTCTTTTGTATGTAAGTATTGTTTTGGTGTACAGGTAAAATTTCATGACAAAAACGGTGTGACTTACACTACATGTACTCATGTTTTGCAGGTTCCTTCAAAGATGCATGTAAAGCCACCACAAAATGAACAGACTGATGGTGATAGCAAGCAGGCTAGGAATCCCATTCCTAATCGTCGTAATGACTTTGTCCCCAAACAAAAGACACAGGATTCAGGAAGTGCAGAACAGGCAAGTTTCAGCAGCAGTTATTAAACCTCTTGGTGGAAAGTCCAACTGGGCTTATGCTGTGCTTCGGCACCCTAGTAGTGGTATGGAGTTGTGTCTGTCCCATCTGTAAATGTTGTGCTTGTCAGCACTTTAGCATCTATATTTTTGACTCACATGTCTAAAACAATGGCCCCTGTGAAGGAAGAGTATTCAGTATTTTTGCAACAAAATCCTTAAGGCTTGTTTTCCTGCTGCATCCTCTGAGGAGTCATCCTTTTATCACTGTTTACAGGTTCCTATAAAAACTCTTCTTCTGAAGCCACTGAAGGGACTAAATGAGAGGAAGCCTGCCCAGGGTGACAATGCCAACAGTCAACTTGGTAACCATACCATGAATGCTTCCTATAGACCAACGGTTGAGGACATTGAGAAAGAAGACAAGGTGGGTGAAACCTGTTGAATGAAGCGGATAAATGGTGTGGTGAAATGATCAGTTCGTATTTGCCATTCAAATGTCATTGATGCCCTATCTGCTCACTGGTCTATCCAGGCAACATGGATTTACTGAGCCTGTTTACTTACAATGAGCACCATAATCCACTGCCTCAATAGGTGTCACTAGTGGTTAAAACTATTGAATTGGAAGGGACATCCAGGTCCTGATCAGTTTCCCACACAAGGGTTGTCCATTGTGTAGAAACCTGGTTTCGATGTGCTGCCCGCTGTCGCAGTTATGATCCCCATTAGTTGATCTCTGAAAGGTCCCTTTCGGCGGTCATCTTCTCACTCGGGCATGTGGAAAGGCAGATTAAAGAGATCAGTATGGGTTCTGAATTCCCAGGTGGGTCGCTGAGCACAAGACTAATAGACCTCTTGTTGTAGTCCTCGTCCCCCTATATTTGTTCTCAGGATTTAACTTCTGTACCTCACTCCGTATATTTATTTGAGGATGTCAGGTTTGTCAAATTGTAATTGTGTTCATCATGTTTTTGTTTTTTTTTTCAGGATGAGTTGGATGAACTTAAGGAATTTGAATTATTGGAAAAAGTGGCAGCCAACTTCTCATTCACAAGTAGCACTTGTTCAATGGTTGAAAAGATGAAGGAGGACATGAAGGCTTCTGTAAATGTGTTACTCAATTTTGGAAATCTCATCTTATCTTGAATGATGTTGAAAAATCATTGTTTTCCACTTACCTTCAGAAGTGACGCTGTAGTAGTAGATGGTCAAATTTTTTCAGAAAATTTTCTGAATATGCACAGTAACAGCTAACATTGTGGTCTTCACATTCATTTCCATAAAAGCATGCTAATTACAATCATTTTATTACAGTCATCTCGTTATGAGGAGCTCATGAAACAGCTGGCAATGGAGAGGTAAGTTTGTATTGTTGTGCATACTTGTAAGATTTTCATACTTGGCTGCCTAAACTACGTACTGCAAGATGGAATTATCCTTACTCAGAACTATCCTCGTATAAAGTATAAAAATAATGGAGTACTCATTTGATTTCAGTAGCAGTGATTATACATCATCAGAAAGCTCAGACGTAGAGGATGAAGTTTTTGTGCAGGACAGGATTTCGACGGAGGAGAAGAATGTGTCGCATATTTCCTCTGAGGTGTCAACGCCGCGAAAAATGCAGCGGAAAATTGCCTCGAAAGAATCTGGCATGGCTGTGACTGAAAGAGAAGTTACACTCTCCGATTTCCATGAACCAGAGGGTTCTGACCATTCTGAATCTGCAGATGGTGAGTTTTGCATTCAGTGCCAGCAAAAATAGATAGAGTATAACCCTGGTAGTCCCTGACAGAAAATATACGTTCACAGTTACGGGACAGGCTGTCCCGTAACTGTGAACGTATATTTTCTTGATTTCCCAGATGGTTATCAAAATGAGGTATGGTAATCCAACTGGTTACTGCTACCCCAAGCGGTTATCACATCTGCTTAGCAAGCGGCAGGTTCCGGGTTCTTGAATCCAGCCTGAACTGTATGGGATTAATCATCCATGCCTGTCACATCCATCTCATGGGTCAGTAAGCCATGGTGCTTTGTATTTTGTGCCTTTGCAAAGGGCAGGTAAAAGATCTCGTTCAACTTCTGGCAAGTAAGGAACATGAGTAGCTTGCGATGGCCTCTTCCATACTTAGCAGGGACAATAATGCTTTGGCTTCGGCCCTGATGGAAAGATACGGATACAACACTAGACTGCTGTCTCCTGGCCTGGGAATCCCGGTGGGGGAGGGGGTAGTTGTATCTCTTGGCTGCTGTTTTATAAATAGTACATGAGAATATTGCATGAATTGTTTTAGAACAAATCGAAGACATCGACAGGAACTTGCAAAGCAAAGATGAAGATGTTGTTGTCCACCACATAAGTCAGCACGGGGATTCATCTGAAAAGCTCCATCAGGAAAATGACTTTGATGATGAAGAATCATGGGGAGACTTCCAACCAACACCCAAGCAACGAGCATTACAGAATAAGGTCAGGCCTTTTGCCACTACAGCACCTATCAGGCATGAAAAAGGTAGGTTCTGTTCTGGTTTAGGTCTGAATGTATTGGAATTTACTTGTGATCCCAATGGTGAACATCACTCCAGAACCCAAGGTGTCATATAATGTGAATTTGAAGGTGATGAGTCATCTCATGCTGGCATTGAAAAGAAAATAAGTTAAGGTCTGCCCGGCAGAATTGAGAATGAGCCTTCAGAAATGTTCAGGAGAATGATTGTAATTCAGCATAAAGTGTGCAGTTCATAATTTGTATATCAGTGTTGGTGGTCACGAAGTTTCTCTCCTTTCAAGGTGACCTCGGGCATGTTGAGAAGGTCAAGGCCATTGAAGAAGATGGACCTGCACCAAGTCCAGCACCTGTCTCCAAGCTCATGACCAAGCTCTTCCCAAAGTTGAAACCACCACAACAGAAGCCTTCCCCTGAGAAAAAGGTGAATATTTTGCTTCTGTTGTCCAGCTCTATCTAAAAAACAGTAAAATCATTGCTTTATGCCGGTTTGACCTTGAAGGGTGACCTAATTTCGTTTAAGATGAGTGATCAGGCTTCTGGACAGGATATTTTCTCGCCATCTCTGAGCTAGTCAAATGGCAGTTTCAATGGCAAGTGTCTGTCCGTCCATCCATCTGTCCAACACAAATGGAAATGTCAAAAGTGCATGGAGTGTGAACATGCGTTAAGACCAGCTGGTTAAGACCGAGATAAAACTTTTTTCAGCAATGTGGTCCTAAGGTGCAAGCAGGAAAACAAGAAGAAGGTGCAAATGGTGCAGTGTCGCAAGCTCTACATGTCAAGTTGCTGGAGATTGAGCAAGAGATTATGCGGTTTAGAACAGAAAATGCTGCTATTGCCAAGATTAAAGCAGAGAGAGAGGAGGTTGGAAAATTAAATAGAAAAAATCCAAATTTTTTCATGTGTCTGGTGCTATTCTCATGAAATGAGCCAGATACCTCTTTTCTGTCGGTGGCTGCTGTGCTGCCATCTCTTTAAAGTTTATGTGAATTATCCGAATTGTCCGAAGGCACCCATGGGCGTGGCCGTCGCATAAAACTGTGAAGCGCAAGAGTGTGCTTCATGTAATGATGCCTATGATCGAAACTTTCATGGTATTTTTGACCACCATACGGGTAGTTGTTTTCACCTGTTTTTTTTTCTTGTGAGGATAAAGAATGACATCGTTTATTCAGGCCTACTTGGCGAACTCACTTGGCCTAAATTAAAGGCCTAGCCTTGTAGCTTACACTGATCACTGTACCACCAAATGCAGGCCAAAAGGCCCAGGTTCTGGAAATCCATAAGGGCCTGTGTCATGTACTGGTAGCCTGTATGTATAACTATGTAGGCCAGCATAGGCCTACCACCCCTTGCCAACTGTGCATGCCATGTATCTAACGTCAAATTTCGGCCTGATTTGACTTCAAACGTGGCCACCAGGTGGCGTAACCCAAAAATCATCAAAGTGCTGTAAATCAGGAACGCCTTAACTCAAAGTGCTCCAATGTGCTATGTGGCCCCTTGCAAATGACCTTTATGTGCATGTGAAGTTTCGGCACGATCGGACATCCAATATGGCCGCCAGGTGGCATAACCTAAAAATCATCAAAGTGCTGTAACTCAGGAACGACTTTGATCCAAAGCGCTCCAATGTGCTATGTGGCCCCTGCAGATGACTTTCATGTGCATGTGAAGTTCCGGCCCAATCGGACATCCAATATGGCCGCCAGGTGGCATAAACCCCAAATAATCAAAGTCCTACTTGGGAAAGACTTGACCCAGATTGCTCATAACTGATATGTACCTCCCTCTGTCATTAGACTATTATGTCCAACCCGGTGAGCACATGGTCCATGGACCATTTCATTTATCTATGATTCACTTGGCCACCAGGGGCCGTATGCACAAAACATCTTAAGTGTAAAATTTCCCTTAAACTATTGTTCCAAACAAAAGATAAGGGAAATTTTACACTTTAGATGTTTTGTGCATATGGCCCCAGGGACCCAAACAACATCAAACGAGACACCAATCACATCCTCACCCTATTATAACCATTATACTCTGTGATGGCCATCAAAAGGTGACCTATTTCCACTGCCAAATCCTTGGTATGGTGTCTAGATCAGCTGAGCACAAGGCCAATGGGCCTCTTGTTTACATTCGTCACGGTCTGGTAATCTGTTTTCGTTTCATGTTCAACTTTGACTGAACATGCCTTATCTAGGTCGGGTATTCATGATATCATTGAACATATTTGACATCAATGAAATGGATCTATTTAGTCATGCTAGTAACTAGCTGGCTGACTCAGAATAATGAGACTTTTCGGGATTTTAAACTTGTATTGAGCCAGACAGAGGGTTATTTATAAACTTTCCATCAAAAACATTGACAGAGTATTTTTGGCAGGTGATATCAGGTGGTTCTCTGAGAAATACAGAAAGAGGTGGGAGAACAGTGTACTACCTGTGTTTGTCTCACATTTAAAACGTGCCAGGCTGGATTTAGGTAAAGGAAATTATAGTGCAAGAAGATAAGATAATAGTCAATGTTGAAATGTGCTAGGCTCTTGTACAGTTGAAGTGAAATGAGGCAGGCTTAGTTGCGTACTGCATATTTGATGTCGAATCTCTGCTGAGCTTGTTTTGGCCAGCGGGAAGTTGGTAGGGTAGGCCTAGGTATGTATCGAGGCAAATGTTTTGTTGTTGCACACGTTCATGCTTCATGTTGCAACTATGTGAGCTGATATATGGCCATGGGGAAGTTGGTAGGAGGGTAGGGTAGTCTGTGTTCATGTTGAAATCGTCACGGGCCGATGTAGATTTGGGTAGAAAATGAAGAGTGCTGGAGAATGTCGCTCATGGTATGTCCTTCGTTTCTTGAAACTGCAGGAGACGAGGTTGATTGTTCACACTCCATCCCTGTTTTATGTTACTACATTGAAATACTTATGGTAGGCTATGCAGTAGGTCAGGTCTAGAAGTGACATGTACTCTACGACTTGTGCCCATTTTCAGCTGCTCAGTGTCTGTTCTCTTCTATCAGGGTTTGAACAAACTTAGAAGTGAAATGGAGAAATTTGAAAAGCAGAAAAATGAGGAGCTAAAAAATCTTCAGGAATTCAAAGAAGAAGAATTGAAGAAGTTGAAGTAAGTTTAATCCCCATTTCGTAACCTAAACTTTTGGTATTCTGTGTCATGACCCACTCTCTCGGAATATCAGGAATTGGCACTGAATTGGTTACTTGTAAGAGATTTCCATTGTATAACTTTGGTGATCTACTGTAAAATTCTCTCTGTCAGTCTGTTCCATTTCACATCTTTCCTTGTTTTTTGCAGACGTGAGAAGAAGCTGTTTGAAAAGTACCGTAAAGAGGCTCAAGCAATTCCAGATAAGAAGCAGAGGGATGAAATTGAGCAATTGAAGAATGAGGTACGAGGTCCTGGCTCGAGGATGACACCTCTCAATTTTGGTTGCTTTTCGCAGGAAAAACCACATCTGCCACTTAGGGCCGTATTCTAGAAGCTTACTTAAGTGTAAGGTCGACCTTTAGCTATTGTTTTCAGGGTAGAATACAAAAGATTAAGGTCGACCTTACACTTAAGGAAGCTTCTAGAATATGGCCCTTTGTCATCATATCTGGCTACTAATGAAATTTCAGAGAATTAGTTGTCATGGAATCAAGTTTTCTAAAAAAATTCTTGGCCCATTGGTGCATTGTTGAAGTACTTGGTGCTCAATCAACCATGAATGGGTCTGCTAGGCATTGAATTGGATTGTAGTGACAGCTAATTGTGACCCTCCAGCACAAAACCAGTCGGAAGTCCCTCTGAGGTTGACAGATTGGAACTGAATTATCTGTCAATTTCAGTAAATGTCTGTCTATTGTGAAATCTGAGTGGTTCTATTTCTTTATATCCTGGTGTCATCCCAGTATGTTTAGGCTCATTTTCTGTGCGACTTCCGACTGATTTGCTGGAGGATCACAACTGGTCAACTGACTTGACAGTTCATATTGTTCCGAACATTTCTCACGCCTCAAAATGTTGTTTTTCTTCCTTTTCAAAAGCTCTGTGATCTACGTGATGAGCTAAAGAAACGTGAACAGAGATGGACAGCTGGAACAAACCGGATGAGGAACCGCGTCGAACAGCTGGAGAAAGAGAATACAGAACTGAAAGAAGAATTATGTTTATTGGAGAAACGTAGAGTGGAATTTTGGCAGGGAGAACAAACTACAAAGGTATTGATCAGTCAATTTGTCAATAAAATCACATGGCACTGGTCGTGGTGATGTCTCTGTTTTCCATCTCTTGCAGACTGGGCAGAAATCACAGTTGCCAGTTAGGAAGGCCCCAGCAATCACCCAGCAAGTACTACCGACTTCAAAGTCAGCTATTTCTGCGGAGCAGGGAATGGAGAGGAAAATAAGTCAGGAAAGGAAAAAGGGGACTCCAGGGAATGCATTGCCTTTGAGTAATCAGAGCAAACAGGAGGAGGTCAGTTTTGATGATGTTCCATTCAGCAGTACTGTTGTTGAGAGGACGAAATCTCCAACTGATGACATGCCTAGAGGACAAGTATCTATGATTACGCAAAGGTAAGTAAGACCCAAGAATCGACCAACTACCAAAGCACTACTCCACTGCAGTGACCAGCAACAACCAAGAATGAGGAACCCGCGTGCCGTTTATCCCGACAGGTCGGCACAGCGATCGATGAGACCGAACCGACGTCATTGACGTCGTTTTATGTGTTGACGTTGCGTCATGAAAAAATCTGCTGTACATTTTTCTACAGGAAAAAATGAGATAAAGACGTTGCCATTATCGCCATCCTACCTCTTTATTTTAAGGAAAAAAGCAAAGGAATTTTAGAAATTTTCATCCGCGACAAGATGGTGTAAATTTTAACTGCATGCGACCGAAAAAATAGGATTTATTTCACGCCAGAAGTTAATGGAAATGACTGGAAATCACGTTGATAAAAGAAACTTCGGTCTCATCGATCGCAGCGCCACATCGTGACGTTAGTTCGTCCGGTTCCTCATTGAATCCACCACCAAGCACTACCCTACTTCATTGACAACCAAGGCCCATAGTACCGGTATATCAAACCCACCACCATCATGAGCACTGTTCTTAGATCAATAAATTTTTCTTTTGCGTTCTGGTTGCATATTCTGGTCCTCATTTTACAATCTGTTTGAAACCACAGTTCCATTCCGTTCCATACTTGCATTGTAATAAGTACGACTCATATTTCCCCCTCTACAAGTGTCTTTGATACAGTTGTGTTTTTTGTGGTCACCATTTCAGCGAAGTTGACAGAAGTTTCATGGTATTTTTTTTGTGGTCACCATTTCAGCGAAGTTGACAGAAGTTTCATGGTAAATATGAATGGACAAAAACAAGGTCGGAAATCTCAGGCTCATGTTAGTGCTCTCACAAAAATAGACAAGGGGGATCATGAGTATGAAGAAACTCGCCATAAGGATGGGAAGGTGAGAGGAGCTCCACTGGCTCAGAGGCTTAAGCTAGGCGACACAGTTAGCCGTATTTAGCTCAGAATTATTTGAAAGCCCAGCCAAAAAACTTTGCAGTGTGTGCCTGACAATGTATTCATGGCTGTGCGATATTTCTTAAATCAACCAATTTGGTATTTGGCCAGCCAAGGGGCAGAGTTGTGTGTACCTCGTGGCTTTTCATAACCATTTGGTGTAAAACTGAGGAGCTTTGTATTTTTGCAGCTTAATATTTGAAATCTTTATAGTTCACATTTATATATTCTTCTGTTCTGCCGTTCAAAGTCTGGCAATTTTTAGCTCACTGGGGTGAGCTATTACGATGGTGCAGCGTCCGGCGTCGTCGTCGTCCGTCGTTGTCCGTTAGCAGGGCACGTTTCGTAACCGCTAGAGCTATTGATCTGAAACTTGGTACATATATACCCCTAGGTCAGATGACCCACGACACCAAGTTTCGGTCCCATTTGACTCTCTGTTTGGCCACCAGGTGGCGGAAACCAAAAACACAAAAAGTGCAATAACTCCTGAACTAATGACTAGATCATCTCCAAATTTTTATCATAGGTGTAGCTAATAAGGATACATAACATATATAACGGGTTTTTGATTTGACCTACTTTTCAAGGTCACAGAGGTCAAAGTTCGACAAAAGTGACGAACCTGCCACAGTTTGTCATTATTTCACCGAGCAACTTCATATCTTGCATAAACATGCATTGGAGGGGTACCGTATTTTTCGGACTATAAGGCGCGGCTTTTTTTCATGAAGAAGGGTCTAAAATTGGGGGTGCGCCGTATAGGGTGGTGCGCCTTATCTGCAGATAGAGTCCGAAAATCTGATCAGGAAGTGTCACAACAAGCTAATTAGCTTGTCACAACAAGCTAATTAATCATACAACCAGGTCAGTTTGATGCATAACATTGCTGTGGTTCACCTGATGAGTGCGTCTTATAGGGAGGTGCGTCTTATAGGGCAGTGCGTCTCATGTATGGATTTCGTGAAGGATTTAGGGTGAAATTAGGGGGTGCGCCTTATAGTCAGGTGCGCCCTATAGTCGCGAAAATACGGTACCTTTAAAAAGACCAAGTTTCGGCCCGATTGGACATCCAATATGGCCGCCAGGTGGCGTAACCTGAAAATCAAGTAAGTGCTATTATTCAGGAACGGCTTGACGCAGAGTGCTCAAATTTGATATTTACCTCCATCTAGATGACCTTTACACGCATGTCAAATTTCGGCCTGATTTGACTTCAAACATGGCCACCAGGTGGCGTAACCCAAACATCATCAAAGTGCTGTAACTCAGGAACGCCTTAACCCAAAGCGCTCCAATGTGCTATGTGGCCCCCTGCAGATGACCTTTATGTCCATGTGAAGTTTCGGCCCGATTGGGCATCCAATATGGCCGCCAGGTGGCGTAACCCGAAAATCATCCAAGTGCTTTAACTCGGGAACGACTTGACCAAAAGCACTCCAATGTGCTATGTGGTCCCCTGCAGATGACCTTTATGTGCATGTGAAGTTCCAGCCCGATCGGACATCCAATATGGCCGCATGGTGGCGTAACCCAAAAATCATCAAAGTCTTTTCTGGGAATGACTTGACCCAGATTGCTCGTAACTGATATGTACCTCCGTCTGTCATTAGACTATTATGTCCAACCTGGTGAGCACATGGTCCATGGACCATTTCATTTGTAGACTTACATGTTGTTTTTCAGATTGATCGATTTTATACCAATGGTGCGAGAGAAATATTATATGCTAATGGAACAAGGAGGGAGATTTCAAATGATGGTCAGACGATCATTGTGTCCTTCTTCAATGGAGATATCAAACAGATTATGCCTGACCATAGAGTGGTAAGTCCACTCATTCATTTGGTGCCAGAGGTTCCATAGTTCTCCCCATGAAGGTTGTTGCACTTTCGGTTTTGCAGACTCAATGATTGCAAACTAGAGTCAAGTTTTGAAAGGAAACGTCTATGGGGTTTCAGGCACTGGAGCACAACTACTGGATGGATTTTACTCTGCCCCCCCCCCCCAACAAAGTTGGTGTTTCAATACTTGACCAACCTGACTGGACAGTCCATCTAGAACTAGGTTTTCAATGTCAGGCCTTTCTGTTTGACGGGCGCGAAAATGCATGTGCCTTGCAAACAATAGAAATTCTATTGTTTGCGAGGCGCATGCATTTTCGCGCCCGTCAAATGGAAAGGCCTGCAATGTTGAAAGTCCCTCTGCCCAAAATTTTGTTGCATGTAGTGTTTTGTGTATATTTTCAGATATATTTCTATGCTGAAGCTGGGACCACCCACACGACGTACCCTGATGGTTTGGAGATTCTGCAGTTCCCAAAGTAAGAATATTCACAGCCACGTCCTCAAGCAAAATGCTGCGAATTCCAAACTCCAGTGCTGTTTCTGTTGGAGAACTGGAAAAGGGAGCTTATGCAATGAACAAAAATAGAAAGGATGGGTATTCAGATTTCTTGCTCCATTTTGCCTGAGCGGATTCTTGAAAATGTCTTGGTTGTAAAATTTGAGTCTTCAAGACAAGATTAGTTGAGGATTTTAGTTGAATATCCACTTTTAAATTGGTTTTATTTTGATTTCCTTCAGTCAGCAGATAGAGAAACACTACCCAGATGGTACACGAGAGATCACATTCCCAGATCAGATAATAAAGTACATATTCCCCAATGGTTGTGAAGAGAGTATATTCCCAGATAGTACTGTTATCAGAGTGGACACGAATGGCGACAGGACGATAGAGTTTGCTAACGGACAGAGGGAGATTCACACTCAACAGTTCAAGGTATTTAGTTGTGTGTGAGGAGCCGTCGTGGTGCAGTGACTCGGGTCTTTTGCTAGCAATCAGAACGTCCCAGGTTCATTCAATCCTCACTGTCGGCGTAGGACTCTGGCTCAGTCTCATTACCTCAATATGTGGTATTCCGAACACTCTGACATGAGCACCGCCTTCACGAAATCTGCACTACCAGGCAGCTTTTGGGCTTCCATAGTAAAACTCAGTATCAGATTATCAAATAATGAAGCTGGTAGTGTGAGTTATTTTGACCATTTCCATGCTCCGTTACGCCCCCGCTACTGGGGCAGTTGTCACCATGTTTAGGCCTATATGTGACCCACTCTGGCAAAAACAGTCGCATGGCGCTCAGAAGTTGAGCCTCAACGAACTGAGATGACACCAGGAGAGAATGGAAGAAATAGATTGTTTCCGATTTCATAATTGACAGACAATATTGAAACTGACAAACATTTGGTCTCAACCTGCCAAGCAAAGAGCGACATGCGACTGATTTTGCCAGAACGGGTCACATATTTGTCTCATTTTGAAGGTGAGTGAGAGAGGTGAGCTTATGCTATGACGTGGCAAGTGTAACCTCAGACTTAGGTGACAGCCTCAGATGTTTCTCATTCGCCTAATCAACATCACTCCATCTTGTTGTGGGCAGGTACAAGGGACCACTTGTCTGAACCATTTCTTCTTTTTGCAGAAAAGGGAATACCCTGATGGAACATCAAAGACAGTCTACCCTGATGGTCGCCAGGAAACAAGATATTCTACAGGCCGTCTTCGAGTCAAAGACAAAGAGGGAAATATTATTCTTGATCAGATTCCTGTCTAGAATAAAGTTTAAAATCTACTCCCGATTGCATTTATTACTAGGATCATTTCAGTAAAGTCGAAAAAAGAAATGTGCTGATTTTGTCATTATTTATGGAAACAGGAGTCGAATTTATGATTCCTTTGGGGTGTCATCTTTCAGGAAGTATTCTAAGATTGACCACCAAATTGATACAATCGTACAGGGAATTCTGATCCTGTGTTTATGCAACGGAAATTAGGGTGCTGGAAAAACATGCAGGCATGTTTGTTATCCTACTTTTCCTCGTAATTCCTACTTTATTTGTCCTAAATATTTTCCTAAATATTCCTTTTGTAGTTTTCCCAGAAATTCCTTCCATTTCCAATGATGACTGCGGGCAAATGGCAATGTCAGTCACGTACTTGACATGGATTCTGGTGATGCCTGCAAAACTTTCTACATTTCTTGGATACTGAATACATGTACTAACATTACAATCATTTCTTGTACTGATACTGACCTTTCTACATGCATGAATACTGATTGCTGACCATTCTATGACTCGGATTACTGAATACTGATCATTTCCAGAAACGATAAATACAACTGTACCAACTTTGAAGGGACAGTCAACGCTGAAATAATAAGCATGATCTTTTTCATATTTTGTTTATTATCAACTTAATTCATTCACAATATGACATGAAATTTACAGCCAGGGGATATCTTTATATCATAGTCAATTAGGTTTAGGCGTTATTTCATTTTCTGGGTATTCACTTGGGTCACCCTTCATTTTTCCCCCCACAAGTTCCTCCATGGGAATAAAAATGATCTCCTCTTTACTTCCGCTTCCCGTTTCTGGATCAAAAAATTGACTTTGGCTCTCTTGCCGATGTGCAGCTGAAAGAAGAAATTCAAGAAGTTGTTTAGGTACATGGCAAGGCGAGAATCCTGAGCTTGGTTGTTAGAAACTGTGTCTTTCCTCATCCATCCCTCAGTCTACACCCGTAAGTTGCAAAATTTGGCCTTAACTCCGCTACATTTCTGTTGTAGTCTTTTGTATAGAGAGTACTGGGATTTAACACTTGTAATGGGTAGTGGTGTCCATTTTGTCAGGATCTAGAACAGACCATTACGATGCCAAAAATTATGTAGTTTTTCATAGGAGGAGTTTTCAGATCGAATGCATTTTAACATTCAAATACATGTATGTTTGCATCCAGATCCGTCCAAGTTATTCATATGACACAACTTACGCCGATAGTTTCCCTTATCGTGTAAAAGATCCAGCCTTTTTTCTAGGAACACAATTCTTGTGAGTGCATCTTTTTGAAATCTTATGAATTCTGACTTGAGATCTTCTATCATATCCTGAAGTAACTGAAATCAAAAATAGATACCGGTAAGATTGTCTGTTTTTGCTGAAATGTATTAGAGTGATGATGTTACAGCGGTGTGGTGCTGGCTTAGATGGTACGGTGTCGGTGATAGATTTCATGTTTTTTCTAGAAAAAGCATCCAGGATCCAGAAAACGGGAGCGGGCCTTTGATAATGGCACGCCAGCAGAGGCTGGATACCTGATTTTCCTGGTCAAATACAAGAAATTTCAACAAAATAGAGGGGCATATGCCCCTTGCCCCTTCTAAATCTGGCCCTGGAAATTATGAGGGCTTGGTGAATAAGGCCACTGGTAATATGGCAGGCCTTTTGTCCAATACGTAAGAAAACCTTATTTTTAGGAAAAACTTGCTAGTTTAGTACTTGAAAATGGTTTTTCGCCAGCTTATAAAAACCTATTTTTTATCGGCGAAAATATAACTTTTATACCTTCTGTAAAAAAATGTAAATGCGTGCATGAATCAGTATGATGTTTTTCGCTGGCACACACTTTACCCACGTTCAAAGCTACTGGGATTGCTTGCTTGGCTAGAAGTGGGTTAGAATGAATAAACGGTGTTGAGATGGAACATTTCCAGTCGTTGTTCACATGTCTGCTAAGAAAGATTCATGTCCCGCATACCTGAATATGTCTTGCTTGAGCCGCCAGACTGTTTTCGCGTTCACTGGTTTCATCACCTAGTAAAATAATCACACTCACTTTAAATGAGGATGAAAATTCGCTGCCCTTGCCGGCTGCGAAGACTGAAGGCACGTACACGTCAAAACCGGATTCGGTTTTGCGGTGCGGTCACCGCAAGCCGATGGCTTCATAGCGGTATTTTACTGAACCGTCCACACATTAATCTCCGCACGAAGCATTCTCCCTCACGGTTGGACGCTTCATTGAAATTAAAATAGCGTTGAGGTCTGGGAACCGCACCGGAATCTGGTTTTGACGTGAATGCGCCTTTATGCAATTGTACTCCCCATCCGTTTATCTTGTATCGAATAGGGACGCATCAGTCAATACTACACAAACGAGGACACCATGACGTCCACGTTTATGTAGGCCTGGCTGTGTGTCTCCAGTTGGTCTGAATAGAACTGACTGGCTGTTGCAAATGGACTACGGTAGTATGACCAAAATACACTGTTTATTTGTCACTGAACTCTTCAACACTATAACAATGATCGAATTGTATGATGGGTCTCTATTTCGACTAGGTGCCTACTTACCTCCGACTGAGGGCACCACCACCAGTGTTCCCGGCAAGCCACGTGGTCCGGGCGGACCTTGCAGTCCTGGTGGCCCCGTAAAGCCATTCCGACCAGGACGACCGGGTTGCCCCGTACTTCCTACTTCACCTGGCTCCCCTGGATATCCGTTCTTTCCTACAATCCCCATTGGTCCCATCAATCCACGATCACCACGCGATCCTTTTTTACCCCTTGGCCCTGTTTTCCCGGGCAGACCCCGTCGACCTGTTGCCCCCCGATTCCCGGGTTCTCCTTTTTGTCCTGCCCGTCCACGATGACCCCGAATTCCCTGGTCTCCTTTAGCCCCCTTTGACCCATCTTCTCCAGTTAATCCGGGCTCCCCCTGTAACCCTTGCAGNGGTAGCCCATTTTTTCCTGGCCTACCGGGGATTCCAGGTACACCTGGTAGACCCCTGTGTCCTGGACGACCAGTTGGGCCCTGGGCACCAGGTGGCCCGGGCGGCCCTATCGGACACTCACAAGGTCGCTGCGCTGTTGCAGCGGCATAGTTGACTTGTATCTGAAAGGATTGGAGAGAATAGTGCGACACTAAAGCCTGCCGCACACTGGAGCTATCTGCTGAAGAAAAAGTCATTCGAAACCGTTTGCTCAGCAGATAGCTCGCTTATTTTTCTGTGCCTTTTCAAATATTTTCGCGAATAAAAATTACCGCGAAAATCGCGAATTGGTCAATACCCCCGCGAATTCTATTACACGCGAACCATTTTCCAATCGACGACGATCCCGTTAGGCTAAGAATCCATTCACGCGATTTTCTTGCCGCAGACGCTCGAAAGCATTGTTTGTTTCCGCCGCGTTGGTCCTGGACAAAGGATGCGACATCGCGCGGCACGAAAATCGCGTGAATGGATTCTAAGCCTTATACATCATCCTGAGAACATCAGGCGTTCTTAGTGCTCGCTACCTTCGTCTGCGGTGACGAAGGGAGCGAGCAGTAAGAACGCCTGATATTCTCAGGGTGTTATACATCGTGGTTTGCACTGAATTGCAGACACGTGACACTGATCTGTCAATCACTCAGCTATCATGGCGCCTGCTCGGATTTCTTTCTTTTCGGTGGATTTCGTACCATAACTGTCACACTCAGCATTGAAAATGCAGTGTTTTTGAAATCTTACATCGGGACCCCAACCGCGAATATTTATCCACGCGAAAAGGTACTTTCGGACCCCAACCGCTAGTGAAAATATTTGCGTATACGGGTATACACCAAACCTAAATTAGGCCCGTCTTTCACGCTCTGCTTACTCAATTCCACGTCTTATACTTCAGTTTTTACGGTCTTCATCGTTCCCCATGCGTTTCAGCCTCAAACGCGCCTTAGTCGTGGAGCACAGGCCATTTTTGTCATTCTCGAAAAATTATTTACCATGTTTTATACATAACCATATCTATATCACATGCGGTGTTCCACATTTGACGTCAGTTTGCTTCGCAGATCGGCCGCGCCGCGGCGTTCCGGGAACATGGCGTCGACCGCAGGTGTCATCAGGTTTGTACACGTGACGCCACCAAATGCACCAATGGGCTCGCAACGACGAAGATCAGCGGCGTGACGTCATGAATGAACGATGATGACGTCACATGACTACGGGCCAAACATACGCTCAGCAACCGCACATTTTCAACCAGCTTTGCTGAGAGACATTCTGCGAATTGTGAGGAAAATGTCGAAAATCGAAAATTTTAGATCCAGGCCCGGTGGGATGAAATGGACCATCTTGGATGATGATCCCCGGGCGACTCCGCCACCACCCAAAGATTTCTGCCCCTTGCCACCTATGGGTAGCAAGTTGGGAACTCATTACAAAGTGTACTACAACGAGGTTCTGGCTTGTCGAGACCAGTTTCTGGGGAAAACGCCTAGTGTTGCTGTAGATACACAGGTAATTGAGAAATTTCCGAAATTGTAACTGGACTTTCAGGAATCATGATTTCCAAATCTTGCCTTAGTAACGCATGCCCCTTTCCATGCATGACGCCGTTTGCCGTGCGGCTCTCTTGACTTTGCGCTTTCTGAGGAAAACGCCTCGTATTGCTGTCGGCTAGATGCACAGGCAAATGGAGAAAACTACGAAACTTTAGTTAGGCAGTCCTGAATCCTGAATTTCAAAATTCTAGGCCTAGGCCTACCTTGGTTTCCACATGCGGCAAATGTTTGCCTTTCTCCATGACGCCGCCATGTGACGTGAATTTGTCAAAAAATTAAAATGATGTTGATTGAGGTGAGACGGGATACGTTGTCACTCACGGGACTCCCCATTTCTTTCAGTACCGATCATTGCCCGACCCACGGGATGAATTACCCCAACCGGGTGACGCCTTGGTTGAGGTAAGTAGATGCCAGCCCCCAGACTGAATGAACCCAATGCCCCACCGTGACCAAATTGAAATATACACACATTCTTTTCTCACGCCCTCACCGGGATAAGGCCCAGCACCCTCTTGCCTCAGGGATGTTTCTGGTGCCGCAAATTCAGCGGATAGTATTAGTAAATTGGGTGGATCCAGACGGAAGATGGGAAATCTGTTCTGCAGCGGCAAAAGCACTAAAAACTCACCAAAACCATGGAAAAATGCTAAAATTTCAGGTAGCAAAAAAATGAAAAAATGCTAAAATTTCAGCAAAATCGTACTGCCGCTTCAAAAAACATTCACATCTTCCACTGTATCCACCCAATTTACTAATACTCTTGTACTACACGCTGCAGAACAGATTTCCCATCTTCCGTCTGGATCCACCCAATTTACTAATACTGCGGATGACCTGCCTCAACCTTGTGTAGGCCAAGCAAGGGCCAGGCAGGTTTTATCTTATTGAACCTTGGTACTCGCTGACTGACAATGAAAGCCACAGGTCAAGAACAACGCAACCTTGCGTCTACCCCAGTGTTCAGGAGCTTCTGAAAAGTAGGGTGAACGGCACTGATGTGCAAAATGGCACTTGCTAGGAACCCCAAGGAACTGTAAATTACTTTTATTTCAGTATCTAGAAAAACAGGAAGCAGCAGAACAAGCGGATAAGAAGCTACGAATGTCAACACCAACATCACCGGTCGGTTGAATCGCTGAGTGAAATTGACGGAAGGTTGTCCTCCTGGGGAGTGTACGACGACGACGGCGAATTTATTCCGGGCGTCGATGATATGGACCGTGACTCTGTCGCAAGCAGCCCTTCTAATGAGAAGAGAGCTTGGCTTCATGATGATGCAACGGCCGCAATGGACCAGAAAACACTGCATCATTCAAATGTGTCCCCATCAAAGAGTCACACAGCAGCTGCTACCCAAAAGTCGACTCAGCTTAAGAAGAACATCATCCAAGTCGCCCCATTTGCCAAGAAAAAAACTCAAACTGGGAAGAAAAGTGAGGATTCCGTCGCGCGCCGTCAGAGAAGTAAGGTGTATGGACCAATCGTTCCACCTTCTGCAGCGTCAAAATGGTGTGATAAGTTCATTCAGCAGGAGTTTCTGTTCGTCGGACGCCGCCAGTGTCGTGAAAAAGAGGGCCACTCCCAGGGCCAGCAGGCTCCACCAACCGGCCTCCCTACTCTAAGTCAACACGAAAATGCCTTGCGCCAAAGGAGACCAAGCCTCAAGAAAAAAGGACCCATTCGCCAATACCAGAGTCTTCTGAGTCGTAAGACGGCAATGGTAACCTCCACCGATCACTCACGCCCAGCAAGACAACCGTTCCCTGTCGGTCAATATCGGGGGGCTTCAGCCAACTCTATGGCCAATCAAATGTTTAGTAGGGAGACAACATCGTTTGCCAGCAGCACGGGCATCGTTCAGACTTGGAGCCAGGATGCAGAGAAGTCTCCTGAGACTCAAACGTCTTCAGGCATCCCCGCAGTGGACGAGCCTGAGAATCTCCAGTCACCAGCAGTCCCCGATGTTAACGATTCTGACCGCCCGAAGACTTCCACCCCAGTGGAAGCAGAACACCGGCAGATGACACCAGTCGTCTCCGAGAACGACNAGTGTACTACCTGTGTTTGTCTCACATTTAAAACGTGCCAGGCTGGATTTAGGTAAAGGAAATTATAGTGCAAGAAGATAAGATAATAGTCAGTGTTGAAATGTGCTAGGCTCCTATACAGTGGAAGTGAAATGAGGCAGGCTTAGTTGTGTACTGCATATTTGATGTCGAATCTATGCTGAGCTTGTTTTGGCCAGCGGGAAGTTGGTAGGGTAGGCCTAGGTATGTATCGAGGCAAATGTTTTGTTGTTGCACACGTTCATGCTTCATGTTGCAACTATGTGAGCTGATATATGGCCATGGGGAAGTTGGTAGGAGGGTAGGGTAGTCTGTGTTCATGTTGAAATCGTCACGGACACGGGCCGATGTAGATTTGGGTAGAAAATGAAGTCTGCTGGAGAATGTAGCTCATGGTATGTCCTTCGTTTCTTGAAACTGCAGGAGACGAGGATGATTGTTCACACTCCATCCCTGTTTTATGTTACTACATTGAAATACTTATGGTAGGCTATGCAGTAGGTCAGGTCTAGAAGTGACATGTACTCTACGACTTGTGCCCATTTTCAGCTGCTCAGTGTCTGTTCTCTTTTATCAGGGTTTGAATAAACTTAGAAGTGAAATGGAGAAATTTGAAAAGCAGAAAAACGAGGAGCTCAAAAATCTACAGGAATTCAAAGAAGAAGAACTGAAGAAGTTGAAGTAAGTTTAATCCCCATTTCTTAACCTAAACTTTTGGCATTCTGTGTCATGACCCACTCTCTCGGAATATCAGGAATTGGTACTGAATTGGTCACTAGTAAGAGATTTCCATTTTATAACTTGGTGATCTGCTATAAAATACTCTCTGTCAGTCTGTTCAATGGCGTGATTTCACATCTTTCCTTTTTTTTGCAGACGTGAGAAGAAGCTGTTTGAAAAGTACCGTAAAGAGGCTCAAGCAATTCCAGATAAGAAGCAGAGGGATGAAATTGAGCAGTTGAAGAATGAGGTACGAGGTCCTGGCTCGAGGATGACACCTCTCAATTTTGGTTGCTTTTCGCAGGAAAAACCACATCTGCCACTTAGTCATCATATCTGGCTACTAATGAAATTTCAGAGAATTAGTTGTCATGGAATCAAGTTTTCTAAAAAAATTCTTGGCCCATTGGTGCATTGTTGAAGTACTTGGTGCTCAATCAACCATGAATGGGTCTGCTAGGCATTGAATTTGAATTGTAGTGACAGCTAATTGTGACCCTCCACCACAAAACCAGTCGGAAGTCCCTCTGTGGTTGGCAGGTTGGGACTGAATTATTTGTCAATTTCAGTATTGTCTGTCTATTGTGAAATCTGAGTGATTCTTCTTTATCTCCTGGTGTCATCCCAGTATGTTTAGGCTCATTTTCTGTGCGACTTCCGACTGATTTTGTGCTCGAGGATCACAACTGCTCAACTGACTTGACAGTTCATATTGTTCGGAACATTTCTCACGCCTCAAAATGTTGTTTTTCTTCCTTTTCAAGCTCTGTGATCTACGTGATGAGTTAAAGAAACGTGAGCAGAGATGGACAGCTGGAACAAACCGAATGAGAAACCGCGTCGAACAGCTGGAGAAAGAGAATACAGAACTGAAAGAAGAATTATGTTTATTGGAGAAACGTAGAGTGGAACTTTGGCAGGGAGAACAAACCACAAAGGTATTGATCAGTCAATTTGTCAATAAAATCACATGGCACTGGTCGTGGTGATGCCTCTGTTTTCCATCTCTTGCAGACTGGGCAGAAATCACAGTTGCCAGTTAGGAAGGCCCCAGCAATCACCCAGCAAGTACTACCGACTTCAAAGTCAACTATTTCTGCGGAGCAGGGAATGGAGAGGAAAATAAGTCAGGAAAGGAAAAAGGGGACTCAAGGGAATGCATTGCCTTTGAATAATCAGAGCAAACAGGAGGAGGTCAGTTTTGATGATGTTCCATTCAGCAGTACTGTTGTTGAGAGGACGAAATCTCCAACTGATGATATGCCTAGAGGACAAGTATCTATGATTACGCAAAGGTAAGTAAGACCCAAGAATCGACCAACTACCAAAGCACTACTCCACTGCAATGACCAGCAGCAACCAAGAATTGAATCCACCACCAAGCACTGCCCTACTTCATTGACAACCAAGGCCCATAGTATATCAAACCCACCACCATCATGAGCACTGTTCTTAGATCAATAAATTTTTCTTTTTCGTTCTGGTTGCATACTGTAAAGCAGGAAAATTTCGCGTGCAGGAAATTTTCGCGAATTTCGCGAGAGTGTATGAGTCACGAAAATTTCCTGTCGCGAATATGAGCACACGCAAGTGATAAATACGGTCCCGTGAAAAAAAATGGAAGAGACTCGCGAAAATATCCTGCCGTGAATATGTCTATAATTCTTGATTCGCGAAAATTTCCAGCCGCGAAATTATCTTGCTTTACAGTATTCTGGTCCTCATTTTACAATCTGTTTGAAACCACAGTTCCATTCCGTTCCATACTTGCATTGTAATAACTACGACTCATATTTCCTCCCTCTACAAGTGTCTTTGATACAGTTGTGTTTTTTGTGTCACCATTTCAGCGAAGTTGACAGAAGTTTCATGGTAAATATGAATGGACAAAAACAAGGTCGGAAATCTCAGGCTCATGTTAGTGCTCTCACAAAAATAGACAAGGGGGATCATGAGTATGAAGAAACTCGCCATAAGGATGGGAAGGTGAGAGGAGCTCCACTGGCTCAGAGGCTTAAGCTAGGCGACACAGTTAGCTGTATTTAGCTCAGCATTATTTGAAAGCCCAGCCAAAAAACTTTGCAGTGTGTCCCTGACAATGTATTCTTGGCTGTGCGATATTTCTTAAATCAACCAATTTGGTATTTGGCCAGCCAAGGGGCAGAGTTGTGTGTACCTCGTGGCTTTTCATAACCATTTNCCCCCCCCCCCCCCCACTCAACAAAGTTGGTGTTTCAATACTTGACCAAGCTGACTGGACAGTCCATCTAGAACTAGGTTTTCAATGTCAGGCCTTTCTGTTAGACGGGCGCGAAAATGCATGCGCCTTGGAAACAATAGAAATTCTATTGTTTGTGAGGCGCATGCATTTTTGCGCCTGTCAAACGGAAAGGCCTGCAATGTTGAAAGTCCCTCTGCACAAAATTTTGTTGCATGTAGTGTTTTGTGTATATTTTCAGATATATTTTTATGCTGAAGCTGGGACCACCCACACGACATACCCTGATGGTTTGGAGATTCTGCAGTTCCCAAAGTAAGAATATTCACAGCCAAATCCTCAAGCAAAATGCTGCGAATTCCAAACTCCAGTACTGTTTCTGTTGGAGAACTGGAAAAAGGGAGCTTATGCAATGAACAGAAATAGAAAGGATGGGTATTCAGATTTCTTGCTCCATTTTGCCTGAGCGGATTCTTGAAAATGTCTTGGTTGCAAAATTTGAGTCTTCAAGACAAGATTAGTTGAGGATTTTAGTTGAATATCCACTTTTAAAGGGAGACATGCGAAAAATATTGCCCGGCGGGCACAAGTTGTCTGAGTTGTAGCGCCCTCTGTTAATACACGGTGACACTACGCTATATCACAGGCCCCTGTAGAGCTATTAGTGAGCTTAGAACACGTATTTAACCAAAAAACACTAAGTTTGTAAAAAACACACCCTGAGCTCACGAATTTATGAGCTCGTGGTGTGTTTTTAGATACGTGTTGTGTTTTTTAGATACGTTTGGTTAGAAAAGTGTTCGAAACTCACTGATAGCTCTACAGGCGCCTGTGATATAGCGTAGTGTCACCGTGTATTAACAGACGGCGCTACAACTCAGACAACATGTGCCCGCCGGGCAATATTTTTCGCATGTCTCCCTTTAAATTGGTTTTATTCTGATCTCCTTCAGTCAGCAGATAGAGAAACACTACCCAGATGGTACACGAGAGATCACATTCCCAGATCAGATAATAAAGTACATATTCCCCAATGGTTGTGAGGAGAGTATATTCCCAGATAGTACTGTCATCAGAGTGGACACGAATGGCGACAGGACGATAGAGTTTGCTAATGGACAGAGGGAGATTCACACTCAACAGTTCAAGGTATTTAGTTGTGTGTGAGGAGCCGCCGTGGTGCAGTGACTTGGGTCTTTTGCTAGCAATCAGAATGTCCCAGGTTCATTCAATCCTCACTGTCGGCGTAGGACTCTGGCTCAGTCTCATTACCTCAATATGTGGTATTCCGAACACTCTGACGTGAGCACCGCCTTCACGAAATCTGCACTACCAGGCAGCTTTTGGGCTTCCATAGTAAAACTCAGTATCAGATTATCAAATAATGAAGCTGGTAGTGTGAGTTATTTTGACCATTTCCATGCTCCGTTATGACCTCGCTACTGGGGCAGTTGCCACCATGTATACATGTGACCCACTCTGGCAAAAACAGTCGCATGTCGCTCAGAAGTTGAGCCTCAACGAACTAAGATGACACCAGGAGAGAATGGAAGAAATAGACTGTTTCGGATTTCATAAAAGTCGGACAATATTGAAACTGACAAACATTTGGTCTCGACCTGCCAAGTTAAGAGCGACATGCGACTGGTTTTGCCAGAACGGGTCACATATTTGTCTCATCTAATGCTATGACATGGCAAGTGTAACCTCAGACTTAAGCCTAGTTTATACTTCGACGCACGACCATCGGCGTCCGACGCGCGATCAAAATCTGGACACCGACCTAATGAAGTAGGTTTATGTCAGCGTACAGATTTTGATCGTGCGTCGGACGCCGATGGTCTTGCGTCGAAGTATAAACTAGGCTTTAGGCGACAGGCTCAGATGTTCCTTATTCGCCTAATCAACATCACTCCATCTTGTCATGGGCAGGTACAAGGGACCATTTGTCTGAACCATTTCTTCTTTTTGCAGAAAAGGGAATACCCTGATGGAACATCAAAGACAGTCTACCCGGATGGTCGCCAGGAAACAAGATATTCTACAGGCCGTCTTCGAGTCAAAGACAAAGAGGGAAATATTATTCTTGATCAAATTCCTGTCTAGAATAAAAGTTTGAAATCTACTCCCGATTGCATTTATTACTAGGATCATTTCAGTAAATTCGAAAAAAGAAATGTGCTGATTTTGTCATTATTTATGGAAACAGGAGTCAAATTTATGATTCCTTTGGGGTGTCATCTTTCAGGAAGTATTCTAAGATTGACCACCAAATTGATACAATCGTACAGGGAATTCTGATCCTGTGTTTATGCAACGGAAATTAGGGTGCTGGAAAAACATGCAGGCATGTTTGTTATCCTACTTTTCCTCGTAATTCCTACTTTATTTGTCCTAAATATTTTCCTAAATATTCCTTTTGTAGTTTTCCCAGAAATTCCTTCTATTTCCAATGATGACTGCGGACAAATGGCACTGTCAGTCACGTGCTTGACATGGATTCTGGTGATGCCTGCAAAACTTGCTACATTTCTTGGATACTGAATACATGTACTAACATTACAATCATTTCTTGTACTGATACTGACCTTTCTACATGCATGAATACTGATTGCTGACCATTCTGTGGTTACTGAATACTGATTATTTCCAGAAACGATAAATACAACTGTAAAAACTATGAAGGGACAGTCAACGCTGAAATAATAAGCATGATCTTTTTTCATATTTTGTTTATTATCAACTTAATTCATTCACAATATGACATGAAATTTACAGCCAGGATATCTTTACATCATAGTCAATTAGGTTTGGGCGTTATTTCATTTTCTGGGTATTCACTTGGGTCACCCTTCATTTTTCCCCCCACAAGTTCCTCCATGGGAATAAAAATGATCTCCTCTTTACTTCCACTTCCCGTTTCTGGATCGAAAAATTGACTTTGGCTCTCTTGCCGGTGTGCAGCTGAAAGAAGAAATTCAAAAAGTTGTATTATAGCTAACGTGGCCAGGCAGAATCCTGAGCTTGGTTGTTCGAAACTGTCTTTCCTCACCCATCTCTCAGACTACACCCGAAGTTGCAAAATTTGGCCTTAACTCGGCTACATTTCTATTGTAGTCTTTTGTATAGAGTACTGGGATTTAACACTTTTACTAGGCGGTGTATCCATTTTATCAGGATCTAGAACAGACCATTACGGTGCCCAAAATTATGTAATTTTTCAGAGGAAGGGTTTTCAGATCGATTGCATTCTAACATTCAAATATGTCTGCATCCAGAACGGAACGTTCCCAGTTCCGTCCAAGCTTGTACTGACTCAGTATAATTCCTCCAAGGTCCAAGTTATTCGTGTAACACAACTTACGCCGATAGTTTCCCTTATCGTGTAAAAGATCCAGCCTTTTTTCTAGGAACACGATTCTTGTGAGTGCATCTTTTTGAAATCTTATGAATTCTGACTTGAGATCTTCTATCATATCCTGAAGTAACTGAAATCAAAAATAGATACTTATAATACCGGTAAGATTGTCTATTTTTGCTGAAATGTATAGTGTCGAGTGATGATGTTACAGCGGTGTGGTGCAGCTGGCTTAGATGGTACGGTGTCGGTGATAGATTTCATGTTTTTTCTAGAAAAAGCATCCAGTATCCAGAAAAAGGGGGCGGGCCTTTGATAATGGCACGCCAGCAGAGGCTGGATACCTGATTTTCCTGGTCAAATACAAGAAATTTCAACAAAATAGAGGGGCATATGCCCCTTGCCCCTTCTAAATCTGGCCCTGGAAATTATGAGGGCTTGGTGAATAAGGCCACTGGTAATATGGCAGGCCTTTTGTCAAATACGTAAGAAAACCTTATTTTTAGGAAAAACTTGGTAGTTGAGTACTTGAAAATGGTTTTTCGCCAGCTTATAAAAACCGATTTTTTATCGGCGAAAATATAACTTTTATACCTTCTGTAAAAAAATGTAAATGCGTGCATGAATCAGTATGATGTTTTTCGCTGGCACACAGTTTACCCACGTTCAAAGCTACTGGGATTTTTTGCTTGGCTAGAAGTGGGTTAGAATGAATAAACGGTATTGAGATGGAACATTTCCAGTCGTTGTTCACATGCCTGCTAAGAAAGATTCATGTCTGGATAGGGCAATCCCGCGCGCGGATCTCGCATACCTGAATATGTCTTGCTTGAGCCGCCAGACTGTTTTCGCGTTCACTGGTTTCATCACCTAAAATAATCACACTCGCTTAAATTGAGGATAAAAATTCGCTGCCCTTGCCGGCTGCGAAGACTGAAGGCACGTACACGTCAAAACCGGATTCGGTTTTGTGGTGTGGTCACCGCAAGCCGATGGCTTCATAGCGGTATTTTACTGAACCGTCCACACATAAATCTCCGCACGAAGCATTCTCCCTCACGACTGGACGCTTCATTGAAATTAAAATAGCGTTGAAGCCATTGGGAACCGCACCGGAATCTGGTTTTGACGGAAATGCGCCTGAATCATATTGTACTCCCCATCCGTATCTTGTATCGAATAGGGACACATCAGTCAATACTACACAAACGAGGACACCATGAAGTCCACGTTTATGTATATGGCTGTGTGTCTCCAGTTGGTCTGAATAGAACTGACGTGGCTGTTGCAAATCGACTACGAACGGTAGTATGACCAAAATACACTGATTTGTCACTGAACTCTTCAACACTACAACAGTGATCGAATTTTATGATGCGTCTCTATTTCGACTAGGTGCCTACTTACCTCTGACTGAGGGCACCACCACCAGTGTTCCCGGCAAGCCACGTGGTCCGGGCGGACCTTGCAGTCCTGGTGGGCCCGTAAAGCCATTCCGACCAGGACGACCGGGTTGCCCCGTACTTCCTACTTCACCTGGCTCCCCTGGATATCCGTTCTTTCCTACAATCCCCATTGGTCCCATCAATCCACGATCACCACGCGATCCTTTTTTACCCCTTGGCCCTGTTTTCCCGGGCAGACCCCGTCGACCTGTTGCCCCCCGATTCCCGGGTTCTCCTTTTTGTCCTGCCCGTCCACGATGACCCCGAATTCCCTGGTCTCCTTTA
>NMRB01000138.1:375739-399234 GCA_002633025.1 Notospermus geniculatus
TAAAGCCCCCTTCACACCAGCATCCTGACCAAGCCCCGATCTATTTCTGACCAAAATTGCCCCCAGAGCGTGGTGGTCGGAAAGAATCGTGGAACTTTTTGCACTGATCGTGGGTTTATATACGTTCAATCCCCGATGCAGGGCCGTTCTATCCTCGCTCTATATGATCAAGGCCGGATCTTTTCAAGTCGCTTTTACGCTATGATATGCGATCAAACGCCGATGCCTACGCTTAAAGCACGCTCTAACCTCGCTCTGTCCCCGATCGCGCCGCTCAAGATAAGACGCTTTTCCGCTTTCCACGCTCAACGCGTGTGCTTATCCGAACCGATCATCGGGGCAAGCGTATCTACAGCGGAAGTACGTCTTGGGTAGAGCGTGCAAAAAAATGAGCCCGCTGCACATAAGATCAACATAGGATCAACCCAGGACTATCCCGACCGGCACAGGACAAATATACGCTGAACCTGCGACCTCTCCGCTCCATCCCAGTTCAACTCGCGATCTTGATCCATCCCCGATCATCCCCGCTATTTTTCGGAGGTTTTAAAATTCTTTCCCGCTCTCTCCCGCTCTCCATGGTGTACCTGATCAACCCAGGACCTATATTTGACCAAGATACGCTGTATCAGACCAAGGCCCGATCCACCCCGATTCACCCCGACCTGGCCAATTTTCGGGAGCGGGGATGATCGGGCCTTTGTCGGGACGTTGGTGTGAAGGGGGCTTTAGTCGTGGAGCACAGGCCATTTTTGTCATTCTCGAAAAATTATTTACATAACCAGATCTATAATCACACATGCGGTGTTCCACATTTGACGTCAGTTTGCTTCGCAGATCGGCCGCGCCGCGGCGTTCCGGGAACGTCATCAGGTTTGTACACGTGACGCCACCAAATGCACCAATGGGCTCGCAACGACGAAGATCAGCGGCGTGACGTCATGAATGAACGATGATGACGTCACATGACTACGGGCGAAACATACGCTCAGCAACCAAAGCTCAGCAACCGCACATTTTCAACCAGCTTTGCTGAGACATTTTGCGAATTAATTGTGAGGAAAATGTCGAGATTTGTTAAACCACTGATGACAGACCGTGATCCATCGGATCCAGAGGACGAGGTGAAACGTCCACCAATCGAAAACTTTAGATCCAGGCCCGGTGGGATGAAATGGACCATCTTGGATGATGATCCCCGGGCGACTCCGCCACCACCCAAAGATTTCTGCCCCTTGCCACCTATGGGTAGCAAGTTGGGAACTCATTACAAAGTGTACTACAACGAAGTTCTGGCTTGTCGAGACCAGTTTCTGGGGAAAACGCCCTGTGTTGCTGTAGATACACAGGTAATTGAGAAATTTCCGAAATTGTAACTGGACTTTCAGGAATCATGATTTCCAAATCTTGCCTTAGTAACGCATGCCCCTTTCCATGCATGACGCCGTTTGCCGTGCGGATCTCTTGACTTTGCGCTTTCTGAGGAAAACGCCTCGTATTGCTGTCGGCTAGATGCACAGGCAAATGGAGAAAACTACGAAACTTTAGGTAGGCAGTCCTGAATCCTGAATTTCAAAATTCTAGGCCTAGGCCTAGGCCTACCTTGGTTTCCACATGCGGCAAATGTTTGCCTTTCTCCACGACGCCGCCATTTGACGTGAATTTGTCAAAAAATTAAAATGATGTTGATTGAGGTGAGACGGGATAGCCTACGTTGTCACTCACGGGACTCCCCATTTCTTTCAGTACCGATCATTGCCCGACCCACGGGATGAATTACCCCAACCGGGTGACGCCTTGGTTGAGGTAAGTAGATGCCAGCGCCCAGACTGAATGAACCCAATGCCCCACCTTGACCACATACACACATTCTTTTCTCACGCCCTCGCCGGGATAAGGCCTAGCTCCCTCTTGCCTCAGGGATGTTTCTGGTGCCGCAAATTCAGCGGATAGTATTAGTAAATTGGGTGGATCCAGACGGAAGATGGGAAATCTGTTCTGCAGCGGCAAAAACACTAAAAAATCACCAAAAAACATGGAAAAATACTAAAATTTCAGGTCTCAAAATACATGAAAAAATGCTAAAATTTTAGCAAAATCGTACTGCCGCTTCAAAAAACATTCACATCTTCCACTGTATCCACCCAATTTACTAATACTCTTGTACTACACGCTGCAGAACAGATTTCCCATCTTCCGTCTGGATCCACCCAATTTACTAATACTGCGGATGACCTGCCTCAACCTTGTGTAGGCCAAGCAAGGGCCAGGCAGGTTTTTTCTTATTGACCCTTGGTACTCGCGGACTGACAATGAAAGCCACATCTCAAGAACAACGCAACCTTGCGTCTACCCCAGTGTTCAGGAGCTTCTGAAAAGTTAGGGTGAACGGCACTGATGTGCAAAATGACACTTGCTAGGAACCCCAAGGAACTGTAAATTACTTTTATTTCAGTATCTGGAAAAACACGAAGCAGCAGAACAATCGGATAAGAAGCTACGAATGTCAACACCAACATCACCGGTTGAATCGCTGAGTGAAATTGACGGAAGGTTGTCCTCTTGGGGAGTGTACGACGACGACGGCGAATTTATTCCGGGCATCGATGATATGGACTGTGACTATGCCGAACGCAGCCCTTCTAATGAGAAGACAGCTCGGCTTCATGATGTTGCAACGGCCGCAATGGACCAGAAAACACTGCATCATTCAAATGTGTCCCCATCAAAGAGTCACACAGCAGCTGCTACCCAAAAGTCGACTCAGCTTAAGAAGAACATCATCCAAGTCGCCCCATTTGCCAAGAAAAAAACTCAAACTGTGAAGAAAAGTGATGATTTCGTCGCGCGCCGTCAGAGAGGTAAGGTGTACGGACCAATCGTCCCACCTTCTGCAGCGTCAAAATGGTGTGATGAGTTCATTCAGCAGGAGTTTCTATTCGTCGGACGCCGCCAGTGTCGTGAAAAAGAGGGCCACTCCCAGGGCCAGCAGGCTCCACCAACCGGCCTCCCTACTCTAAGTCAACACGAAAATGCCGTCCGCCAAAGGAGACCAAGCCTCAAGAAAAAAGGACCCATTCGCCAATACCAGAGTCTTCTGAGTCGTAAGACGGCGATGGTAACTTCCACCGATCACTCACGTCCAGCAAGACAACCGTTCCCTGTCGGTCAATATCGGAGGGCTTCAGCCAACTCTATGGCCAATCAAATGTTTAGCAGGGAGACAACATCGTTTGCCAGCAGCACGGGCATCGTTCAGACTTGGAGCCAGGATGCCCAGTACTCTCCTGAGACTCAAACGTCTTCAGCCATCCCCGCAGTGGACGAGCCTGAGAATCTCCAGTCACCAGCACTCCCCGATGTTAACGATTCTGACCGCCCGAAGACTTCCACCCCAGTGGAAGCAGAACACCGGCAGATGACACCAGTCGTCTCCGAGAACGACGAAGAGAACATAGATGAAACAAGTTGCGACACTAGTCACCGCTCCGCTCAACCTCGCCCTGAATCTGACAATGAAGATCTCGAGGTCATGTCCATTGAAGAGGGCGAATTCGAGATAACATCATCGATAGGAGAAGAGGAACTTGACAAGAGTTACAGAGTACACTGGAGTTACGGATCCCACTGCCACATGTGTGAGTTGGGAGAAATACTCGCTGATCAGCCACGAAAAGCCGGGAGATGGAGTCGATTCAAGCAAGCAGTCAGGAAGTTGTTCTGTTGTCTGGGCCGGCCCCAGACCCTCCACTAAATATTTTGATCAGGCCAGTGGGGATCGAACCCACGATTGGCCTATATTGTATTTCCTTTAGTCCATGCCAGTGGGGATCGAACCCACAATTGGCAAACAATGTATTTCTTTAGTTGATGCCAGTGGGGATCGAACCCACGATTGGCAAACAATGTATTTCTTTATTTGATGCCAGTGGGGATCGAACCCACGATTGGCATACATTGTATTTCAATCCTTAGTTCATGCCTGTGGGGTCGAACCCACGATTGGTACTTTCTTATACATGTACATGTAATTCATTTAAGTGAGATCGAGCCCACAATTCATTGCCACTTAATATTTTCGGCTACATGCTAGTGGGGATCGAACCCACGATTGGTATGTTGTTGTGTTTGGAAGGTACTAAAGTTACGGAGTCAACAAAGGCGGAAAGAAGTACTAGCCCTGGCATAAAAGATTGAAACAAGACCAGAAATGGAGAAGAGAAGTAATGAGTGAACAGCTGCACGAAGCCAGCAGTGGGGATCGAACCCACGATTGCAGACAGATCCATTTCATACCTTGGGGATCGAACCCACGATTTTATCTAACCGGAATATCGTAGATGGGCTCAAACTAAAGTGTTACCAAAAATGACCAGGCAAATAAACCTCTAATAATGAATTCATTTCTACACGGCCATTTCTTCCATTATTTGCATTTAAAGTTTTCTTTGATTCGCGTAATAAAAATCTTGTCCTGGTCATAAATTTTCGATAAATAATAATAAAAATAAATAAATAATAATGAAAACACTGAAGCCCCTTGGTAATCCCTTAGTTTGAGTCCTTCTAATGTAACTTCCGCTTAGATACATGTATGCCGGTTTTGTCTTATACACGAAGCCTACGTAGTACTTCCTTAGTAAATAGTAGGGATCGAACCGACGATTGGCACACTCCTTTATGCCAGGTATGTGGGGATCGAACCCACGATCTTGTCCTGGGACCTTATTCACAAAGGTCCCGTAACTTTAAGGGTACGCAAATCCTATTGTCAGGCTAATAGTGAACAATAGGTTGTCCACAAAAGGACAACAGTTTGCACACTCCCGTAACTTTAAGGGTACGCAAATCCTATTGTCAGGCTGATAGTGAACAATAGGTTGTCCACAAAAGGACAACAGTTTGCGCACTCCCGTAAGTTACGGGAGCTTCGTGAATAAGGTCCCTGGTCATAAATTTTCGATAAATAATAAAAATAAATAAATACATGTAATAATGAAAACACTGAAGCCCCTTGGTAAACCCTTAGTTCGAGTGCGCCTAACTTCCGTTTAGATACATGTATGCCCGTTTTGTTTTATACACGAAGCCCACGTAGTACATGTACTTCCATATTGGGGATCGAACCCACGATTGGCACACTCCTTTATGCCAGGTACGTGGGGATCGAACCCACGAAGCCTCGCGTGCGGCCCATTTTGTGAAAAGGCTCATACTAAAGATGTACCAAAAATGACCAGACAAATATTTTAAGAACCTCTAAATAATTATAGACAACAAATTCATTTCACAATCGCTACTCTTTCACTTTAAACCAACCTTGTCTGGTCATAAATTTTCCATAAAAATATCCCAAAAATACACCCACTTTTACTTTTACTTTACTACATACTTTTGGTACATCCTTGTTTGAGTCTGGACCTTTCAATAGAAAACTTTGATGAAATGTTAGCTGTGCAGTCAAAAAGTAAAAAAAAATACATTGTACCGGTAATTAAAAATAAAACGAATTTGAACAAAGGAGGGCAAAGAAAAAAACTCGAAATTGAAGAACTACTGATTACGTGGGCTATATCAGATTGCGGTAAAACTGACAACGACTAAAGGAACTGATGGGGACGCGAAAGACAACGCGAACACGACGGGGCTGCGGACATGCAGACTGCGGTGATTGACGAGAGCACGGCCGGGCTGTGGACAGACTGCGGTGACACGAGAGCACGACCGGGCTGCGGACAGACTGCGGTGACACGAGAGCACGACCGGGCTGCAGACATGCAGATTGCGGTGACACGAGAGCACGACGGAGCTGCGGGCAGAGTGCGGCGACACGAACATTCGGATCCGATCAATTTGCACTGGGAACTGCGGTGACGCGAACAATATGATAATATCCAGGGAGGTTGAAGTGAAGTCGGAGATTCTGAACAGGCGACGAGAAAATAGTGTCACAAACACCGGATTGCACGCGTAGCGAGAGAATAAATGTGCATTCCCGCAAATAAAAGAGTTCTCGGACTCAAATATATCACATTGGAATAGTCAACTTGATTCATTGCCAGCACAGAAATCCAGTGAAACCAATGAAGACCGCCACCTTGTGAGGTGGTGGCACGCGAGCTGTCTGCTGAGCAAACGGTCTCGAATGACTTTTTCCTCAGCAGCAGATAGCTCCAGTGTGCGGCAGGCTTAACACTGTCATGCACCAGGTGTGATTGACCCGTGGTGATTGCAGTCACCTGGACACGAACCATGTCCAGGTGGTAAACGTATTGTTGACTGGAGATATTGCATGGTCGTTATCTCTGGTTATTCAAAACTACGTCACACTTTTAAAACTTTAATAACTCATCAGGAGATCTGAAGTTTGAAAAGTGCGAAGTTTTTTTAACAACCCGATATTCGTGTACCTGACGTGGAACAGAGAGGCAGATATTTTAAGGCGTTTTCCCTATATTACCTCGGCTGCAGATCGTCATAGGAAAAAAGAAGGGAACGTGATCATGTCCTCGTTCACTGAAAAACTCTGCTACGTCAAAATTACGAATTTAGGTTCGTTTTCCATTTCTCACCAAACTGAGTATCTATAATTCGTCGAAATGACAAATCCACGGTTCGTCATTTGACGAACCTTGTTCGAGATTGTTTGAAATTTGTCATTTCGACGAATTAGATACGTACTCAGTTTGGTGATAAATGGAAAACGAAACTAAGTTCGTCATTTTGACGAAGCAGAGATTTTCAGTGTTGTTCACGTGAGAGGAATATTCTCGAAACTGATTACCAATAATTGCGAACGTTTGGTCATGATGACGGCGGATCCCTTACCTTTGTTTCCATGTGATCGAATTTTGCTGCCAACATTCTGAACGTTGTACAATTAAAACACTCTGGAATGGAAGGTTAAAAGAAAAGGAATAGGGCTCCGAATGCTATTGCGAGAAACGTTTGACATCCAAGTAGCTGTAGCTGGCAGAACACATATCGTGATATCGTCAATCCTAAACGTACATGTAGTCTTACAATAGGAGCAGTCAGCCGCGCATATTGCCAACAGATGGCAGCAAAGTTCTAGCGGACCTATGTACAGGAAAATCTACGTGATTGCTGCTCGATCGATAATGACTGGGTCCGCTATATGCATTGAATTGGGCCGTAGTGACACCTATTGGTCAACTCGCTGACAGCTCCTATTCTGTGAACATACCAAGCGTCTTTCCTTCTACCTCCAGCATTAGTGGTACCAGGTGGAACTGACATTCTGTTCCCATACCTTGGGAAGAACGTGCCGGAGGCCCCTTTTACTTTTATTACCCAAATACAAGAAAAACCCTTAGTGGACTAACCATCCCATCCAGAATTACATCGTTTGACTGTATAGTAGGACTTCCTCAGGCCAACTGCATGGTGCGTTGGTCTAACCGAAGTTTATCCACGTGGCTTTGCTACTAACAAAGCCTGCAAGCACACGAGGCAATTTTCTTTCTCATTGCTAGGCAAGCAGCCGTTGTTTCCACCACACGCGAGGGAATGCCATTGGGCCGTATGCGGTGAAAAGCAACTCGCCCGTCTTGCAATGATCAATGAGCAGCAAGGAATCAAACGTGTTTGATCCGAGCAATGACTTGCTCGCAATGAGCAACTTGCTCTTTCTTGCAATAGGAGCTGTCAGTCAGTTGACCAACAGGAGTCACTACGGCCCAAGTGAATGGCTAGCGGCCCCATTTATGGTTGACTGAGCACCAATATGGGTACACCAATCAGGAGAATTTCCTATATTGTATTGGTCCGCTAGAACTTTGCTGCCATCTTTTGGCAACACTCGCGGCTGACTGCTCTTATTCAATGGCTAGCGGACCCATTCATGGTTGACTGAGCACCAATCAGGAGAATTTGCTATTGTCCGCTAGAACTTGCTGCCGTCTTTTGGCGATGAGCGCGGCTGACTGCTCCTAAGCAAATTTCCTGTTGGCAATCGATAGGTTATTGCAAGCAATGAGCAAGAATTCCTCGTGTAGTGCGGGCTTTACGACTGACCAAACGAGCTCAGTGTTCTCGAACGACCGCAGTTCGGCATCAAACCGCAAAAGTTTCTATTTACCTATGTCGCAGTTAACGCCTGTATATCCCGGACAGCACTTCCACTGGGTGGTGGTTGTAACTCGGAACGCTTTACGATATGTTGGCCGATGGAATACCCTGGCGAAAAAAGGATGTTATCAATCATTGGAACGTTTTCGCCGCGCCAGAAACGCCAACGCGAACGTCAATCTCATCGTTCAATGGCCACGAAAAGAGCACCGAACAAAAAGTAAGACGTTCGCATTGAAAAACCCAGGACGAATACATGTCAGCCGATATAAATGTTTTTGTTTGTAAAAAGACGGATTGGAAACTTCCAGAACTTCCGGTTCTAGACAAATGAGACAAAAATTACGTCGGTGCGGTACATGTTGGCTTCAAAAACTGAATAATATCAGTAGTCGTACATGGACATATACCATCTCCAGTTCACGGAAAATGTGAGTCAAAATAGCATTGCAGGTAAGTTCTGAAATTACAGATAATGCGCTGGTAATAAACCCTGCTCTGCACAATACAAAAAAAAACTCGTCATAAAGACTTAGGTAGTAAAAACTACATCGTCAGAGACACCCCGCGGACCCTCTGCTACTTTTCCAGGTTCAACGAAATTGCTGACATTTCTATCGCGAGGCTCTCTATACTTACTGTAAACGACCACAGTTATATCTATATGGCCAATAATTACATCTAGACACTACTGTCTTTACATAGGCTTGTGTACCATTTCTCTCCAAACATGACGTCAGTCGTGTTGTCTGGTGGGAGCACCATTTTCTGCGATGAGAACAGAAAATTGAAGTATCAGTACCCGGGATCTTGCCGTCAGTTGTTTTCATTGATGAAGGCACCTGGAAGCAAATTTTCTGCAATGTCAATTTAAATGATGATCTTTATTAAGACCGCCCACTCTCGCAACGGTGGACGGTCCTCATTGGCTTCTCCGTTCTAATCTGCTCTGAAAAAATGTTTGTTTTTGAAAATAATTTCCTCGGGATAAATTACTTCGGTCATTGAACTTGGCATTAGACTGAGGCTATACAGTACAACGATAGGGCCTTTCGTACATTTCATTGTCGTTAGACTCTGTCAGTGTGATACATTTCATTACCAGTGACCTTTCCACCTATAAGTTGAAGGCCTTTTTGTTCAGCGTTCATATCATATGTAATTATAAGACTGGCCAATTGGTTGAGGAATTCCACAGCCTTGCTATATTGCTGTCAGTAAGAAAAATGCGTTTTTAATGCACAGTAGGGCCTACAGGATGCATTTTCAAGTTTGTGATGAAACCTCATCTCCGCCCAGGTTTCGTGCTACATGTATGCTTGTCCCCATCGTAGTGATGAAAGCGGATCACTGATTGGCTGGCTAGTTTGGCGCCAATTCTAACATGCACCAGTGACGCCTATTGACCATCTTCTGAGAATCGCGCGACCGAACATGCCGAAGCAGTTTCGGAACGCGGGTAAAACGGGGCGCGGTTCGAAACTGCGGGGGAGTTCTGGAGCTTCGTGCCTGGTTGTTTACGAGTTGGCTCTCAATTCTTTGAAGTCGAGCACGTCTAGCGTAGCTAATTAGCGGATGTGTGGCACAATACGTCCATTCAACTGTCGTGACTGAAGTCGTTGACATTCATTTGCAAGAAATTGCGGTGCCTATGCATGTAAAACAATGGAAAGTTGGTCAGATCATAAGGTCGTTAGAATAATTCTCTGGAATGTGGAGATGCTTAGCATAATAATTGTTGGTTTGCACTAAAGAACTGTTGAAAAGTAGATATACACCCCTAATCAGGGTAATTTCATCATCAGTCAGCATGAATTATTACGAAATAATAGAAAATGTCTGAGAGAGACCCTCTCGAGACTGACAAGTCTGTCCTGAATTCAGAAATATCGTCATCAGTGTGATCAAAATAGTCAATGTGACGAAAAACGAAGTACGAAATGCGAAATTGGGCTTTTTTTCATGACGTAGGGCCTAAATGTATTTCAGGGGATGGTTGGTACCAGAAATATCGCCTGCTGCACGAGCATCTTTCAGCCTATGACGCTAGACCGATAGAGATACGGTGTACATTAAACTTTGAAATTTACCTTTCATTTCCACTTCGCAGATACGAAGTAGAAATTTAAAAATTCAAGATGCACCATAATTCTCTCGGTCTTACGCTAAAAGACGCACTGGCAGTAGGGACATTTGTGATACCAATTATATCCAGAAATACATTAGGTCCTGGAAATAAAGTTGAATTGCATATTTCTTACCGCACTTGCTGTTTCGTCAGGTTTGCGAAAACTCACTAATAGGGAGTTTTCGCAAAGCCCCCGAAACGCCGACGCGAACGTGTACCCTATTGTTCGCTGCTCTCTTCATGGCATCGAACAATGGGATTGGCGTTCGCGATGGCGTTTCGGGGGCTTTGCGAAAACTCGCTAATGAATCGTAATGACCCGAACTTGAGATCGAAGTTTGGTCTCCTGGTAGATGTGTGTGCTACATGCAGGTTCAACCTTTTAGTGTTCAAATGTACATGTACAATAAGATCATCCTGCAACTGAGCACTGCTTCATGGTGATCTTTTGGGTACCCAAACTTCGAAGTCCTAGAGTGGGCAATTTTCCGGTCCGTTTGGAAGTAAACGCAACTGGAAGTCAGTCCAAGGTCAATGTCATAGTCTATTGAAAAAATCTGAAAGTCAGTACCGTGGAGTTTAATAATTCAAGGGCAAGGGTAAGGACACAGTATATAATGTCAAGGACTGTCGGTTCAAAACGCCTCTTCAGTATCTCCTAAGCTAATGAAAGTCATGTTTTTTAAAAATGGCTTGTGGTATCAGAGAAATAAGAATATTGGGTACCTCTTTGTCACCATTCTTGGCCGCCCGAAAAGACGAAAAGGAATACAAAGTTGAGCTGGGGACGAGCTTGTTTATCCAAGGTTGACTTGAATAATGGAGTGATTCCATTGAAATGTACGATCATTTATGTCTTTTAGCACTTAAATGACAGGTCGAGGGCACATCGTCAATTAAGCAATCCCACTTGGCTGATTGGTTCACCTGTCAATCAAATATCACCACAGTTAATCATTAGTCTCTGTTTTAGTGATTTCGAGGACAATTTTGGATCGATGTCATCATCGTTATTGGTACCCAATTTTCTCCAGTGTCATGACCCGTTGTAACTTTTGGCCTTAGCTGCACCTCTTAGGACAAAATAACGAACAGAGGCCACGTCGTGGCATGACCTCAGCTGGCTTAACCATACAAATTCATATCTGCGAGGTCAGCTCGAGCAGTGCGGTCATCTCATTGACTTTTACTCCGTGTGCTGGTGTGCTACGACGTCGCCGAAATGACTTGAGAGATCATCTCTCACTGACTTGCCTTGGCGCTGATGTTGTGTGCTACGACCGTCATGCCTTGGCGCTGATGTTGTGTGCTACGACAGTCATGCCTTGGCGCTGATGTTGTGTGCTACGACCGTCATTCAATGTCGCCGACTAATATCGGAATGTCTGCGAAACGCCTAGCACACCACGATTTCACAAGTTGGGGGCGGGCACCATCTTGCTGAGATCATTTCACAGTCATACACTTTGAAATATAACTTTTATTTTGTGGATAGTATCTGTGAGCCGTGTCGCAGACATGTAACTCGCATTACTGATGTAGCACACATGCCTCGGACAATAAACTCGCCGAGATTATCGGTAGCACACATAGACACGGCTCGCAGAGATCCGTACGTGTGCTACCAGTTTCATATCTTTCAATAGCCTCGGAGCCGACGGTGGCCAGGTGGAAACTGTTTTGAATGTCAAAATACCCTTCCTCTCTTTTATAAAACGTCCTCCAAAAGACTTTCTCAAGCACGTGGTTTCTGTTTACATGATCCATGCACACTGCGTGTACTGTAAGTAGTTCCTATTCCTGTTCTCCAGATAAAGTACCGTAAGGCAATATTAACCGCTGGGGATACTTACATCTCGTAAACATTCTGTACGTGGGTGTATATATCAAACAACGAAATATACACCGCTAAGGAAAGACCTTGCTCTATTTGCAAAGAGGAATTCAGTTGCTCTTAATGCAATTAGTGATGCCACTACACAGACGATAAGAAAATTAGTGACGTCTGATTTATAAAGCTAGCAGAAGTCAGTGATTTATAAACCCGGCAGCACACCAGGCGATATCGCAAGCGATCTGCTCACCACCGAGCAAAATCGGCTGTTCACGCCAGGTGTGCGCTGGGCCGCGATGCGTGGAATCTTCTTGCCAGCGATGATCGACCAGTAATTACATGTACCAAAACAAATACAAAGCCAATATCGCCTAGTCTGCGGTGGCTGGCGAGAAGATCGGTGGCGATCAAAAAATACAAAGGCAAAATCGCCTAGTCTGCGGTGGCTGGCGAGAAGATCGGTTGCGATCAGATCGCTTGCGATATCGCCCCTGGTGTGCTGATGGCGTAAGAGCAAACGACAAGAAAATTAGTGAAGTCTGAAGTGAAGTGAAGTTATGTCAGTTCTGAAGCTGACTTATATGTTCTTGATTGCGAAAGAAATAGTCAGTGTCCTACAAAATGTCAACAAGATGACATTGTAAATGTCGTATGGTTCCCGATGTAGAGGTTCTTCTACAAGAATGATACACTGATAGAGATCAAGATACATTGACAGAGATCAGATACATGTACATTGATAGAGATCGGGATACACTGACAGAGATCAGGATACAGTACCTTGATCATATGTGATGTGATGTGGTGCAGTGCGGTATGGTACGGTGTGGTGCGGTGACATGATATGACATGACATGATATGACATAAGATGACATGAGATGACATGACATCACATGACATGACATGACATGAGATGGCATGAGATGGCATGACATGACATGACATGACATGACATGACATGACATGACATGACATGACATGACATATGATATGATATATGACATGAACTTGATCTCATGCCAATAACTCATCCCATGGTTGACCTTGACCTTGACCTGGATACCTGATCATCAAGGTCATTGTATAATCGAAATGGACATTCTCAGTAACCTACGTACGTCTGATATCATGCATCTAGTTCTACCACAGTCATAGATATTTCAGATTATCAAGTTTGACCTTGACCTTGACCTCTGATTATCCAAGTCGTTGCATAATCGAAATCGGCATCATCAATAACCTAAGTATAGGTGATATCATGCCTCTATCTCTATCACAGGCAGAGATATTTCAAATTATCAAGTTTGACCTTGACCTTGACCTCTGATCATCGAGGTCGTTGCATAATCGAAATGGGCATCATCAATAACCTAAGTATGGGTGATATCATGCCTCTATCTCTACCACAGGCAGAGATATTTCAAATTATCAAGTTTGATATATCAAAATCTCATGATATTTCAATCACCCGGACACGTGAGGCTGAGAATTTTAACACAGTCCAGTCCTTGGATAAGCAGGCATGAACTGAGACTTGTTTCATGTTGCTCAGTTGACAATATGGCAAGTTATCTCAAAATATCAAATTTGTGATATCAATATCACCATGACCCCTACATCTCAGATCAAAAGTAATCAGTCCATTCGATTCCTAGGGTATGAAAACCTAAGGGTAGGACTTGTTTCTGTTGCTCTAGGTGTTAAAGGAGCTGAGTTATGGCATCAGATAAAAGCGTGACGGACAAAATATCATGTCTGATATGTTGATTACATCATGATGGAGGCATCTGATGTTGAAAATGATTAGCTCATTGGATTGCCCAGGTTGACAAACCTAGGGGTAGGATGTGTTACCAGGACTGTAGCTGTTGAAGGAGATAAGATATGAAGGCGTGACAGACGGACACACACACAGACACACAGACACACACACACACAGACACCATGACCAAAAACAATATGGTTCCCGATCTTGATGATCGGGAACCATAATTAACCGTATTTTCGCCATTCGGACGTGGTCGTTAAGTTACAAGGTCAATGTCGAAATATCAGGGAAAGTTGATTGTCCGGTAGGCCTACTTGTTCTTTTCCATCCGGAAAAATCTCTTCAAACTTATATCACAAGATATCCGTTTCGATGGGAATATCCGCTTCAAAATATCAAAATAATTCAGATGCGGACATTCTAATGCAACCTTCCATGGAAAGATAGTACGGTAAAGTTTTTTCGATGGAGAAATTCAATCACAAAACGCGGCGGGAAGCGCGGTACGTCAGTGAAAACAGATTTTGCGGCGAGCGGTGCGTTTTTCACAGGGGTTTGGATAATCCTTCGATGGTTTAACAATATATAGCCTGTTGATTGTCCCAATGCCTGTGAACCGCTGCGGAAACCGCTGTAGTGGAAACAGGGCTTTGGAGCCATACGATAATACTCAAGTAACTCATTATGTGCATGTAGCAGTCTATCATGATTTGCCATCACGGAATCATGTACTATTAGGAAATTGATCTGTACAAGACCACCTCCACATTACAGACTTTTTCAGGCTATTTATCAACTGCTGGCATGCCACGGCCAGTCAGTTGTCGCCTATAGCAGGTGTGTTTGTGGTAAAATCAATTTCTCGTCGATTAATGACTGACCCGATCGAATCAAAGGTGTCCAAATTGCATGTTGATTGAAAATTAACTGAAAAAACTAATGAATACTTCGCAGAGATTAACCCATATCCCCGAATCAGGTCGGAACATGACACACTTATAGTCCTAATTTATAAAGTAAAAAAAGTGTGTTCTCCTTACACAATTGATGGACACCGAAAATCAAGGTTACTTAGTGCAAAACACCGATTTTTTTTTCAATGTTCATTTCGGTGTTACATCTATCAGAATTTTTGTGAATGTTCCCCCTCGTAGTACTGCCATATATTGAACAGTCATGGCGCCTCTAGCTGTCTATCGTCACCACGTTCCCAATACAAAGGAGCGAACACTGGCAGATGTTACACCGGAAACATCTACATGAACACTGAAAATCGGTGTCCTGCAGTATTAAAGTAACACTAATTTTCAGTGTTCATTTTGCAAGTGGAACACTAAGTTTTTCGTTGTGGATAAATGCACATTGATATTATGGCGGTAATGACATGCCGTTCTTCGTGCACTGAGAGGTACATCCACCTCACCACGGAGTGCGTTTAGTGGAGATCCCCAGTTTAGTACCCGGGGTTTAGTCGTAAATGTATATTCAAAATTACCTGGGAACGTCTCGTATTACCCCGTAAACCTTTGAATCATAAATTGAGTACTCTAACAGTTCTGCCACCAGTGGTGAGGCGACATAACTTGCTCTGTGCTACTGGTGATTCCAAACGAAATGGCAGTGCGACGGGTTCCCTGTAGCCTACCCCCGAAATATGACATTGAGACTAAAGATAAAGCCCCTCGAGTTAGGCCTAAATGTGATGTTCCCTCACACAATGAACACCGAAAATCAGGGTGTGGTGCAAAACACCCATTTCCATTACGGTAGGTGTTACACCGGAACGAACACCGAAAAATCGGTGATGCCAGTGCGCTATTAGGGAGTTTAAGAAATCAAACGATAAACGTTAACTTTACGACAACGTTATTTTTTGTACCGAAAATGCACTATATAATCTGGTGAATTCGCAGTATGAAAAATAACGTTGTCGTAAAGTTAACGTTTATCGTTTGATTTCTTAAACTCCCTGTTAACTACCTTTTGGGCAAACGATGAACGTGCTTTTTAATTGGCATCATAATCTAACAATTGGGGAAATGTTTTAGCAGGAATCGAAGATCAATAGATAGTGACGTCGCAATATTGATATTTGAAGACTGTCGTAGGTAATCTATCAAAAACTCACAAATTGTAGGCCTACTCACCCTGACGCTCGGATATCCAACTTCTTTTCCTCAGGAAATACCGGAACTGTCATTTCCATTACGGTAAAAGCCAATACAACTCCACATATATACAAGTATCTTGCATTCGCTAAAACGTGGGACACCAGCTTCACTACTATCTCCATCCTTCCCATCATGAATTTTATCACAGCCGATCATCGCTTTTTCTGATTTTCATAAGTATCCTTCCTTTACTCCCCCATTTTAACAATTCATCTGGCTTCCGTCCTCTTAACTCTGCGTAGGATACGTTCCGAAGGCCAGGAATATCATTCTAGCTTTCGGTGCATTATTCTTAGCGGGAACATCTTATGGTTATCAGCCTTAGTCATGTTCGAAGTGCAATTTAAACCTGTTTGTGATTCCGTCTTTGATTTCTTCTGCTAACGTTCGGTTTTTTCATCCGCAATTACTGAAGCGACCGTTCGTCGCAGATGTACATTGTAATTCCAACCGGAGGATCCATAAATAAAATAGCCCAGGTCATATTGCAATATAACTATATAATAAAAATTCGACCAAAAGGCAGGCTGTATCAAAAACAGCAAACTGGCCTAGTTTATGAATACAAAAATGATCATAATAACTCCCAACCTTCCCGAGGTGAAGAAACTATGGTTTACTCCGACAGGACAGCCGCCTGGCGAATTAGAGAATTTATGAACTGTTCAAACATTCGATTCTGTTGATGTTATCATTCCGAGTAACCGGTGGAATGTTGTGAGCAGGTTGCGCTGCTAAAGTGTACACGCACTCTCACAGCATGCCGATAGCATCTTTATCTTTTACCAACGTTAGTCATGTCACTGTACGTCACAATACCGTGTTCGAGATCGAGTTTTTATGAATATCCCCAGGTACAAGTTTGGTATCGTGTACTGCGTGTTTTGAAAACTTTTGAAAAATTGAAGTTGTACAAAATTGATCCTTCCGCCTACGCCCGCCGTGTTCTACACCGTGCTGACATCCCAGGTAGGCCGTTCGGAAATAATAAATAGTTTCTCCTAACACCATACCCAATTTTTGGTCCCTCTCCCAATTTTAGCGGAACTACATATAGGGGTATAAACTTGCACACTGGCGACGAGTGCTGCCGCCGCGCAATCCGGTGTTCTATCTGCCCGTGTTTCTGTGGGTGAGCGTGCCCCCTTATTGTTTGGGAAACGCTGGCAGATAGATCCACATGTTCTCTGTGTGTCCTCTATTGTCAAGTCGCCGTCAGACAATAGGAGGGGAACACTCACAGATGGGGAACACTGGCAGATGTTACACCGGTGTGAAAGGAAAAAAATGTTCTCAGGAAAACTCCTATACGCGCGATATCTGACGATTGGTTTCTACGTACATCCATGCACCTTGTCCAATCCGTCATAGGGCAACAGAAACGGACACTTTTTACAGGGGATATTCTTTACTGTTACACCCATCAAAACACCAGTGATACTCTAACGTGGCTCCACACGGATCAAAACTTCAGAACAAGTAGTAAGCAGTGAAAGATGCTTCCCGGGAGATGCTTTCGAATGAATGCCGTTATTTATATAAGTTGAGTGAGCTCTTTGGAATATTTCGGTAATTCATAACAGTACCTTGATATAAAAGAAATATGTTTACAGTGTTTTCTTGTTTGATGAGAGTTGCCATCAATCCTTAGTAGGTTAATCTACTGGAATTCGGCCCTCGCACGGCGTAGGCTACATTCCTTGGCCCACGCGGCCCTGGCGCGATCGGAGGAATCCGAGTATTAATTGCCAGCGGTGAATCACACCTGAAGACCGTCACGCTTTAAAAACCGGACTGCTTCATTATGGTTCCCGGAATGCGCGGAAACGATTGTTTTTGGTCGCCATGATGTCTGTCTGTCTATCTGTTCACCCTTTTGTCTGTCACAACTCGGGTCACTGAGATACAGCCCTAGAAATAGTTTCCGAGCACGAGCTTTTTGATGACTAGTATTTGGTGCATCGTCCGACATCATATTAACTCTAGTTCCGGTGTAACATTTTTGAGTATTCTCCATCTGTGAGTGTTTCCCTGTTTACTGTCTGACGACAGTGACGAAAAAGCTGCGATTGCCTCGATAGGTGTCACTACTGGTTGAAATTATTCATTGAAATGAAAGGGAGGTCCTGATCAATTTTCCACACAAAAGAAAAGGCACCCATTGTATGGGACCTGGTTACTATGTGCTGCCGCCTATCACAGTTATTACCCCTGTTGGAGACGCACAGAAAAACGTGTCGATCTGCCAGCTGTAGCTTCACAACATTGTCAATAGAGGTCTCCCTCAACGCGGGCATGTTCAGCGCAGGATAGGGAGGGAACAATGCCGCTTTGATATAATATTGGTGCTGCCATCTAAACTAGGCTTTGCCAACGACAGGAGACGGTTGAGAGTAGTCACCTTGGGCAAGAATGAACGCAGGCACTTTGAGTGTGGGCAAAATTAAAACCCAACACCGAGTCCGACGCGTTCCCTTTACTAAGGGAATGAATCCGACACCGCCACAGCAACCTCTCTCAAAAATCCTTTGGCCTTTTAGCCCTGAGGGAAATATGATTGACAGTTAATAACGGTGGTCTGGAGCTGTCATATTTTGACCAATAGGTGGCACTACGGCTCAATGCCAATGGACCCATTCATGATTGATTGACCACCAATCAAGAGAAATTTTCTTTTGTATTGGTCTGCTAGAACTTTGCTGCAATCTTTTGCTAATAAGCGTGACTGCACCAATCACAGAACTGTAAAAACAATGTCAACACAAACAACCACCTTAGTTATGTCCAACTTTAATAATAATGAATTCAGGTAGTTTACACTTTACATCAACAAAGCAATCTTTACACAAGACCAGCACAGCTGCTTTTTACACCTCCAGCTTTAAATAGGTCATATCTACAATCTACAATACCAGTGAACAAAATACAGAGATAGTTGGATCAAAATTCAGTGGTTAACTGAAACCAATGACAAAACCTGTACAAGCACTTTTCTCCCCTACCGCAGAAATCAAACTTGGTGATTGAATCTATAACAGATTCTCAAACGGAAGAGGCCACCATAAGGTGTAAGGGAGAAAGTTTGTAAATGAATAACAAGTGAGAGAAATATCGTTTGTTCAACGAGTATTATTAGTTCAAGCCGGGAAGACAAAATTAAAGCAATGAACCGAAGAAACGCAATAAACAATTGACAGGGTTTAAATAAATGTGGGTCACCAAACACTCTATCTACAATGTACCTGACACCCTGAAGAAGAAAGACCTGGGCAGATTTCTACAGAATTCAGCTCACATTTTCTAACACCTCAGTGAATTCGATAGAAATGATTTCAGAAAGAACTCCAGAGTGCCTCATTAAACTCAATTCTCTTTTGTAATCATACATGTATTTCATATCCATCCAACTTTCCCGATAAATTTTCAATGAAATGGCCCAAGAACCATGTGCTCACCTGGAGGTTAATAGTATTTCAGAAAGATAAGACCTAAGTTTTTAATATGCCCTCGTTAAAGAGACTAATGTTAACGAAGGACAAATAACTGCAGTATAGGTTAACCTTGGCGAGTTAACAGGGGTTGGTTTCAAAAAGAGAATGCTCTCAAAACTGAGAGCACTCTCTTGCTCTCAAAACTGAGAGCACTCTCTTGCTCTCAAAACTGAGAGCACTCTCTTGCTCTCCGGTTGTGCCTGAGGCCAAATGCATGAAAGTCCCAATCGTAAAGAACTGCATACAGGCCAACCAAGGCCGCCCAGACTGCAATCATTAGTTTTGGTGGAATGGCTTTTGTGAATTTGTGCGTTCATTTTCCAAGGCCAAACTGAAAAAGTTCCTATTTCTGTGTGGATTTCAATAAAATAACTTTACTAAGAACAACAAAGCATCAAGTTCCTCCATCATAGTTTCACCTGGTGATTCGCAATCTCAAGCAATAAGACGTTGTCTTATTTCCTGACATGTCTGAGCACTGCTCTTTTCTTTGTGTTTTGTGTAGACGCGGCTCATTCTATTATCATCCTCAAGCTTTTAAAAGGTGACTTTAATCTCTTTGTTTCTAAGAAATCAACAAATATCCCAAAAGGAATTTATTGTAGTTAGAAGTGGGAGAGCCAAACTCCACCTGAATTTGCGATATCTCCAAATTGGGACAATCTTTTTCAGCACTGGTATAACCTTACTCACTAAATTCACCAAACTTGATGTAAACACCCACAATGCACACTGTAAATTTGAGTACAACATCACACTACCTGGGCCCAGTTGTTCAAAAACAGTATTTTTAGTGCCGTCTTGGCATTATCTTCACCAGTTAAGCACTGCGTTAGAGATAATATCAAAATAGCACTAACAGTGTTTGAACAATTGATGTTAAATGTATAATATGGGTAGGCTTTAGGCTGTGATAACAAAGCTAAAAGTATCTAATTGATAATGCTAATGCTATGAATAAGACAGAAATGATAACTAAATACAATTGCTTTCATTGCTAAATTTTAGTGTGAGAGGGAACTGCTTGAGGGGGAACAATTTTTGTGGCCACCGCCCTTCCATCCATCTCCTCCTCAGACCATCGGGGGTTCTTAGCGCTCACTCGCTTTGCCACTGCTCATGTGCAGTTACCAAAAATTCAGCAACTTTAAACATGATCAGAGTATGTTTCATTACATGACCATGACAGGGTGAACTGCCTGCCTCCCGTCTCCATAGAGCAGCTTTTAGAGTACCGTATTGTACATCTGTACATTCATTCTCAATTTCATTTCAACACATTCTAAAACTGAAAATCAGAGTTAAAATGCTACTTAAGGTCCAGGGCTTAAGGTTTAATGTCCTTCATGAATTTGGCCCCGTGTGTTTGTGTGTTGACTGCAACCTACTACACATTTTTGGTAACCAGGCCCTTCGGTATTTGTTGGAGAAAAAAATATATACCATTCCCAGAGGGCCACTTGCCCTCTTCCGAGTGTAGTAGGATATCTGCCTGATGGCTTTTGACCAGTATGACTCTCCTCCCACTGCTTGCTGATGAAAGACACGAATCTAAATGGCTGAACTGAACATAATATATTACTCTCTGTTTGAATTCATGCATCTGGGGCCATATTCATGAAGCCTTCGCAACTTTGCGTGCACGCAAATCTATTGTAAGGCAGTCAGTGAACAAAACGGCATGTGCAGCCAAACAATAGACTTGCGTGCACACAAAGTTGCAAAGGCTTCGTGAATATGGCCCCTGGACTGAGATATTGTGCAATTTATTTTCTGGAAAATACTCTCAAAGAGCCAGAAAAAAGATCAAATCGCAGTGCCAGAATTTTTTTGAGGAGAGTTCACCCAGGGCTACCTTGAGATGAAATTAGGAGTCTTATGGTTACAAAAAGTCAGCCCCAATCCAATGGACAGACTCAGTGATACACTCATGCCACTTATTCGCAACTTGACTGGCTCCACTGACTTCCAGCTGAGCTAAAAATAAAACTTGTTGGAATCGATTTAGCAAATATATATTATTTTCTAAACAGTGCGATCAGCATTTCCCACTGCCTGATGGTGTGATGAACACCGACCTTAACCTCGCAGTTTTGTCATGTTCATTGCGTGCAGGTCTCGCAAGGAATTTCTTTCATGATGGAAGGGGTGCGGGTCATATGCCGCTGTGGATTATAATGCGGAAATACACAGTACCGGTACATAATCCATGGATGTGAATTAGTTCCAATTCAGCCTTCAGCTGCCTGCCATGACGAGAAAGCCCAGTGTTTGAGGTCTCAGGTTCAGGTCGGCATGGCATTTTGTAATGCGAGGACAAAAACGCTGAGTCAGCCTATACGTGTAGTGCGAGTGCTAGCAATAGGTTATTCAGAAAATAATCAAACTTGACTGAATCCATGGACGTCTTGGAATTGTATGAGAATTTAAAATATGCAAGTACCAATAGACTTCAAAGAAAGTGTCCTGCCTTCTCAGGTACTTCAATCATCTCCTCTCAGAACTGAAATGTACTGGCCTGAAAGACCCATTAGTGTATTTATGTGTGTAGTTCAGTTCAGCACAGGAATGACGACATCCAACATATTTCAGCCAAAATATATGATAGTCACATAGACTTTTAAATAATTCTGCGAAAGATTTCAATGACTTGCATAGCCGAGAATCCAAGATGTTTTACCTTTGTAAAGAAGAGACCTCATTTTTGATAATTTAATGTAATACAAGTAGATTTTGAATTCACTCGGCGAATGTCCTGCACCAACTTCATACCGACGTAGGAAATACCACTGAAGAATATAATCCTTAGTAGTGTATTAAAATCACAATAGTGTTCACCACTAGAAGCGTTCAGAGACAGCAGTCTCTACCTATTGTTCAAGTTTGGTATCTGAAGAGGCGATTCATCTTCCGAAGTATCACGGCCGTTCATGTCTTTGCGGCAAATCGGACAAGTGCCATGCTGGAAAGAAATGGAGAAGATTTTGTAAATCAGGGGGTCTGACAAACATTATTCATTGGAAGTGACTATTGTGAACTGACTGCAATTCCCACCACACAATTTTAACCCTTCACTGTCAAAGCAATTTTAGCAAAAAGAAAGATAGTAAACATAAAGTTGTCTCTGAATTTCGCAAATTTTCCTCAGGCACTTTCTATTAGATATCCCAGAAGTGAACTAGTTTTAGCAAAAAGAAAAATATATGTACGGTAAGCAACTTGAAGGGCACCTGAAATCTGTCACGTAATAATTTGTTGGAAAGCCCTATCTGAGTGAGTTGCTTTCCAGTGACTACCTTCATAGCAGGGTTCTTGTACAACTTCAGCATTTGAAAAGTGTATTACTTCTTGCAATAGTAGAAATGCCATTGAAGACGAAATCTGCTAGGCCTAATGGATAATTCAATCACTTACCCTTTCCAACCAAGGCACTATGCAATCGTGATGGTAATAATGTTGGCACGGTAGAACACGAGCGTCTTCATTTAACTGGAAATCCTCCATACACACCGTACACTGTAGTCTGTTATCTGAAAGAGAATCAAAAGAAGATTTAGAACTAGAGACAAAACTGAAACCAGGTTTATCAATCACATTGTTTTTCCAACAAAAAAAGCCACTTTGTCAACAACTATTCAGCCTGCTTGGTGAAATGGCTGAAGGCAAAATGGCAGTACACCCTTAAATATATACATGTACATAATTTGCTCTTGTCATTTGCATTTGTCAATGTAGCTCTGGGCTGGGTTGCACAAAACTCATGTTAGCGCTAACTTGGTGTTAGCGCTATCGTGAGTTTTGTGCAACCGGCCCCTCAACTGTTACATAACATCAATCAGGAGCACCTGTGGATATACGGGTAGTTACCAATGTGGACCCTAGCCCACTTCCTCAATAGGTGTCACTGGTGGTTTAAAACTATTGAAATGAAGTGACATCTGGGTCCTGATCAATTTCTCCCACAAAAGGCGTCCATTGTAACTATGACTCAGTTTTGGTGTGCTGCCCTGT
>NMRB01000138.1:404436-469609 GCA_002633025.1 Notospermus geniculatus
TTATTGCACTTTTTGTGTTTTTGGTTTTGGCCACCTGGAGGCCAAGCCAAGAATCGAATCGGACCGAAACTTGGTGTCATAGGTCATCTGACCTAGGGGTATATATGTACCAAGTTTCAGATCAATAGCTCCAGCGGTTACGAAACGTGCCCTGCTAACGGACAACGACGGACGACGACGACGGACGCCGCAGGACGATAAAAGCTCACGAGTGAGCTAACAAGATGCATTGAAAATGGCTTTTTAATCTTTCTTAGTGGCTTTCGGTAAAGATCACATCTACTGACGAGTTGATTGTTCAATCAAACGGTTAAATTCATTTGCATTGTACTTTGCCTAGTACTTTAGTAGTAATAGTATGAATGATGACCAGCTCAAGGCAAGGCTATTTTAAGCTATCTATGCACACCACTGTAGACACAGACAAGTTCAACATAGGCTAGTGATGAAATCCTCATTGTGTAGCTAAATACCAGTAGCCAGTAGCCTTCACCTGTCATGCCTGTGCATATAAAGCACAGCTTGTATTTGCACACACAACGAAACAGCGATCACTGAAACAGATTTTGTGATCAAAAGTTTATGTTAATTACCCTGTAGTGAAAACCTTGATTTTGCCATGGATGTAACATTATCCCCCCGCCCCTACATCCATCACTTAATTCCAGAAATTTGGGTGTCGCCAAAATTTTTATTTTTCTAAAGAAGCTGAAAACAAGCAAAATATTGCCAAGCTACATGTAACATAATTCTGATTTCTGCAAGAACTTGAAGGTGGCTGAAAACTCTGCTCACTGGGTAGGTCAAGTCTCAGCGTTTACTCAGAGTTAACCCTGAATATTTACCTCAGGGTTACTCAAACTCTACCCTAATCCCAAGACTTGACTTCATGACGTGAGCAAAGTTTACTTCGAGTAAACTCCGAGAAAACACCTAATTTGCATAATACTTTATTTTATCTTTACCCCCAGGGTAAAGTTAACTTCACATTAATTTCAGCATGCTGGAAATTTACCCCAGAAACAAGTTCAAAATGCTTTAGGGTCAACTTATACTCCTAGGAGTTAACTCAAGTAAGAGGTCAAGTCTTGGGGCTTAGCTTGTTTCGTCACAGACGGCAGACATGTTGTTCTTGGCTTTGGCTCAAGTGACGGTCCAACAAGGACCATCACTTGCTGCTGCAATACGAGTTCTGGCCAAAAAATTGATTGATGACTGTTAGTGTTAGGCCTAGGATAATTTAGTAAAGTTAAAGGGAGACATCCGAAAGATATTGCCCGGCGGGCACTAATTGTTTTTGTTTTGATTAGCATAGTGTCAGCGTTGATTAACAGATGGCGCTGTGCGTTATGCCACAGGCCCCTGGACATGCTGAAGAGCTCTCACTCAGTGAGTTTAAAACATGTGTCTAATCAAAAAACGCTAGTTTGTAAAAAACACACCCAATTCGTGAGCTCGGGGTTTTTGGTTAGATACGTGTTGTAAACTCACTGAGAGCTCTCCAAGGGCCTGTGCCATAATGCACAGCGCCGTCTGTTAATCAACGCTGACACTACGCTAATCAAAACAAAAACAATATAGTGTAGTGCCCGCTGGGCAATATCTTTCATGCTTTCGGATGTCTCCCTTTCAACTTGGACCATCCCAAGAATGCTGGATTTAGGCTCCTCCTGGGCTAGCCTATGAATGATTGAAATTGGTTGGGGATAAAATCAACAGTCGTAAAGTTATAAACTGGGGTGAGAAATGCACTGGATTGATACATAGGCCTAATGTACTAGCCTATGTAGGATATCTAGCAGAGCAGGGCCTGTGCATTGCAGTGCATGCCATTGCAGTGCATGCACATGCCGAAAGCCAACATTCAGTTTCAGTTTCTAAGGGAACAACAGCCTAGCGAAAACACTTCTTAGCCCACACAAGCGGCACAACACAAAAACACAAAGAAGACGAAGAATATTTCATTTATCTTTACATACTGGTAAATTGGGGTTGATCTCAACCGAACACTGATGACAGAAGAATCTTGGAGGCCGATCGACCGCTGCCTCAGCCATCTTATTTCATGCATGTCATGTATTGCATATCCTGGAAATGAAATCTCGCGATGATCTTCGGGAGAAATCGCGAGGATGTAGCACAAAATAAGGTGTGGAAGAGAAAATGTTTTAAAGTCTTCTATCAGTTTTCGAGAAAATTTTAATTTCTTTTATTTCATAAGGATGCTGTTATCAACATTATATGAACTTTATGTAAAATAACTAACTGAGAATCGTAAAAACAATAAAAATGTTTGATCAATCTTGTGAACGGACTGTTCGTCCGCTACATTTCCAGAAAAAAACAACATGGCCGTGCATTCGTCGTGACATTCCAAATTTTTCTTTTTCTCGCAAAAAATTGCTCATCTAATTCATCTTTGCCTGCGAAGCTTGGTCCTGCGATGGTTTAGATCAACTCAAAGATAGGTTGCCACAATGACTGAGCGTCTACGCTATTGTTGTGGCATCTGCATGGGTGTTTTCCGCATTGGTTGTTACACGGTAGGCATGCACGTGAATGAACAGAGATGAATAGGGCCTACCGGCACATAGAAACTTGTACCGGTAATGCTTCTCCTATCACACACGTAGTGATGACGTCATGACCTCATTAACACACACTGACTGCTCTTTTGTTTGGAAGCTTACATGCGCATGGAGTTTTTAGGGCGTCCAAAGGTTAGATAGCTAATCAATACATGAAATATACCGCGGTAGGCCTATAGTAATTACGGCCTACTGTTCTGGCTATGGAAAAATTTCTACCAGATTTTGTGAAAAACATCATCAAAATATACAAAAACGTCATCAAAGTGAAAAAGAATCATAGGCCTAGGCCTACTCCGTGAAAAACGTCATCACAATATATGCATTCACGTGACACACAATCCCATATAAAACCACCACCAGTAGCAGTAGCAGTATGAGTAGGGGCCTCTATAGGCCTGCAGAAACAAATATACCGGTAGGCCTTTTTGGTGGGCCCTCCTAATAGGCCTCTAAGCTAATTGTGTTGTCACTTTTTCACAATTTCAGATCTATCAAAAACTCTGTTGCAAAAAACCTCCACCCCCCAAGTCTGAATTTTCTGTCATCTGTATTGGATTGACAAAAGCTGGGAAAAGTATAATACTTGCCTTGCTTGCAGGAGAAAGTACACAGGTAGAACCAACTAAAGGTATGGCTTTTTCATAAAATTTGAACTAAGCAACCAGGTTTTGAAACTATGAGTTTCTTCTTTCATTCATGCCATTCTTTTTTTCATTGTTTTCTGCTCTTTCCTATTTCAAGCTACATGTAGTATTATCATCAAGGGATAAACTTTTTCAGGTTTTAGTATTAAAGCGCTCCAGTTCTCTGACTGCATTGTCAATGTGAAGGAGATTGGAGGTGAGTGGTTGTTTCTTATCTTAATGTACTTGGCTGCCTTTGGATTGGTGCATAAAAAATCAAGTTCAAAACCAATGGAGAAAATACCTCAGCTTTGATTAAAAAGTCAATTTCAAAACCAATGGAGAACAAAACCTCAGCTTTGATTAAAAAATCAAGTTCAAAACCAATGGCGAGCAAGACCTCAGCTTTGATTTGAAGATGGGCCTATCTCTGTAGGGATTTAAAAAATGCCAAAGTTTGCCAAATAAAGAACATGTAATCTCGGGTTGTGGATTTCATACATGGTGACCGTTTAGTTTATTGATCTATCAGATGCTCAGTCCCATCTTCATTATTCATTTCTCCCCACAGGTGCTGACAATGTCCGTCCATATTGGAAACATTACTTCAATGGTGCCCAAGGCGTCATATTTGTCTTGGATAGCTCATGCTCTGATGAAGATCTCCAGACAGTAAAAAGTGAACTAAACAATGCCTTAGGGAATCCACAGTTAAAGAATATTCCATGTCTGATACTGGCAACGCACCAAGATTTGCCAGGGGCAAGAAGTGCTGAAAAGGTATAGTGTGCTACGGATGACACTGTGCGAGGAGCCCCTTACACAATGTTCTGTTGTACATGTCACTCTGGGGTGATGCCACTGGGAAACTTACAAAAGATATTTTTCATCCGTTTTAATCGTTGTGGGGCTACCAGTTATTTCCCCACAGTCGTCGTGCCAACATCAATAGTTCCCAAGTCATCAGTAGGTGGTGAAATAGATCTTTGTGATAATCAAATGGCCGCAAAATTGTGATTTCTCCTTAATTGCAAAATTTAATGGCATCAGATATTTTGGGAGCGTATTGTCACAGTAACTGGATTGTTGGCTTGTCACATGCATCTTACTCTATGCCTATTCTTTTTCAGTTAACTGAAATTCTTGAGCTGAATCAGATTTGTGAAGGCCGCCAGTGGCATCTCCAGACTTGCACCACAACAAGTACCCAAAGTATCCGTGCCGGTTTCTTGGTCTTCAATCAAATGTTGATGGGACCAACTGATGACGGGGAGGGTGGCAGTGATTATAATAGACTGTAGAAGACTCAAAACTGTAGTTTCAATGATCAATGCAGTTGGGGTTGATCTTCCAGTTCCCAGTACCAGCCCACCCTTATTTTTACATGCTGTTCCACAGGTACGGGTATATACTGGAAGTGGAAGCTGATTTATCCCCATTGTCTTTTTAATCCTGTCATTGTTTCACTGCCAGTGACGGTTTCATCAAAACTATTCAACTAGCCTTTTTCTGAAATCTAACAGAAACACTATCACATTGGTATTCATTGGAAAGTACTCACTTGGAGCTTTCCAATGAATACCTACGTGATAGGTTTTAGGTGCCTCTCAAGCTTTTGTACATAGTTTCCTTTGGATAAAATTGGCCTTGGCAATGAAAAGGTTAATACCAATTTCTTGGACAATTGGCATTCTAATACATGTACATGTGTTGGCCATACTTAGTTAAAAAATCCTGATGAATTCAGTTTGAAGTTATCATAATGCTTTTCACTGTTGATCATGTTCATGCCATGTGTTATTTTTGGATTAGAAAATTTTTGTACTGTCTTAGATATTTTACAAGTGTATGATTGTACTACTGGTAGATATTACTAGTGTATTAGATACTACTAGTGTATGTATAAGTGTACTGAACAAAAAGGGGGATATTTTTTATGTGTACATGTACCTGGAAATAGATAACACCAAAAATAGATAATATCTATTTTTGATAACACTCAGGGGTTGAAAAATCAAATCTGTTACTTGTTGTCAAGTAACCCTGAAATGATGTATTGTAGCGGAAGTTTCCAAAAAATTGCGAACACGTGGCCCAAAAATGGAGGAAATCCTCTCCTGAAATGGTAAGGCCACGTTAAAAATAGGTGTGGTTCCCATGATGTACACCCTTTGAGGTAGAGTAGGTTGGTAGGGAGTTATTTATTTTAGTATTTTTTTAGCTTATACTTTTTTCAGCTTGATAAAGATTTTTGAATAAAAGGACCACAATGAAATTGCACAGGTACCTTTTTGATTTTTGCAAATAAAAAAGGTTTGTTTTTTGCCACCAGTAAAATAGGATTGGTAGAGTTTCTGGAACCAGTTATTTTTTTCATTTGGCCTGAATTGGGCTACATTGGTGTCAGAGAGGAAAATGTTGTACCCAATGGCGATAAAGAACGAATTTTCGAGTCCTCAGGACATTTCTATTTTAGTTTTAGTCGTTTCATTTGTTTCTACTTGTAATGTACATACTAATTTATATTCTATTTTGTGTTTCACAATAAGCACTTTTGTGCTGATGGGTAATTTTCAAATATAGTCATAATTGAGTCCCTTTAATTTACTGGTAGGTATACCTGGATGAATTGATGCCAGTGTCTTGTGGCACACTCCAAATAAATCCACCAAACAATTTTTTTGTCAGGTGCGAATTTGAAGAGACTGTCCCCAGGAAAAACTGTCCTACATGTAGGAACAAAAGATCCTATTGTAACATACTGATCTCTAGCGTCAGCTCCGCTTATTCCAGAAGATGGCAGCAAATTTCTGGCGGACCAATACAAAAGAAAATTCTCCCGATTGGTAGTGCTCAATCAACCTTGAATGGGTCTGCTAGGCATTAAATATGGGCCTAGTGACACCTATTGGTCAACTCACTATTGGTTGCTGTCTGTAGCCATGCACCTCAATCTGTCGTGGAATATTAGAAACGGGCCGGAAACGGGCACTTTATACAGGGCCCAGGGGACATTCTGTACCGTTAAGGCTGATTCATACTCCGTCCGGATTTTGCGCCATGATCAATTTCACTGCGTGTGCACATTCACGTCGTGGAAACCTGCGATCAGTTTCATGTGCTTGACGGTCCGCAAGCGAGTATGAATCAGCCCTTAAACGAGTTCTTCGTGACTTCATAGATTTGGAAGATCTTCACCAAGAAGAGAGGTGTCTTTTAGGCGTTGTTTGACACTTGGAGGAATTATACTGTATAATACCTCCAAGTTTGACATTACCTAGGTCGAGGTTGACTTTAACTTCTGACGAACTTTGAAAGAGTGAAACCCCGAGTGAAAGTGAAAGTAGTGAGCGCTTCAATAAAACTTCTTTGGGAGTCTGATTTTGGCATTGATTGGAACTGACACGAATGAATGATTGTCATTTATCTCAAGGTCGATTTTATAATAAAATGCTGTAGCTAGCTACGAACTGCAAGTTTTGTATCTCCGTTTTACCACACGAGTGAACTCTCCGCCGTACAGGTGGCAGCACTGTTAGAGAACCAGACGAATTTCACTTGGTACGTCGTTGCCGATATCACTGCACCGCGTGCTGATGATGACAGCCGTTTTCGAAATTATTACTTGAAATACCTTGCTCGTCACGTGCGCATAACATCTTTATAGGAAATGGCGGCAATAAACAACACTGCTATTTTGAAGTGATCTAAAGACGCCGTGGGCCCATTATTTGCGGCTATTTCAAGGTGTGCCACAGATCTATGAAATCAGTTCTGGAGTCGAGAAATATCGCACAGCGCAACGAATTCCTGCCCACAAGTTGCCTCTCTATGGGCAACTAACCGTCGACAATTGATGGACTCTGTTGTTTCATCCCGCTTCGACTCCGAGGTGCTGAAATTCGGATTTTTCAAGTCGGAGATAAATCCCCCCCCCCCCCCNTGACGTATATGTAGTTCCAAAAAAGGTATCTCTGGAGTCGGGGTCGAAACTCGGAACGTTGTCTGAACCTCCCTCGTCAACTCATATACGACTCAGAGAAACTCTGACGTGGACGGATGGCGCCCTGACGACTGAGTTTCTTCTGACTGGCCAATCCGCGCCGAGTCCAAGAATTCGGATCGTATATTCCACGAAAAAATAAAAACATCTTATTCTTTCATTCCTTTGCAGGAAATAGCGGCTCTTTTGTGGTCCGTCGGATTGGTGGCCACTTAATCACGATTACAATAACATGACTGCAAAGTTTTCACAAAGGACTTTATTGTCCAATTTATACCAAGAACTTTGACGGCACTCGTTGTGAGCCCCGTTAGTAAGCAGGTATCACTGACGGAACTTCAGTTGATTTTCAAGAATTTTCAGACTCGCGTTGAATGGAACAAAATAGGAGTTACTCGCTCTCTATCCACGCGCGAAGAGTAGGAATCCTAAAATTTCGAAACTGACAATATATTACGTGTTTCTTTTCGTATGGATGGTTTTACACCCCGATACTACACGGGGATAGGATACTAAACATAGACACGTGGGCAATAAAAGTCCATCTGTGATCGCCTATATTCATTGGACCAGCTATCTTGAACTACATGTACATGTAGTAACGAAATTATCGTCTATTTTTACACGGCTAAGCTTGTTGTCGGTAAGTTTTTTTTCAATTTCAAATACTATTATTGGGTATGTTTAAGAAGTCATGAAAAATTGTCTTAAAAGCCACAACTTCTTTTCAAACGGACGCGCTTGATCGAAATTCAGATATTTCGTTCCAGGTCTGGTTCTTGGTTGGGCAATTTCTTCCTCCATGGTTGGGACATCAGGCGGCTAAAACGGCGAAACAAAAAGCGCTCTTTCTGCTGTACATTCATCAAATGTCCGACCAGGTGACCACATGGTCCCTGGGTCGTTTCGTTAACCAGTGGGAAGTCCCCGAAATTTCATCCTGAGAACACCAGGGGTTCTTAGTGCTCGCTCCCTTCGTCACTGGCGGTGACGAAGGGAGCGAGCACTAAGAACCCCTGATGTTCTCAGGATGCCGAAATTTGCAAAAACCTTCCAGCTGAGTCGAGCTTGAGTTACTTTTGACCCCTTTTGGGGGAGCGCTGAAACTTTCCAGGCTTTCAGGAAACTACGACCGGTCGGGATCAAAGGCGAAGACAAGAGGCCCACGGGGCGGTCTGTTTTGGCATTCTTTTCTAAGTACTGGCATTATACCCCTTGATTTGTGAAAGTCGACCATAGAACAATGTAAAAGCCAAATGTCGCCCACGTTCGCGCACTTGAGACGGATCTGGTTGACAAAGACACAAAAAAAAACAATCTTTTATTGCGGGGACCTTTGAGTGCACTTGCAACTCATGCTTGGGTGACTCGCGTGCACGTTACCAGCGTGGGTGTTCCCAATTCGCACAGAGCTGATGGTCATGCCACTGAAGGCACACAGGCCGACCACTGCGGTCAAAGAAATATTGGACCCTTATCTCGTATTCTAGCCACACAGAGTTCGTCGACCATAATCCGACGCCAGCATTCGCGTTAGCTATTCTTTCATGCCCTCTGAGAATGTTTTTCCCTTCATGAACCGATGGACATCCGGCGTAATTATTGCCAACTGCTGGCACTGTAAATCCAGTCCTGTGGAACTGCGAGTGATCCCATCCTATTGTTTGACGGTCCAATAAAGCTGCGACTTGACAATATGGGACCGAGAAGCGTGTCGATCTATCGACCAGCGCCACAATTTCGGAAAAGAGGGGGCGCATTGTGCAAAAAAACCAACAACATTGAAACATTGAAATCTGCGGTGAATTTCAATGATTTGCTCCAAATTTCAGAATTTCACGGTCAATTTTACAGATTTGTTGGCCGAAGGGGGGGGCCTGCGCCTCCCCCCCCCCTCTTGGATCCGCGCCTGAGCGTTTCCCAAACAATAAGGGGAAATACTGACATACGGTAAACACTGGCAGATGCTCCACCTGTTCATGAAAAAAATGTAGGCCTACTCTGATCTATGAAGATGAAGTCGTCGAACATCCTGAAGACTCGCACACACACGATATAGGTCTAGTTTTTGCCCCCCCCCCCCGCCGGGAAGTTGCAATTCCCGAAATCTATACAGGTGAATACCAGACTCTTATTCAATAATATAAATAATTAAAGTCATCTGGAGCCATTCTAAGTGGAACGTTTGCTGAACTCTCCGGTGACCTATNCCACCAGGTGGCCAAAACCAAAGCTCAAAGTCCAGTAACTCCTGAACTGGATTTTCTCCAAATTTTTATCAGGTGCATCTAACGAGGATGCATGACCCTGGAACATTTCGATTTAACATTTGTCATTTGTTTTTCTAGTACGTTCACCCAGGTGAGCACATGGTCCATGGACCATTTCATTTCAAGGTCGCAGACACACTCAGGGACTTGAGGCATGCATTGCAGGGGGAGGGGGTGTTTCAGAGTTCCAAGGAGCACATACCCCGGTAATAACACACCACCGAGTAATGCCCCGGTCTAGTAACGTATACCTGTTCAGTTGTGGATATTTTTGCAGTCTATGGTGATAAGAAATATAAACATTGTCGTTTGGGTCTCCGAATTTCTTATCAGTCATGTCAGTTACCTGATAAAGGACTTTTAAAGAACAAGTGCACCAGATCCGGAAACACAAAACGAAGAATACGACATGACGTATTAGGCCTAATGTATGCGCCGAATGCCAATGCTGCCCGGCAATGCTGTCGCATTTTACTCTAATTCTTTACTTCTGTGACTCCTATCCAAAATGCCTCCAATATCATCAAGTTATAATGGCACTCATGATGGAATCAATAATTTAGTGGGACATTTGTCATTTGTCATCGTTGTCTAGGCCTAAATATATAAACGACAATTATTGTTGCGGTCAATAAGCCCCGGCGAGATCAAAGGTTTTAAACAAGTCTATAAACCTTTGATCTTGCCGGGACCGTCTGAGGAACGACAACCAGGATACTAACCAAGAGATTTGTGGTGTACTAAAGTTGGATTTCTGTGACTACTGGAGTGTGACTGTGCAATATCGTACGCAGCTGTAGGCCTAATACTTCGTCGGCACAAAAGCATAAAAAGGAGGTTTAGAAATCAAACGATAAACGCAAACTTTACGACAACGTTATTTTTCATACCACAGTACCACAACCAGATTTTATATTGCATTTGCGGTACAAAAAATAACGTTCGAAACGTTACGCCGGGTTTGTGGTCAGAATGAAGGACAATTTTCTTAAAAACGAATAATAAAATCCTTGATAGCTCTAGACCTGGCAGCAAAAAAATGATGAATTTCACTTTTCTGAAATCGGTCAATGTGTATAGACAGAGATCAAAATTCCAACGCATCAGCCACAGAACCTCCTGTAGTTTTTTATACATTATGCCGCTACAGCACTAAGGTTTCATGTTTCAGCAATTTACTTCAGAAATCATAAATTTCTTCATCATAGCACCTGGGCCAGTTACCTGGAACGAGACAACGCGCAGGAGTATATCATTTTGTCGGCATCTTTTCCTCCAATTCGGTACATGATCCAGAATCCGTGGTGAATCATTCGTAAGATATCCTGGCTACTATAAATCCTATCATGAAGAATCTTCCTTTCTGGTCCTATTAATGAAGTACCGATATTGCGGCAGCGTGCCCAGTTGATGCCCCTGAGTATTATTCAGATTTATCAATAAACATCAAGAACTGATTCAGAACTGTTTGATTCTGCGGGTGAATCACAGTTTTAATCCAGTTTTGGCGCTAGGGAATTGTGATGCCATGTAAACTGAGTCGTAAACATGATCTGGAGCTGTAGCTCAGTGGTACTTGATTTTAGAAGAGTTTGTTAACTTTCATGATCGTCGTAAAGACTGCAGCGCAACTCGAGATCACCCCGACGACGGCAGCGCCACCCAACGTCATTCTCAACGTCTACGACTCGCGATCATACAAATGTATGATGATATTTTGAACAAATGTATTATCGTGTAGACGGGCCTTGAACATTATCATACGTGTTGGATGCTATTCATGTTTGTTGGGAAAACGGTCCACACCGATCATACATTTGTCCATGAACTTCATCATACATTATGATGATGTTTTGAACAATACCGTGATTGAAATCAGCATCGACTCTTGCCTACTTGATGCGTGCGGTCTCCTCCACCTGGTAAAACATGTACACCTCTACTTACTAAAACTTAGTGACTGTAGCATTCCAACTGCATGTAGCACCTGCCAGGAAGGCTTATCTGGGAATATGTGATTCATGAAAGAAATGTGATTCCAGGTAATTTACGCATAGTTTGGTTGTAAGTTATACGTTGATAGCATCTGGCCTTGGAAACTGAGCGGCCGCGTGTTGTGCTTGTCCGTGGTACACCAACACCACGTTGATCCAGTTCTCAGCGGGTAGAAAAACCGTTTCTCCGATTTGATCATTTTCTTTATCAGCCACATGAGCCAGGTTAAAATCGGTGGATTACTTCTCACCCCTTCAGAGTTACGGCTTTTGGCCCGTGACGTTGCATTTAAAGAATGTTTTCGCATGATTTCCATCCGGACGGACGGACGGCGGCATCGGACATCCATCCGTCGGCGCGGACGTCCGTCCATACGTCGGCGTCCTTCAGCCGTCCGTCCGTCCCACCATTGGGACCAAGATTTGAGCAGTTATCGACTTCGGAAGCAAAATGACTTCGCCGCCGTTGAACTGTACGATAGCCGAAAAGCAACGTTTTGAAGTTTTTTTTCGACAATGTATTTGCAGTCACTCCCATGACGTAATAGCACCGATTGATCATGAGAATCCTACCAGCTTCAAGTGTGCTTCTTCTGGTCGGAGTGTTGTGTTGGACAGCCGTGGAGGCAGCCAAGAAGAAAAAGGGGGAGTCAGCTCGGTGAGAGATACAACGTATTTCCTCCCATGAGGCTTTCCAAGGACGAAAAGCCTTTATCGAAAATACTCTGAAGTTTTTTCAGTTTTTTCACTGTACAGTATCAAAAGTGATTCACCCACAACAGTTTTTGCAGAATCGGTTTTTTATGTTCCAGCTCAAGACAGGGGGGTCGTAAATTGGACCGGACGAGACCGCCGGATAATGGTAAGTTTAAAGCTCGAAACTGTGCCAGATTTTTGTCTTTACGAAGAATGGCGGAAAGACCCGAAGTGCCAGATTTCTGTCTTTACCGAAGGATGGCGGAAAGTCCCAAAGTATTACGAATGGATATTTTGGTTCGCCTTGACGCCAGGTTCGTCATCAGTGCTTTGAGAATAGCAGGACACAATTCGGACCTAAAAATCTACAGTAACGCAACAATGTTTCCTTTTTTGAGACTACACGGAGACGATTGTTTATCTCACTGCATTTAGGCCTATGTGTTTTTGTCCATTTTCAGATAATGCAACTGTGGTAGAAATCAGTATTTATGTCAACAGAATAACCAATGTTGATGAAAAGAATATGGTAAGTTTAACGGTGCGTCATCTATCGTTGGAAAGTGGAACTGACTTCCCCGACTTGCCTGTCTGGCGAAAGTTGGGTGTGTGCTGTCGTTGGGATCGTTGAGTGGTGCTCGTTTGCGTGTTTGTCGTGGGTCCGTACGTGGGCTGTCCGTCCGTCCGTTGGTCCGCGCGTACGTCCGTTTCTTTCCCGAACGTACGAAAGCACAGAGTATCGGCCAAATGTCCGTCGCACAGGCGTTGGGAAATGTATGGAAATAAGGCTGTTTGCCGACACCACAACTTTGGAGCTTGACTGTCTTTTCTCAACATTTTTAGGCTTTTACGGTCGACATGAACTTCCGACAGACATGGTACGATTCCAGACTGCAGTTTTCTGGGCGGCAGGGTGACATGCAACTCTTGGATGAGGCCATCCAGGAGAACATCTGGAAGCCTGACACTTACTTTAGGAATCTCGTCGCTCTGAAAACGTTTGAGGAACCTACTCGCCAGAAATTGGTTCGGTTGTACAGCAACGGTCGGGTGTGGGCGTCGCAACGAATGCAGGCCACGTTTCATTGTGAAATGGATTTCGACAGGTTTCCGTTTGACTATCAGATGTGTCCGATCAACATTGAGAGCTGTAAGTAGTGGGGCGGGTCGCGTCCTGGTTTTGAGCGTGTGTTGTTTAAGCCAGCAGCCCACCAGGCGATATCGCAAGCGATCAGTAGTCACCATCGATCGCCAGCCACCGCAGACTAGGCGATATCGGTGTTGGTATTGTTTGATATAATTGGGCGAGCATTGCTGGCGAGAAGATTCCACGCATCGCTGTGCAGCGCATACTTGGCGTCAACAGCCAATTTGTGCGTCTTGGCGATCAGATCGCTTGCGATATCGCCTGGTGTGCTGTGGCTTTATTTTCGGATTTTAGTTTTGCTGTGTATGTTGATGTTTAGCCACGGTTTCGTAGACACTGTGGTTAAACATACACAGCAATTTCTACCCTTTGTTATTAAGCAATCGATGCGATGATCCGTCACCCGAACCCTTTCCTCTACCGAATGATCCCTTTTCGTTGCTTTTACATTGTGTATGCAATAAATTTCAGTTGCCTACTCGACGGATACATTCTCACTGGTATGGACACCAACGATGACTAAACCAGTGCAATTGAGCGAGAACGTTCGCGTGCCAAACTTTGTTGTTGCAGCAACATTGCTGTTCGACTGCTCGAAGAATAACACAGCGGGAAGTAGTAAGTGTAACACAAAGTCCCACTTGTTACATTCAGTTTTGGCTCGTTTGTTCGAGACTCAGTACGGTTGACGACATCTTGAACAAAGAGTATAGGCCTACATTGTGTACCTTGAAAACACGTACATACACTTTGAAAAGAAGTTTGCACATCCACCAGGAGAGTAGTCTCGCGCAGCCAGCCGTTTTCTTCCGCAGAACTGCTACATCTGGAAGAGCGGCTGGGTGACAGACTACCACGGGAGGAGTTGTTCGACTGGTGATGTAATGGCGTCTCAATGACAGAAAAACAGTATCAAATTACTCTGTAATTCTGGTTTTGGAAAGAAACTAATGTCGATGAAATTTGTGACGTGTGTTCGCAGTGCAGAACTTGTCGATAAGGATAGGCAGAACACCACTCTAAAACGTGGATTAGGTCAGGCTGAGTTGATCGTGAAAAATTCATCTTCTCTTTTCCAGCTTCCTACCCGTGTCTCCGGGTCGAATTCCTCTTCGATCGTGACCTCGCCTTATACATCAAGGACTTCTACATTCCACAGATTCTCCTTGTGGTCGTTTCGTTCATCTCCTTCTTCATAAAAATAGACGCCAGTTTGGCCAGGATGACTCTCTTGATCGTGACGTCAGTCACCATGGTCGTCCATGCAACTTTCACAACCTACAGACTCTCCCTGCCAGACGTCCCGTACTATACTGCCCTTGATATCTGGAGTACAGTCTGTTTTGCATTTATTTTCCTCACTATAATAGAGTTTGCACTTGTGACTGGGTTTTTGAGAAAGAAACCAGTTGTGTGTGAAAATAACTCGAACAGTCTTGCCATGGACCACGAGGTAAGTGCATCACGTGACAATGTTTTTTACCATCCCACCAGCTCCCCAACAGTAGACTAGTCTCCTGCCCTCGTAACGTCCCGCAAATACGTATTGCGGAGCGTTTCGAGGGCTGGGGAGCAGTCTCCCCAACAACGTATAGCAACTGTCCAATGGTTCCCGAAGAATGGGCTTGTTCCGAGTCTGAGAGAAAGCCCGGCCGTTTCTTATTCCCCCTGTTGCCATTTGAAAAGTTGAAGAAGTTTTGATCGCTGGTGGCGACGTTGCTTCCTTTTTACCCCACTTTGCCGTAGTTGAGCTTATGCTGTGCTTTAGACGCTGTAGTGGTAGTCTGTCGTGGGGTCGTCGGTCGGGGTGCATGTTCTATAGTTCAATGCATTCACATGGGGCTGTATGCACCATCGAAGATTATCGTGAACTCAGGTTGAGCAACAACTATCCATTGTCACATCGTGCTTTGGCAAACCTGAACAATTGAAAAGCTGTGGCTCAACCTGAGTTCAGGATAATCTTCGTTGGTGCATACGGCCCATGGAGTTTTGGCATGTTTGGACTTGAGATATGGCTTGTATGGGGTTAATATACATGTAGCTGCTGATGATTTCCACCATGCTGGATTCCTTTTTTCTTTCGTTTAGGTTTTGTATGATGAATTGAATTGTGCTACCGGTATGATGACGAAAAGTATTTGTTTTTGACGCGTAGTTGCCTACTTTGCTTCATGCTTGCTTTACATAGACAACATTTCTTTTGATTTTAGAATTCCTACGTGTTCCAGGGGGAGACCGCGAAGAGACGCAGCTACAGCGTTGTTCAAAACGACAGGACCTCTCAAACTGGACGCCGGATAGACCTCGTCTCAAGGGTATTTTTCCCTCTCGCCTTTATTGCGTGCAATATCGTCTACTGGATTTACTTCTTGTTGATCTGATTGTCCTCATCATCATCTGTTCGTCTGCTGATCACGGATTGGTGACACCTATGTCGATTGAAGCATCATAGTGCACATTTTTTGGCAGCTGGATTATGACATCAACAGGGTCACTACAATCTTGACACTAGAGGGCACTGATCGCAATCTCACAGATAAATGTAACTGACCTCGAATGCAGGGGCAGTTGGCCTCCAGGGACGAGATTTGGATCACTGTTCATATTCTGAATGATTGGAGTTCGAGTAAACCATTGTGTCCCCAATCTTACGTGCAATAAGTAAGTGTGTAGGATTACCTCACAGTGGTTCTGAGAACGAAACGGTGGGTGAATGCGTAGATCTCAATGGAAAGTGCTGCAAAATTATATTGTTGAACATCTACGAAATGCTTCTATGGAGTCGATGAACAGTCAAACACAATATAAATGGCTGAAGAACGAACTCCTCATTTTTGTTTGAGCTTCAGCACAGGAGGCATGTAGTGGAATTAGGCAATTTCTGTTGAGGTTTTTTAGGATAGGCCTACCGGTGACTTACTAGTATCTATTTTTGGTAGTAGTCCATCAGGAGTCCCGCAAATATGAGCAGAAATGCAAAAAGACGGTGAGGTTTGGAGTTTGCGGCGTGTGCTACAGATGCCAACTACATGTACTTGCGTTTAGCACCAACCTCTTCTTTTGTTCATGGGAACTAGTGCTTTCTTTCAACGGAACTTCCGTTGCTTGTTGCCGTTGCACGACGTTACTGCAATTTCCGTGGTCGCCACGAAGGTGTTGCAGCGTCACTCGGAATCGGGATTACAGTTTACAAAACATTTTAGTGGGAGCAGTTAGGAGACAGATTTCATCATTCGTTCAATCAGATATTCAGATATTTACATAACTGTACAAAAAGTAGGCCTAGTAGTAGTAGGAATAGAACATGCAGTATTTAGTACATGGACGGAAAGACGCCGTGCATGTATATTTAGAATATAAGTTGAGTGAATTTTCTTCAGTATTTTCAATTTTTGGTGCTATGCTGAAGTTGTGTCCATTTTTGGAACATTTAATGGAAGGTACCGAATGGAAGGTACCGCATAAAGTTTTGACAGGCGATAAGCGTATCAAATGTTTCCTGCATGTATGAGATGGTACAGAGTAAAGTTTTGGGAGCGAGGTTTTCTGGGTTTTCATAGTAACATGTCGTCCACTCCAAGTTGCGTCACTGTGAAAACGCCATTTGCGAGGGGGCACAGTGCTATTGGCACTATTTTTACGTCTCAGTGCAGGGAGGATGTGTATTGCAATAAAATTATATGGAATTTGATGTACTAGTACTAATGTATGGAAGTAATGTCGTACTTCAGCAGATATTTGGAATATTAAACTCTTGTACTTTAAATATTTCGAATGTTTATTCGTCACTCTTATATATTACACAATACATATTTTGAAAAACATTCAATATGACAATAAACACGGCAAGGTACGGAGGTATATCTAGAACTCGGATAAAGAGGGGGCGCCACGTGTCTCATCACTGAAATCTCACGATCAGTCCTTTCAAAATTCGCATTTACGGTAATTTCAAAGATTTGCACTAGGAGAGGGCACCACCCTTTCATCCGCGCCTGAGGTACAGTACATGAAAGGACATTACATTACCATTACCAAGAGCAATTTTAGCTAAGAAGAGATAGGCCGTGAAACACATCGCAGTGCCTCACATCTCTATGTACACATTATCGACGGAGTAGACTAGGTCCTCATTGCCCGCCGTCCGATCCAGTGAACCCTGGCAAGGTACAGATTATCATCTTTCCTTCTGAACCACCGTGTACACCGAGTGGTGATCAGGCTACATCCGTGAAAAAAAAACATGAACGCTGAGCGGTGACAAACTCGACACACAAACCAGGTATTAAAACGGGCGTTTTCCAATCTTGTGAAAAGTCTTGGGACACCGGTAACCACCATGTCTGCCACGAACCTGTGTCGTCAGGCGCACACTGCAAAGTAGGCCTGTATTTTCAAAGAACGCTATATTCGTCTTTTAAGACGAATGACTGTTTTAAAAAACTGACTGTCTTAAATATGACTGTTATAAAAAACAGTCATGGATCGGACGGCGAGCAATGCAATGACTTCCAGCATCTCCTGAATACACGGCAACTAGGATTTTATAGATAACCATCTTCAATGCAACAGTTCCCTGAGTTAGTCGCTTTAAGGCAGGTCTGTTGTGACCCTTCTGAGGATCACACAAGTTAAATACTAACCTATTTGAATCACCAGTATTAGCAAGTCATCGAATCGATTTGGGTTCGGTGATCCTCTCAAAAACTTCGTAATCTGTACTACCACGAGAATCTGCAGTGCTGCGTTTGACTTCAGGACGGGTAGGCCTAGAGTAGTTTTCATAGCCAACCCATCCATAAAATTAGTTTTTATCATGGGTTCAGAGTTGAGTATGCTTGACAAACACTGTTGGCCAGCCCACAAATACACTCAGATTCCCGTAGCTACTAAGCCTACCGATGTAGGCCTAGTGATATGCCCACGCTGTGACTGACGGTATCCATCTACTGCCTGCATTTCGTTCAAGTATGAGCATTCGTGTGCATGCCGTATGTTTCCTCCTTTGTTCCATTCTTACCCGACGAGGACGGTCGCCGTATTCGACGCCAGCGCAACCTGCATATAACTATCATCAAAATAACAACTATGGCGAAGAACAGTGCACTAACTCCTACAAGTATCCAAGTTGCTCTCATATATACACTATTATCGTTATCCCCCCAGTGTAGATCCATCCACTGCATATCGGTGATATTCTCAGCCGACAGCATACCGGGGATAAGTCTGTTCCACAAAGCAACTTCCCGGGCTCGCAGATGCTGCTTGGTTTTAAAACCATTTCTTGATATGTGAAAGTAGTCCGTGGTGGCTGGTTTGAAAAGTTTCCATTCGTATGATACAGGTATTGCCTTGTTGGTTGCTTTGGTTGGAGTAGGGTTCCTGAAAAAATTCACTCAAAGCGTTCTCAAGATAATTGACAAAAACCGAATTCAAGATGGCCACCATAGCCGCCATCTTGGATAAGTGACGACGCTGGTAATCAAAAGGAACCTTCTTCTCACAGAGACCAAGATCCATAAAAAAATTCAGGCCGATCGATCAAAGCCGTCTCAAGATAATTGACTGAAATCGAATTCAAGATGGCCACCATACCGCCATCTTGGATGAGCGGCGTTTGTTTGCTGGTCAACAGAAGGAACCTTCCCCTCGCAATGTAGAATTTCCAAGCCGATTTCGAGGCTAAGCAGGTGTTGGTTTGGTTGTACTCACGAGCATTTGCCAAAGTTGGTCCACATTGTCATCATCTTACGACTGATCAATCTGTCCTCATTCGAATAGTTCCCCGTGTGCCATACGGATATGATATTTTCTTGTGTATAGGGAACACCAAACACGAACGGTAGTTCTGATTCATGGTAGCTATAGTTTCCTATCCATGCCATTTCCTTGAGGCTTGGGTCGGGAATGTTCATCTCGATCGGATGGTCGTAAAAATAGAAGCGAACCGGGATGCCGAGTCGCTCAAATTCCGAAGCAAGTCTGATGCTTGGCGCTGTCATATGCATGTCGCCAGCCGCCTGCAAAGTGAACCACCAAATTCCTATCGGAGAGTGTAAAGAGTGGCGAGTTTTCGCAAAGCCCCCGAAACGCGAACGCCAAACCTATTGTTCGATGCCACGAAGAGAGCACCCAACAAAATGACAGACGTTCGCGTTGGCGTTTCGGGGGCTTTGCGAAAACTACCTAATTTTCGCAAACCCCCGAAACGCCAATGCGAACATCTCCTTTCATTCCTTGCTCTCTTCGTGCATCGAACAGTGGGATTGGCGTTCGCTCTGGGGTTTCGAGGGCTTTGTGAAAACTCCCTAATTTTCGCAAACCCCCGAAACGCCAATGCGAACATCTCCTTTCATTCCTTCTTCGTGCATCGAACAGTGGGATTGGCGTTCATGCTGGGGTTTCGAGGGCTTTGTGAAAACTTTCTGTTGATGATAGTCAGTCCCCACATGGAGACTGCACGAAAGCGAACATTTGAATAATATTCGCTTCTTTTCTTCATCTTTAGGTCCTTACTTCCGTTTGGTTTTTCTTGTTCTTTCTACCTTGGAGATTTTCACTTTTACTTTCATTTATCGATACTTAGGCCCGTATTCTAGAAGCCTCCTTAACTCTAAGGTCCACTTTAATCTTTTGTATTCTGCCCTGCAAACAATAGCTACATGTAAAGGTAGACCTTAGACTTAAGGAAGGTTCTAGAATACGGCCCTTAGTATTATACTGTTGTATGGGAGCTTTGCACCTCGCACGCCATTGCCTTACTTTTGTATACTTAGGTAGCCTTAATGTGTCTTTGGCACCACGCAGGCACCCATTGTATAAATAAATAAATTAATTAATTAAATGACCGATAGGGGCAGTCCATGTGACGATCTCTGAGACAATTTTCTCTGTAGAAATCAAAATTTAAATTTTATTGGTGTATTGAACTTGCAGTTCATCGGCAGCATGAATTTCTGCCTTACCTGGAAGGCAGACAGGGCATTTTTGGTGAAGTTGTCCCGGTCGGCCCAGTCTCTGTAAACGTAGCTAACCACGTCCAGAATTATTGGGCTAAACCTGTGACTAAAAAGGCTGATTATAAACTTGGCTAATTCTTTATTTTCAGCTGAAAAAGAACAAAAGTACATGTATATGTTATTTGATGATTTTTCAACGTTAGCTCCATCTACATCACACACCAATTTGAAAGATTCTCAGACGTTTGTACCTGTAAATACGATCCGAAAGCAATGGGTAACCTGAAAACTACCGCCGTATGGGGGCGCTGCGACGGTTGTACCTCTTTTTCGACGTTTTGTATCTGTTCCATGACGTCGTGATGCGGCGTTATTTTGTACATCCGCTCGCAGCGCCGCCCTATCGGGACAAAAGAACCAATGGATTCCCCACGCCATTATCCACATTATAACGAACCTATGCTGCCAGACCAGTCGGCTGGCAGTTCCTTTCTAGACGAGAATCGTAACCACTCATAAGCTGTAACACCAATCATGACAGGAACCTTGTTGGCGATCCTTCCGTCTTGTAGTAGATCGATGACTGGAGCTGGGAGGGCTGTGCCATCAGGATAATTCCCAAAATACGCCTGTAACTCCAAAAACATCGGTCTTATTTCAAGCAATGATGGGGGGGGGGGGGCGCACTTTGGGCAAGTCTCTTTGCCTCACTGGCCTCTCTCCATCCAGGTGTATAAATGGGTACCAGTCGGAAATGCTCGGATTGTAGCGCTGAATGAGCAGCTCATCTGAGTTCTACTGAAAGGTTTCAGGATAGACTGGGGTTAAAGTGTAAAGTCGGATGAGAACCTCTACCGTTGTTGATATCAGACTATAAACCCAAACTTTTAACTTTAACACGCGCAAAACGCAAAGTACACTCTTAGCCAAAAAGGTTCTTTAGGGGTTCTTTGTGCCTCACCAGAGGAGCCCCAAGGTTCTATATAGAACCTTCTGTAAAGAACCCGAAAGGGTTCCATATAGAACCTTTCTGTCGCCAAAGAACCCATAAAGGTTCCAGTTAGAACCCTTTTCTGAGGGAAAGGTTCTATCTGGAACCTCTAGGGGTTCTTAAACAACCCCAGGGTTCGTAAATCAGAAGGTTCTCCTGGTGTGGCACCAAAGAACCTTTTCGGCTAAGAGTGTATGACTACTACTTTCAACGGAACCGAAAGGACAGCGCAACCTACAGGACATAAAAATAGAGACCTTTCGATCGCCTGTTTGGCCTACTCCCTGGAACCGCCACCCTGTGCTTTATTAGGCTTACCATTCCCATTTCACACAGCTTCATCGGGTCTGTTTCCTTAAGACACTTGATTCTTTCTTCCAAAGAATCAGCCGTACAGTGTGCATCGACGGCAAGGCGGTCGAAAAACAGCCGGACCTCACGTTTGCTCTTCATGGCCCAGTTCATGAGGATGGAACCACTTTGGATGATGGCAGCATGGAATAAACCTGGTTTGAAAGAAAGGGCACTGTTTAGGGACCATCTCAAAAATACCTTGAAGCCCCAAAGAAGTGTATTTTTTCACTAGGGGGGGGGGGAGGGGGTGTCTAACTTCATTTTTTTCACTTCTTGAAAAAAATTGGCTTCATGGAATTTCTAAAAAAAATACTTTGACATTTTGAAACTTCTATTTTCATGACACCTTGCAAAGTGTGGTTTTAGATGCCAAAATTTCACTTCTGAGGGGGAGGGGGTCAAGACAGAAGTGAAAAAAATTACACTTCTTTGGCTTCAAGGTATTTTTGAGACGGTCCCTTACCGAACGATGACTCATAATTAGGAATTCTGTAGTCGACGAATTTTACTTCTCATTCGTCAAATACCGGTCTATACAACTTAGACGTAGCCACCAGTAACTCTACGTAAATTCCGCCATCGGAGCAAAAGAGGGTTCAAAAATGTCGGACAAACGACCCCAATAAAGAGCGATTTCTTCGGTTTGCGCTCGCGGTTTCATAAGAAAATGTTTCGAGGAAAAACGAAAAATTATTTTTGCCATTTTCTGACAATGATTGTTGTTGTCACTGTTATGACGTCTTTATTTTTCACGCCAGTATGACGCAAATGTGGGCGCCAGAAACTTCTCAGTTTGAACGTATTTTTTTCTTTTGGATTCGTTTAAAATACAAAATACCTTAATTAGATTCACCGACGTTGCTGCCGGCGTCATGTTACGTCCGCATGACAATGCTCAGTACATCCCGATTAAAATCTGTTTATCTGATAAGCGCCATCTTGCCATCGTCACGTGATTTCTTCCCGAATGCAGCAATCCACTTATTGGTGTAATTCAGCGGTTCAGTCGCTAACAGTATTAGTGTCTGTTTATTCACTTAGGCTAGATGAGTGAAATTCAACGTTTCTCGGGCAAGCTATCGCCTGTTCTCAATTCTAAAGTGTCTCCGTTCTCAAACCCCCGAAACGCCAACCCGAACGAGGTCTATCCTTTTGTACCGTGCTGTATTCATAGCATCGAACAATGGGATTGGCGTTCGGTGACTTTGCGAAAATATAGAGTTTTCGCAAAGCCCCCCAAAACGCCAAAGCGAATGTCAATCCTTTTGTTCGGTGCTCTCTTCCTGGCACCGAACAATGAGATTGGCGTTCGCGTTGGTGTATTTCGGGGGCTTTGCGAAAACTCTCTATTGAAGCTATCATTATGGGGCAATTTCTCAACAACTAGCCTACGTTAATTCATAAACCTGCCAATATCAACCAGGGCCCGTATGCATAAAGGTGGAATAGGCTTATTCCAGGTATAACCTAACGTTATAACGTGAAGCTAGACCTGGAATAAGCTTATGCTTATGCATACGGGCCCAGAGTGCGATTTCAATCTGTACCGTTCAGCGTGGCACACTCGAATGCATGTACATGTACATGTACATGTACATGTACATGTACATGTACATGTACATGTACATGTACATGTACTGTACTACATATGCGTCTAGCAAGAAGTCTCTCAGCAGCACACGCCCTAGCAAGAATTCATTAATGACATAGCCTCTCTTGCAAGTGAACATAATGTCAAATTTGATTACTGTTGTTTTAAAAAACTCTCACCAAAGGAAACTCGGAACTTTTACATGTACTTCCGGTGTGACGTTTTCTTGTGTTCCCCATGTCTCAATGTTCCCATACAAAAAACAGCAAAAGAAACCATGATTTTAACCAGGGGAACACAGAGAAATCTGTCGCGTTCCCCATACAGTGAGGGGAAACACTGAGAAAGAGAAAACTGTGGCACTTTATACCGGCCATAACCAACTATATGCCTAAAAGAAATGACTGACGTTGTCTTCTTAGGTCGCGTTCGGAAAGCTTCGGAGAGCGTTCGGAAAGGTATTGGCAAGCTGCCAAGGCTTCCTCGAGCCTGGCCGAAGTGAGCGACTGACTTGGGAAACTCCCGGCATGCATTTCGTTTTCTTTCCAGGCCGGCATGCTGATTGGCTGTACGTGGAATATTTCACGACTGCAACGCCACAGTAGTACCTTTCCCCGAGGAAGTGCAAATATCGTTCGGAAATTCGCCTTCAGTGGGCATGCTCACATTCCCCGAGAGAAGCGCCAGAAACTTCCTCGGGGAAGCTTTCCGAACACGCTATTAGTGATTTACATGGCTCGGATTGTTGCTTCATATATGACTGTGTACAAGTATTTTAAAACCGAGTGTAAATGGGAAAGTGAAACCAAAAGTACATGTAGCAGGAAAACTGCCTTAAGCCTTCCATAGCCTGACGGAGTTATATGTTTTTTCACAGTTCAACCGAGACGTCTACTTCCGAAAGATTCTAATCCTTGACATGTGAAAGCAGCATCCTTGTTTACATGTCGTGTCTCCTAAACCACTGACATGATTACCATTGATTTTTCCCAGACTTGTTAAAGTCCGTCTAACTTGGAGATTTTTTTACAACATTTGATGGAAATTAGTGATGGAAGCCAACGTTTAAAACACAACGTCTACTGCCGTCATTAAAATCTTACCTTTCGAAAGTGGCGACAACATATGAAATCCCACGTTCCAGCCCCCAGCACTATTCCCAAACAGCGTGACTCTGTTCGGATTGCCTCTAAATCGTGATATATGTGTCTGCACCCATCTGAGTGAAAGCAGTTGGTCGTAGAAAGCACGGTTTCCTGGGAATAGGTCGTCACCAGTGGTCAGGAACCCTATGAGGAGAGAGTTTTTCACAAAGGGTTGTAGAAAAAGGGGCAAGGACTCGGACAGGACTCTGAGCACTGTATTCAAAGAAATAGCAAAAGCACCAAAAAATACCGAAAGAAATCGCCAAAAGTAGGTACCAATCGTCCGCTCATCGATAACACATACATGTACATGTAGTTAAAAGTGAAAAATAAGAAGTGGGAAATGTTGGAGTTTTGCGCGAATTTTTCGATTTCTCAAAATGGGAGACAATTTTTTCCCATTTTGAGAAATTTTCTTAAAATGACATGACATTTTGTCTGATTTTTCGGGCGATATTTCTCAAAATGGGAACAAATTTCTCCCAATTTAAGAAATTGAAAAATTCGCGCAAAAGTGCAAAATTTCCCACTTCTTATTTTCCACTTTTATTTTTCTTACTCCCTTAGTTATGAACATTCCACCATGTCTGCAATTGCAAATCACAGTTCTGAACAAACTGACGGACTTTTTGCATGTAGGCCTAAGTGCGCTTCTGATTTCGTGGACAAGAATCGTCGGTTTATCACGGGGTTTATCCGATCGTCTATGGACGTCCTTCGAGGTTTTTCTAATACAAACCCAGTCAAAGAACTGTTGATGAATGGACCGTCGTCTCTTTTACCATCAACACAACCTTGCCAAACCTTCCGGGTTAGAAGTGGTGCAAGCATCGGCGACAACGGCGACTAGTTCGGGTCATATCGCCGATCGGGGTTCACGAATGGTGATCACGTCTCAGGCCCCATGGACCTGAAACGTGATCACGTCTCAGGTCGATGCAAGTGCCAGGTCGAGCCGTCGAGTACGTTCAGAGAGATCAATACATAGATTTCACAGACACGCAGCAACTCCCGTTTTATTATCATCTTTACCGATGACGAAGCAGTTTAGCCACGTAATGACCATGTCTGATCCAATTTGATTTAGATTTTACGGGTTTATAACTCAGTTGTTCTCTGATGTTGCTTCCCGCGGTTGAGATTGATGGCATCCGTCGTAGACCACGCCCTCTCCCCAGGGTAACGAATTTATCTGTCTGATTCAGGGTTCCCGCAATTGATAGAAACCGCGACTGTGAATCTCACAGTTTCTATTCAATTACTGCTGGCATGTTTGACACTGTTCTTCAAGCCTCTTAAAGGTAATCTGACTGCCAAGAATATTGACCATCCAATTTATTAAAGTCGGAAATGCAGTTGATGTGATGTATGGTGTGTCTCCGAAAGAACTGAGAATCGAAACGGAATAAAATGGCCAGTAGTTGGCTCTTCGATGGTTAATGCGGGTTACGTCATTGGTGAAGTCTGTAACCATTAGCCCTTTTTACACGGAGTCGGTCCGATCCGGTTCGAGGCCAGTTCACTTGCTTTTTGTACCGTAACAAAGCCGTGCGACCTACACTATCCTTCCCTTTTCATCGTACAAGAAAAAGACGCGGGGCTAAAAACGTAGAAGGGGCTAGACGTACAAGAGAGAGTTTTCGCAAAGCCCCCGAAACACCGGACGCGAATGTCTATCCTATTGTTCGGTGCTCTCTTCGTGGCATCGAACAATGGGTTTGGCGTTCGCGTTGGCGTTTCGGGGGCTTTGCGAAAACTCCCTATTCAAAAAAGACGCGAAACTTGGCTACATTAGCCAAATTTGGCCTGATTTATCAGTTCTTTCTGGGACACACAGCAGAACTCACCTATTGGTCCCAACCGGAAGTTGATCGTTACAACGACTACGCCGAATTGTGCAAGCACGTGACCATCGAAGTAATTCCCCGAGCCAACCATGTTTGAACCACCGTGCACGTATACCATCACTGGATACCTCGACGTTGGTGAGGAGTCCTGGAAGCAGAATAATGTTTGGGTCAGCTATCAATGATGGAATTTGGAGGTATCGCTTTGGAGGCGTGTCCGTGAGGCGTATGGCAAAACGTCGTCAGGCATCGCATCCTGCCGGTCCGCCCAGGCCCACTTGCACATCTTCGGGGATGAGACGCTAGCCCTCATCAATACGGCATGGAGGCAAATCTGGGACCTTATTACGGAGTTTTCGCAAAGCCNCGAACAAAAGGATAGACGTTCGCGTTGGCGTTTCGGGGGCTTTGCGAAAACTCCCTACTCACAAAGCCCCCGTAACTTTAAGCATGCGCAAATGCTTCGTCAGGCTGATAGTGAACAATAGGTTGTCCGCATAAGGACAAGTTTACGCACTCCCGTAAGTTACAGGAGCTTCGTGAATAAGGTCCCTGATCTTGCGCTACTGTGGCTCCAAAGACTGTGTTGGGAAAAACCTGGAGCCAAGTGTTTTCGTGGAGCCAAGTGTTTTCCTGGAGCCAAGTGCTTCGTCATCAGCTGAAGGCTTTCATTTCTCCAAACCAGGAACGACGACCTCTTCTTTCAGACACCAATGAACATCCTACCGGTAACTCAGGAAAGGACCGTGTTCATTCTCGTCAGCACTGCCTGGTTCCCGTCGCCCTCGCTGCGAGATCTCGCGATATTTGGATAAACTCTCTCCTCTGCGGCAGCAGCAGCAGGCGAGAATCCCACCCTGTGAGATGCGCAGGTGCGCGATGACTGGGAACGAGGCTGTCGTCAACAGATCCGATAATATTGACGACCGGAAGTAGTCAAGTCCGGACCTGCTGTGGAGGTTGGACCATGTTGAGAGTCAGATGCCCTATAGTCTCTACCGACCTCAGGCAAACGACTCAGCCAGACTTATCTATTCGCAATAATCAGGAAGAAGATTGAAACCCGTCTAGATCTAATGAAATTTGGACAGATTCCGATCCAAATAGCGATCTTGATCATAGGTGATGTGGTCATAGGTTTTCCAATTGATCTCATGCCCAATCCATATCATTGACATGATGCTTCAGTACCCTGCTTTGTAATCGAGTTAAATACGATGATTCACAGATAGTAGACGATTGATTCTTGATAATTCCTACGTCTAAATCAACTAAGACAATTATATTTATCATAAATAACAAATCCATTATCATTAATATTGAAAATTGGAATGACATTTCGATGTATGGGTTGGGCGTACAATGTGACTCGTTCTTTCAGCAATATACATGTACAATAATGTCGACGGACTTTCTTCAGAGTCGGATCCAGGGGGGCGTGGGGGGCGTACGCCCCCTATTTTGGCACAGCAATGATTTTTCTTGATAGCAAGAAAAATTTAATCACATAAAAAATAGAATATTTTGCTCTCAGATGCCAGGAAAATGCATCTTAAAGCACTTAAATTGTCAAAGTTTTCTCCCCCAGACCCCTCCTTTGGGCATCGCGCTTTCAGTGCTCGCCACCTCCGTCGAGCTACGCCCCCTTTTCTGTCAACCCTGGATCCGGCCCTGTTCTTGGCCAGCCAGGAATCCACTGTGCATTGGACTGATTTTCAATCATTTAACAGTGACAGAAAGCCTCTTTTGAAAAGGTAAAGCAGCAGCACACCAGGCGATGTCCCAAGCGATCAAATCGCCACCGATATCGGCTTTGGTATTGTTTGATATTGGTTGATCATCGCTGGCGAGAAGATTCCACGCATCGCTGTCCAGCGCACACCTGGCGTCAACAGCCGATTTTGCTCACTTGCGATATCGCCTGGTGTGCTGTTGGTTTAATGCTGGTGAACATTGGTACATGTAGGCTCGTAACGCAAATTAAGGTCTTACCTCATAAGGAGAGAAAATGTTGAGGTAGAGACAATCATCCCCCATGTCCATTTTGTATGGTAACTTGACAATTGTGTAGAAAGACGACATATACTGCCAGCAGATTGCAGATCTTTTCGTGGCTCTGAGTGTGCCCCGCCATGGCCGGATTGGAATGGGATTCTGAAATTCGATGTGAAATCGTACCAGTAGCTAGATCATAGTTTCCTACGTGTAAGGTCTCAGCGCACACTTGGCGTCAACAGCCGATTTTGCTCACCTTGCGATGTCGCACAGTGTGCTGCTGGCTTAAAGGTGCTCTAATTCGAATTGTACACATTACGGTTTGTTTATTTACATGGTTGATTATAATAGTTATTTTTCCTCGGACAGGTGGCAGCATCGTGTATTAATATTCTTGTAACTGAAATATACATATGATTTTACGCTCAAAAACAAACAAAAAGTTGTGAAAGGCGAGATTTGATTCGATTTTATCTGATTTGTTAGTACCAGAAGTTGACAATAGGTGGCACACCGTAATGTTTACAATTCGAACAAGAGCACCTTTAACCAAGACTTATCACTGATGTCTAAAATCATGATTTTTCTTGCTTGATATTGACTTATGGGGTGACCTTAGATGGAAAACGGTGATGTTTGTCTACTGTCCACTGTCCAGGTTTTCGGAATACTCGGCGTGAATATAGGCCTACATGTAGGCCTACACATGATACTCATCACAAACTGTAGAACAAGTCCCCTAATCGTACAAAGCTTACTCTCGACGTAACCCTACCTCAAAACGTAATCTACCAACGGGAGGTTCTGCATAAGGAATTCCAAAGAAGTTATCTGTAATGGTTGTCGTCTGACCTGAAATTATATTTATCACACAATAATGGGAATGATTTTGAACGTATACATGTACGAAGCGTATCTTTAATACGCGTGCCGCAGTCATCTCCAGAAATCAGTGACACTGAGTGAAACGTCAGCCAATCAAAAGGCTCGTGACAAGCTAGTTTGGTTTGGCGCCAATAGACAGGATTAGCACCTTTCCGACTCCGACTCCGACTTCAACTACGAGAACGAATTGCTGTCCGCTGTGGACAGCCTTGATAAAAACGAGTTGGTAGACGTTTTCAATTCATCAAACACCATGGGCCGTATTCACAAAGGGTGATCATCGCGCGTTTAAGACTTAGACGCGTGTAACTTCGTCAAAAGCATGGTGGAAGTGTGTGCATTTAGTGAAGTTACACGCGTCTAAGTCTTAATCGCGCGATGATCACCCTTTGTGAATACGGCCCCATATATTGAAGGCAGAAAAATGAGCCTTATAAATCGGAAATAAGGATAAATTATAAATATTGAACTCGTAATCCTAGTCGTTACGACTTGAAATACGACTATGATATTTGCGATTTAGGTGCACTTCCGATTACGAGTCAAAATTATTCTGCCACAAAGTTATGGCATTTTACGATTTGCAAACGTCTATCAAATCGTTTTTATCAAGGATATCCACAGCGGACTGCAATTCGTTCTCGTAGTTGTAGTCGGAGTCGGAGTCGGAAAAGTGCTAATCCTGTCTAATGCTAACGACGCACAAGTGACGCCTATAGCTCGTCTCCTGAGAAGCGCGTAAGTCGAAGCAGTTTCGGAGCGCGGGTAATGCGGGTGAGATTCGAAACTGCGGACTGTTAAAGTACTGATAAAGGCCCAGACTTGTCGAATTTATCATTAAATTTCTTTATCCATCAGTCAGTAATTTGCTGGTTCCTTCAGACGGACAGGGAGTATGCAAAAAGCTAAATTTCCACAAAAATACCCAATTGAGGCTTTAAATCACACTTGTTTGAATGATACCTAACAAAAGCACCTTCACTTGGATGAGAGCCAATGGTGTATTTTACTGCTAAATACTTGTAAAACCTCTGCACGCACCTGCAAACTCATGTTCGTGCTAATAGCTACATGTAGAATGCCGAGTACAAAAGCATAGTTTGTCAGCAATTACGGTTCTGTCAGGAGCTGCATGATTAGCTGTTGTTCGGTCACAGAATGGAAGGAAATGATAGGTAAAAAATTTTCCTCTTTATGTGTCAAAGTACATGTACCTGCATGTACATGCAATGTACATGAAAGATCATTCAGCAAAGGCAGTAAATCCCCATTTACATTGCACATGCGTCATAATGTAGAAATCCAATGATGCTTTATGATGCGAATTAGATAAAGGCACAAACTGGAGAATGGTTCATCGTTTACGGCAAATTTTAAAAAATGCGAAAAAAAACACTTGCACTGTTCTACATGTACTTCAGCTTTGTCGCAGTCGTGTGGAAAACAGCGTCGGTGAACTTGGCTACGATGTGTACATGTATAGTTTTGACAAAAGTTTATCTCCACCTGATACCTTGAATATTTCAAATACTACTGGGCCAATTTTAACACGGTTTGTTCCACATGAAAGTATATCTTGTTGGTCATGTTCTGCATCAAAATTTTGTATATTTGGAAATATCGTAATTACATGTATATATATGTATGTAAGTGCTTTTTTACTTTTGTTGCAACTTAAAAATGTTGATTTTTAGGGATTTTTTCTGATGAGCTATTACATAATTATGATATTTCCAAATATCCAAAATTTTGATGCAAATATGACTTTCATGTGGAACAAACCGTGTTAAAATTGGCCCAGTAGTATTTGAAATATTCAAGGTATCAGGTGGAGATAAACTTTTGTCAAAGACTGTACATATCGACATCGGCTCGCAATATTATTCTCCATTCCAGATCCTTATGGCGCCGGGTATTCGAGTCGGCAGATTTCTCCTCAACTCGACTGGGTCTTTTTGCTGTTACAGGCCGTTACAGGTATCATCGCCTTCGTTTTCTAGAAAAAAAACGCGGCACGAAGAAGAATACGCAGTGCATGGTGTATGTGTAAATGCACTGCACATCGTAGCGAAATGAAATAGGTTTTGGAATCCGTTATGTCGGCCTTACGCGAAAAATGAAGATACATGTACATTGTAGCAAAAAAATACCGACAAAAAGGACAAACCAATTGACACACGCCATGTCAAATTTGATTCAGCTGTTGCGGAGAACTTTTTGCAGAAAACCCGGCTCCAAAGGGACCCGAAATGGAGAATAGTGTAAAAGAACCATCACTGTGGTCATGGAAGCAAATTGGCAAACACGGCGGCTTTTTCTTTCCACTTTTCGTGGATTCTCTGATTATACGCTACGACATTCAAAGCCTCGAGGTCATCCCCCGCCAGTAATATCTCCTCTTGTAATTTTACCTTTCAAACCCCCGTCGGGATAATTGGAATAATGAAATACAATTAGTGGGAAAAGACTTCTGGTACTGTGGAAAAGGAGACACCGACTCACAAGAAGTCAAAAATTTTGTGACTATGGATTTCAGTTGTTACGCGAAGTCGGTGGTTTGTCTGCATATCATATCGTAAGGTAGTGAAACTACGCAAATCTACTGAGTGTCCCAGAAAGAACTAAGACTTGAAATGGGATAAGATCGTCAGTAGTTGGCTCTTCCGTGGTTAAAGCCTGCCGCACACTGGAGCTATCTGCTGAGCAAAAAGTCATTCGAGACCGTTTGCTCAGCAGATAGCTCATTTTTCGGTAGCTCATTTTTCGTATTTTTCGGTGAGCTATCTGCTGAGCAAACGGTCTCGAATGACTTTTTGTACAGCAGATAGCTCCAGTGTGCGGCAGGCTTAATACGACCACTGCTGGACAATACGACCACTCAACTCCGGGCGCAGCGAGAGGTGGCAGCAAAGTTATAACGTCTAGAAAACACAGAAAATTTGGTGGCGGGGAGACTTCTCCTTTGCCTCCCTGTTGACCTCGGATATATGAAATGAAGTACGGTAGTAGAGGTGTTATCCAGGGGACCAAAATGGGGCCAACGAGAACTTTTTCGGAGAGGTAGCGAGGTAAGCCAACCAACCTTCCGACAACTAGTCAAACTCTTCATACGATTTCCACCACCGACTCGTACCCACCCTGACGACGTGGCCGAGACATATTTGAAAGCTTTAAATACCCCTGGTATTCTTCGATCAAGCTGAGTTTTAGCATAGAAACATTCAATTGCTATCTTTAAGTTGCAATCTTAGTGGTAATCAAATCGCAAACTAATTTTGGCCAATTTTCCTATTAAAGTGTTCGAGCCGAGGCTAATAAAGGAACAATTGAAATGCAATTACGGCATAGGAGCACGTGACTTACTAGGGTTAGCGAGAATGCCGAAGTGAACTGTACATTCCATTCAAAATATGCTGCCAAGGCTGGAGAACTTTTTGATGTATCGCCGTTATGGTATAATTATTGCAAGGGCATTCGCCCAGTGTGTCCCAGAAAGAACTGAGAATTGTTACCTCTTCGATGGTGATACGATGGTGATACGGAAGCTAGATACAGTTGGACAGTACGACCACTCAACCCCAGCTAAGTTAGGTCACACTGTCAATATAACTAGAGTCTTGGGAGGCCACAGATTTTGTTGCTCACTGTTTGGTATAACACCAAGACTCCCTGGAAAAGAGGGGCTGTCCCAGAGGTGTTTCTACATGACTGTGTGAGTGGGATTTATTTTTGCTAAAAAATGCCAAAAGAGGCATTTTCTCTTGAGATTTTAAAAGGGAAAAGTTGCAGATGTTGGTCAGTCAGGCAAGTTGAATATAATGAAGAAAGAAATTTTGAAATCGGACGATTTTTCAAAAATTGTCAAAAAGTGATTTTATAAAATGTCGGTTTTCTCTTAATTAATTGAAATTGATTTTTGGCAAAACGCCATGGTTCTATGTCCAACATGTTGCTACAGGTTGGGTGCAAATACCATTGCTGTAGCTCCAATGGTTTTTGAGATATTTAGGAAAATTTGCTCTCCTTTTACTTTCCTACAAGAGTGTACATGATACAGCAAAAGCATGTTTATGGTCGGTTGCTCTCTCGGAACTGTTGATCGTGGACAACGTAGTGAAATCACCATCGGTCACTGATGGACGAATTTCCTTGCTGGAAATTCGTTTTCATGGCTGATTATACACATTCACTATCAGTGCCGCAACAGGCTGAGCAACGGATTTCTGCCATCGGCTGAAAATAGAGATATCCTTAAATTCCATCTTTGTCATGCCAATTTGCTTCCTGGCAGGTGGTGGCCGCACAAATAGGTGCTGCTAGTTACTACGTGACGGCTTGTTTAGCTTTTCCCGCCACCGGAACCTAAACAAACGCATCAATTAACGGGTTTGTGTCAAAAACTAAATGATGGATACGAAGATGGATCAGCGTACATCATGGTGTTGATGAAAGGATATGACTTCGTAGAATTCGTCAACAATAAACACTTTGTAATACAAAACACTTTGTAATACAGAAGTGTTTAGACAAGACACAACCTTTATTGAACTCGCAGGCCTACGAGTCAATCAAAACCGGTGTAACGTTTTTCGATGTTCCGCATCTGTGAGTGTTTCCCTAGTATTATCTGACGGAAAAACTGCACTTGACAACAGAAGACACACAAAAGACACGTGTCGATCTATTCTATCTACCAGCGTTTCCCAAACAACAACGGGAAACACTGACATACGGAACACAGGCAGATATTACACCGGCTGCAAATTGATTTGAATGATACTGAAATACACTGAGCACAATCAAAGCAATTTTCATCTGAAACTTGTAATGTAACTCTGTCTCTTTGATTAACGAGAGCTGTGGATTCGATTCCCGACTCACTCCTTGATGAAACCAATTCCTTTATGATGAAACACAGAAAAATGGCAATAATGAATGTGAATCCCTTTACATAGTGCTTTCCACTGTAATGCATTAGAGTAAGAGATCAGAGTATACATGTATCATCATTATCCCTGTTTCGCCAGAGGTCATAGGTCATGTAACTTGCAGATCGCAACCTGGCTGTTTTGAAATTAATTGTCTAAGTCATTAGTGGGCATTTTTCATCGAATCAATGAAAGACTGATGTTCAATGGCTTTTTAAGGTCCTTGGCTTGTGGTGTAGAAAGGTCAGCGACGGAACGAAGGACGTCCCAGGCGACGCCACAAGGAAAACAGTGTATAAGCGGGCAGCACACCAGGCGAGGCAAGGGCGATATACCACAAACGAACTGATCGCCACCGATCTTCTCGCCAAANTGCGTTCCCTTGCGATTACCTTATAAGGACTTCCGATTGCCATATAAGGTAATCGCAAGGGAACGCAACGCCGTCTCAAGCCAAAATCGCAACAGTGGATCACCCGCTTAAGGGCGATATACCACAAACGAACTGATCGCCACCGATCTTCTTGCCAAATACCGCATCGTTTTTGTGTGTGCGGTGGTTGGCGATCAATAGGCCTACTCGGCGACAACGATTCCTCTCGCCACAATCGAACCAGTTTGATTTGGGGCGATTATCGTTGCGAGAAGATTCCATTGATCGCCGTCCAGTGCAAACCTGGCGTCAGCAGCCGATTTTGCTCGGTGGCGATCACAGCGCTTGCGATGTCGCCTGGTGTGCTGCCCGCTTTTAAAAGTTACGATTTTATTTCGAAGTATGATGCCAAGGCCACTGATATTGAAGTTGTGCCAGCAAATAACTTCGTTGACGATGCAGAAGGTATTTTTCGGACGAAGTTGAAGTGTTTCGGAAGAAGTTCAAGTGGACTTAATTTGCTTCACCGATACGATAAGTGTGTTGTGCGTTCCTGTACAATTTAGCACTTGAACTAGTTTTTTGACAAAGAAGTTGTAGATTATACCTTGAACATCGTGTTACGGCTGACAAAAAAGGTAACTCGTTTTCTTCATCAGCAGATCCAACTGAACTCAGAAAGTAACAGTTTGTTGTAGATTGCAACTTTTTACCGTAAATTGCACTCGGTGTGGTTGGCACAGATTCAGCGTTTTGCAGTCAGTAATTATAGGACGTCAGTGTGAGTTGTCCATTACAATAGTTCAGTTTTGAAAATCTTTGGAACTATGGGCCAGAGTCTTGATCGAACTGCGCTGTGCTGTCACCATACGGTTTCAGCAGAGCAAGTTTAAAGTTTCCGTCAAGCCGTTGCGAAACGTGCTTGAACCAATAGAGAGTTTTCGTAATCGCGAAGTCGTTGCCGAACTGGGCGGTTTCGAAGGCTCGAGCGAGTTTTCGCAACCGCCCAGTTAGGGTGGCTTTCCATTGGAGCGTTTCCGTGCGCGGAAACGCTCGAAAGCATTGTTTTTCCCGGAAACGGTCAACGGTCAACAATAAAATTACTTTTTTCTACCACGCATTCACATAGGAAACGGACACGCGCAAGTATGAATCTACCTTACGGTCGACGACACGAGACGGAAAATGCGGTATCATAGACTCGCACCTTGCACTGCACCGTAACACCTGTCTATCTCAGTCGGGTGACTAAAAAGATGTGCAAATTGAATACGTCGGTTCGTTGATATAAAGAAACAGGACAGAGCGTTGAGCTTTTCAGTGGTAGTTTACAACAGCTGGAAACAGACCAACAACACTGCTTCGTTGATAGAGAAATAATGCATTGATGTACATGTACATGTACATGTACATGTACATGTACATGTATATTCAAATAACGGCAAACCGCTTGTAGTAAACCATTACTTTCATCCCTTTCTGATGTACTGATTATATAACTACATGTACAATGTATACCTGGAGAAACAGACTTCCAACATTATTTCATTTCAGGTGCCGATAATATACATCAGTATTTTTTGTGTTGAATGTACTATATTTTCGAGATGGTTTTCACTGAAATCACTTCGTATTTTGAAAGCAGCATGTCCATGTTATTTTGCAACACAAAGTGAAATGACAAAATAAACACGCCAGAGTTGTTGAAGGACGCGTGTGACACTGCGCTCCGGGACTGTAGTTAACCAAATGCAAGGTGGACCGAACGCTGAAATCGTATAGAATTGGTGAAAGGGACTTGGCCTGTCTAGAAACACGAAAACGGCAGGAATGTGTACTTTTAAAGCACATGTAAGCTAGAGTGTACAGTATAACTGAGGCTGTTCAATATAAAATGGAAGCCAATGACCCAATTATATTGGGCCGTTTCAAAAAGGGTGTTTAAGACTTAGACACGTGTAACTTCGTCAAATGCATGGTGGAAGTGTGTGCATTTAGTGAAGTTACACGCGTCTACGTCTTAATCGCGCGATGATCACCCTTTTTTAAATACGGCCCATTAACTTTAAATATGGTTCTGGGGCCTGTTTCAAAAAGTGACTTTAAGCTAATGATACCATTAACTTCAATGCATTTTCCATTTGGTTAAAGGTACCTCCAGCTTAAACTCACTTTATGAAACAGGTCAATAAGCAAGAAGTCAATCTCCAGAATTCACGAATTTTCGACCCCAACCGGGGTCTTTTTCAAGTGGAACTTTACAATCTGAAACTCTTTTAGAGTTCAATGCTACTGCATTGGAAGTAGAAAAGATATTGGGAAAGACGAAAATCCTATCCTTCTAGCGAAAAGTAAAGTACTTGTTGATCACGTTATCACCGGTCATCATCATCGATACGTCGACAGTTCTGAGTGAAGTTGTTCTGAATTAGCCGAAGAGACGTATTCTGTAATTAAGAGCGCCCTTAGCCGATGGCAGTATCATCAATGATATTACCGTGACAGGGAGATTCCCCTGCGCCTTTGGCGATCACCGTATTAACTTGACAAGCAGTCTCGGAACCAGATTACTAAGCTGCACTCTCGTTGTCTTGGCTTCAGTTTGGCCAAAACCTTCCTTCATGTACGCCGAGTCCGTACAAGAAGAAATTAGCATGGTATTGCAATCAAATATGAAACCCTAGTTAGTAGTCAGCGAGGGACGTGAAAGAATCGACCTACCTAAGCCGTAGTCATCCCTCCTCCTGAAACCTTCGATCTTGCCGAGCGTCGTCTGGACGACGACCGCCTCCCCAAGGATGCGTGGCAAACTCACCGACAACACGACCCCGATGATGATGACAAAATGTTGTACCTCCATTTCCCTTCTCACGGCACCTCACAATAATAAAATAGGCATCCTTGCGCGCTGGAAACAGCATAGAAATCCTTCCAAGGAACAAGAGCAACTAAATGATGCTTAAATTTTCCCCGCGTGGTGGTAATCTCCCAGGGCGCGTTCAAGCGAAGGAACAGGAACTACAAGACGTACTCAAGTGTCCGCTGTAGCGGTAAGTAATGCTATTTACCGAGAGGTAAGGGTTTACGCGCTTACAGGGGAGGCATCTATACTAAAGCTAGGAATCCACCATTGATTTTCAAGCTGATTTTGCGTTGCGACTTGCTTTGCAACTGGGCACTCGCGATCGCCGTAGTGGACTTGCTAGACGTGATTTCCACCAATGGCGAAGATGTGGTCAGTTTCAGTCGGCAATCGGACCGGTATCAGTTATCCTTGCGATCGTATTCAATCGCAGGTAGCAGGTTGCAAAGCAACACAGAAAATCAGCAGTGGATTCCTAGTAGTAGCTCGTTGCACGGCAGTGTACGGCTATACTCACGACACTCTACGAATGCAGACATAAGGGCAAGAGATTGTCGATATTATGAATGCTTTATTTGATTTTATTGTACATATAAATTGTATTTAGGCCCGTATTCTAGAAGCCTTAACTCTAAGGTCCACTTCAAGCTTTTGTATTTTCTACCGTGGAAACAATTAGCTAAAGGTAAACCTTAGAGTTAAGAAAGCATCCCCATAGAATACGGCCCATAATCTCCCCTACGTTAACTGCGATCTTCGCTCGCTTACCCCAGTGTGGGCGAATCGATGAGGGCACTGAAGTCTGTTTGTGGTGTACATAGTCAATACTTAAGTACATGTACACCAAAATCGCAGTTTTAAGGTCACAGAGACCTGGCTTTGCCACTGGGGTCAATCAGCTTCTCCATCATACCAAAAGCGTCATTGTCGGGACTTCGATTCGACGATATCAACAGCCTGTTTTGTGGTCAGCAATGCTGAGCATCACCAACAGGAGAAGCTGGACCCCGGCAATGCCAGCCCCCGAGCCAGACCTCTGTGACCTAGACGTATAGGTAGGCCTATTGACACGCCGGCGAACAAATGTTTCATGGTCATGAACCCTTTATTGGTTCGCTATGGAGCCGCTTGGAGCGCTAGCTGCGGCCATATGGACCCCTATTTTCACACCAGTTTTCCAAGGCATTTGTATGACGTAATCAAGCTTTACTTGACGTTTACGGCCTTATTTTGCGGTGTTTGAACGTCATATTGCGTCTGGTGATAGTCTACCATTAGCTGTCGACCTGATTGGTTGGGCAGTACGAACAAACGTCAGGAAAGGTACAAATTTCGGCGATTTCTAAATCTATTTTTAGACATTTTCTTGGGGAGGTCAGACGGGGGTCTGGGCGGTAGATAAAGTGGTGTTTAAAACCTTTGTAAACCTTACTAACAAATGTAAATATGTACATGGACAATGTTGTCAATAGCTATTGGGAGCTATTTTATGTAATGCGCACGATTAGACACGATTTTAAAGCAGTTACCGGTCAGGAGTTGAGAAGTCATTATCCTTGCGATTCCGTGACCTGATCATCGCGGAGGAACTATTTCTTAGGCTAATATGCATGCGCGATGTAGTTCGTAATGTACCGGTACTTTATCCCGTACTTTTATAGGCCTACAATCGCAACGTTTTCGTCAGTCTTTGCTACAAAAAGTGTTTCTTCTTTTGATACATTATCTACATTGACGTTGGGGAGGTTGGGACGCATCTTTTGCCGAAATTTGAACACAGGAAATTTCCAGCGCCGCCTGACATTATCCAAACAATACATACATGCATATCAGCGCCACGCAGAGTGCATAATCACCATGGCCGAGTGGCAAAGCCGCCTGCCCATAACACAGAGGGTCTCGGGTTCGATACCCGGAGCGTGTAAATTTTCTTTGCCTTGACTACGTTAATTTTTTTTTGTTTCTTCTTTTACCTTTCTGGATTTTTCTCATCGTGTATTTTAATGATCTTGCGTTTTATTTCGCATGGGAATGCATGTAAAACATGTATTGGGCCTATCCAGTCATACAGTCATCACTTCCTCCACATTCCTTAATTCCTGCCTTCTCCCCAACCATGCTTATTCGACATAGCGAACCCCTGTCGCCACCCGGCTTGTTAGATCATTGTTCGCCAGCGTGTCCGTATACCGTGTACCTCTACGTAATCTCGGCCAAAGGGCGAGTTCATACGGTATAGGTTGGGTTAGTGGGATTACAAAACCAATTGTCAGTTTTGATATTGTTTGATTAGGCGATCATCGCTGGGGAGAAGATTCAACGTATCGCTGGCTAGCGCACACCTGGCGTCGACAGCCGACTTTGCACGTCGATGGCGATCAGGGGTGGCCGCATAGAAACTCCGCTAGTGCTTCGACAGCCTATCGGTGTTAAAATGCATGGGAAAATGTACAGCACTATCGGAAAATGGGCTCCGCCAGCGCCAGCGGGGTTTCTATGTGGCCACCCCAGATCGCTTGCGATATCGCCTGGTGTGCTGCGCGCTTCAGGACTTTTTCCCGGGCGGCACATGTAGTCTTTTGTGAAGGAGAGTCAGAGTCTGTAGAGGACAACTGCCAATATAATAGAAAATACTACAACCAACACCAGAAATGTCTTGAATATCGAGGCGCTGGATTCTTTTCGTTGCACTTGTCTTGTTTTGAGTGGTTTCTCCACCCTGTCCCAAATGGTCTCAATTGCCTTCCTTGCCCCCTTCCACTGTCCATGCCCCTGGAGGCGATACTGGTATGGTGCACAGGGCCCAAAGTATAACTTCAGAGCAAACCGGGGATCACTTAGGAGGAGGCTTCCTAAAACCAAAATAAGAAGAAATTTCAGTGAGAGTTGATAATCTCTACAGATTATCCACGTCATACATGGTTGGGTGTAAAGTGCCACAGTGTTCCCGTTTTTCAGTGTTCTCAGTGTGAAACGAAAATGACAGATTCCTCTGTGTTCCCCTATTGAAAGGTCATTGTCTCCCTGTCTGACTTTTGTTACACTCGTCCCCAGTGTTCGGTAATAGCCCACCAAACTCTGACATGTTGTTGTTGTTGTTGTAATACATTTATTGTAAGACTAAAGATAGAAGTACAAAGGGGCCAACGCCGAGGCATTACTGGCCCAACTTAGGACATCCTTGCGATCGTATTCAATCGCAGGTAGCAGGTTGCAAAGCAACACAGAAAATCAGCAGTGGATTCCTAGTAGTAGCTCGTTGCACGGCAGCGTACGGCTATACTCACGACACTCTACGAATGCAGACATAAGGGCAAGAGATTGTCGATATTATGAATGCTTTATTTGATTTTATTGTACATATAAATTGTATTTAGGCCCGTATTCTACATGTAGAAGCCTTAACTCTAAGGTCCACTTCAAGCTTTTGTATTTTCTACCGTGGAAACAATTAGCTAAAAAGGTAAACCTTAGAGTTAAGAAAGCATCCCCATAGAATACGGCCCATAATCTCCCCTACGTAACTGCGATCTTCGCTCGCTCACCCCAGTGTGGGCGAATCGATGAGGGCACTGAAGACTGTTTATGGAGTACATAGTCAATACTTAAGTACATGTACACCAAAATCGCGGTTTTAAGGTCACAGAGACCTGGCTTTGCCACTGGGGTCAATCAGCTTCTCCATCATACCAAAAGCGTCATTGTCGGGACTTCGATTCGAAGATATCAACAGCCTGTTTTGTGGTCAGCAATGCTGAGCATCACCAACAGGAGAAGCTGGACCCCGGCAATGCCAGCCCCCGAGCCAGACCTCTGTGACCTAGACGTATAGGTAGGTCTATTGACACGCCGGCGAACAAATGTTTCATGGTCACGAACCCTTTATCAGGTCATTGTTCGCCAGCGTGTCCGTATACCGTGTACCTCTATGTAAACTCGGCCAAAGGGTGAGTTCAAATAGAAGTATACGGTATAGGTTGGGTTAGTGGAATTACAAAACCAATTGTCAGTTTTGATATTGTTTGATATTAGGCGATCATCGCTGGCGAGAAGATTCAACGTATCGCTGGCCAGCGCACACCTGGGCTGGATTTCACAAAGAATCTTATGTCTAAGAAAAAACTTAAGTCTGAAATGAAGTCATCTGATTTGCTGAAACCTGGTCACATGATGACTTAAGGCCCGTTTACACATGCAACTTTTCATATGCAATTTCATGCAACTTGTTGCATAAACCTGATGAGACCAAAAAGTTTCATAAAAGTTGCATGTGTAAACTGGCATGCAACTTGTTGCAACTCGATCACACTGGATGTTGCATCGATTTTTCTATGTGTAAACCGTTCAAGGTAGTTTGCAACAAGTTGCAAGTTGCTGCAACTTGCAACTTGATGCAACCTAGTGTAAACCGCCCTTTAAGTCAAACTTTAGACTTAAGATTCTTTGTGCAACTGGGCCCTGGCGTCGACAGCCGACTTTGACGTCCATGGCAATCAGATCGCCTTTTCCGGGGCCACACATAGTCTTGTGAAGGGGAGTCAGAGTCTGTAGAGGACTGCCAATATAATAGAAAATACTACAACCAACACCAGAAATGTCTTGAATATCGAGGCGCTGGATTCTTTTCGTTGCACTTGTCTTGTTTTGAGTGGTTTCTCCACCCTGTCCCAAATGGTCTCAATGGCCTTCCTTGCCCCCTTCCACTGTCCATGCCCCTGGAGGCGATACTGGTATGGTGCACAGGGCCCAAAGTATAACTTCAGAGCAAACCGGGGATCACTTAGGAGAAGGCTTCCTAAAACCAAAATAAGAAGAAATTTCAGTGAGAGTTGATAATCTCTACAGATTATCCACGTCATACATGGTTGAAAGAGATGAAAAGCACAAAAATTGACACACAATATATGATAAATAAAAAGGCAATTTCCAGAGTGTTTGCGAATTTTCGACCCCAACCGGGGTCTTCTTCAGGCTGGAACTTTACAATCCGAAACTCTAGAACAGACTCTGTTCTAGAGTTTCGGATTGTAAAGTTCCAGCCTGAAGAAGACCCCGGTTGGGGTCGAAAATTCGCAAACACTCTGGAAATTGCCTTTTTATTTATCATACATGGTTGGGTGTAAAGTGCCACAGTGTTCCCGTTTTTCAGTGTTCTCAGTGTGAAACGAAAATGACAGATTCCTCTGTGTTCCCCTATTGAAAGGTCATGGTCTCTCTGGCTGTCTTCTGTTACACTCGTCCCCAGTTTTCAGTTACAGACCCACCAAACACTGGCATGATTGGCGCTAAAAGTGATAAGGATCATCAGTAGACGGCGCTTTTTGACGAGGGAGCCAATCGTAAGCCACCATCACAGGTTTAACCGACGCGCCGCCGTAACACACTTTCTGATTGGCTGAAATACGTGTACAAAATGTACACTATAATTCATACACACGGCAGATTCCCCGAATCGGACAGCTAACGCCGTCTATTTTTTTTTAGCATTCACTCACTTATGTCCGGGGCACAGCCTACTAGCTCGGCAATTTCATCCATATAGCTCACGTAATCCACCTGGATTGTATGTCGCTGGGAGGCGTAGTAGAATTTTGACATGGCATCGCTTTTGGCCTTGATGTCAGCGTTCATTTCGTCTAACGAGGGAAGAGATAAGTCACCCTGAGCAAGGAAAAAAATCATTAAAAAAGTGCGCTTCTCAATTTTACGTCAAAAATGAAGCCTAATCATTTTAATGATTCAAAAGTATGCCCCAGAAAGAACAGCGAATTAAAATGGAATAAAACAATCAGCAGTTCGCTCTTCGATAGTTAATACGGTTTGTTTCATTGGTGAATCGCCATGTTCATGGTGTTCCAAGTCTGTGTTCTAACCACATTTTGGTTCCCTAAGCCACCGCTAGGGCTAGAAGGCTTCGATTCTGGCTGCCATTTTGTTGCTGACGCCATTGTAACGGTCCATTTTCTGGTAAAATTTCATTCTCCTCCGGTCTAAAAAACGTTGTCGGCGAAAGGACCGATGTACTACTACGTACATTTTGTAATGTTTTTTGTAGTCCGTATTGCTGGCGCTAGGTGGCTCCCTCTACGTCGGCAGTCAAAATACCGATATCGCACCGTGCTCCTTTAACATACCTTAAACACTCTGACCGCCCATCTTGCCTGCATCTCACTTATCGGCATAATAGCACCAATAGGCTGAATACAGCCCAACACGGCTAAAGTAGGATGTCGTAGCTCCGGTGGAAACACAAACTTGTACAAATTCACGCGGTTCTCTCGGACATCTATCACACTTTTATCTAAGAATGGAAACCCGAAGACATATCCAGTGGCATAGAAGATTGTGTCAATGTTATCTTCAAATGTACCGTCTTCGAATTCCACGCCGGTCTCCGTGAGACGACGAACGTTTGGCTTAATTTTGATGGACCCGTTCATTATGCAGTTGGGAAGGTCGTCGTTTAGCGTCGGGTGCTGAGAGTCGATGCCGTGCTTTGGTTTGATGCCGTAAAGTGCGTGGTCGAACCGCCAATTGACCTAAAAAAATAAAAAAAAATACATGTTCTATCTTCATCATCTGAACTGGATGGCCCCATATCGAGTAGCTTCATCAATCATCATTCATCACAACTCACAACCTATTTATTGAATGAATGATGATATCCAATCATGAAGGAATCAAACCAACCTATTTTGTATGAATGATAATAATNAAATATCATTAAAAAAGTGCGCTTCTCAATTTTACGTCAAAAATGAGGCCTCATCATTTTAATGATTAAACTTTAAGAATTAAACTGGAATAAAACAGTCAGTAGCTAAGGTTACACGTGTTGAAAATACCCGTGTTTTTCCTGACCCGTGTCGAACCCGTGTGTACGAAAATCCCGGCGAGAGGTCACACTACTACATTGTAGTTAGATAGCCCGGCGACAGTTGCGCTGCATGCATTGACTCTTCGGCCATTTCTGCATTGTCCACATTGTTGGAGGCGCGAAAACGACGTTACTTAATGGCTGCGCCATCTGTAGCCGTGCGAAGAACTAACGTAAACACATGGATTTCGAAAAGCACGGCGAGCTTGCCGTGTCTCAAAACCCGTGTTTTTCAGACACGGGTTTCTCGAAGCCCGGCAATTCATAGGTGTGACCGCAAAAAGAACGGGGATTTTATGTAGTGTAACCACGGCTATTACTACCTTAAACACTCTGACCGCCCATCTTGCCTGCATCTCACTTATCGGCATAATAGCACCAATCGGCTGAATACAGCCCAACACGGCTAAAGTAGGATGTCGTAGCTCCGGTGGAAACACAAACTTGTACAAATTCACGCGGTTCTCTCGGACATCTATCACACTTTTATCTAAGAATGGAAACCCGAAGACATATCCAGTGGCATAGAAGATTGTGTCAATGTTATCTTCAAATGTACCGTCTTCGAATTCCACGCCGGTCTCCGTGAGACGACGAACGTTTGGCTTAATTTTGATGGACCCGTTCATTATGCAGTTGGGAAGGTCGTCGTTTAGCGTCGGGTGCTGAGAGTCGATGCCGTGCTTTGGTTTGATGCCGTAAAGTGCGTGGTCGAACCGCCAATTGACCTAAAAAAATAAAAAAAAATACATGTTCTATCTTCATCATCTGAACTGGATGGCCCCATATCGAGTAGCTTCATCAATCATCATTCATCACAACTCACAACCTATTTATTGAATGAATGATGATATCCAATCATGAAGGAATCAAACCAACCTATTTTGTATGAATGATAATAATCATCTAAGATAAATCTATCTTATGCAGTAGTCTCACGCATACCCAGCGGAGGCGATCAACAGTCTTGTCCTTTCGTCAAAATCAATATTCTCCAAGCAGTGGACATAAAGTCCAATGAAATCGCCGGTATTGGAGCATGAAACAGTTTCAGCGATTATATTGCACATATAAGGTGAAATCGTATGACTTACATGTGGACACATTAGGCTATGTGCATTCTGATTCGTTAAGCCAGCAGCACACCAGGCGATATCGCATGCGATTTACTCGCCAGCAAGCAAAATCGGCTGTTGACGCCAGGTGTGCGCTAGATGGCGATGCGTGGAATCTTCTCGCCAGCGATGATCATCAGTAACGAACAACCAAAACCGATATCGCCTAGTCTGCGGTGGCTGGCGAGAACATCGGTGGCGATTTGCCCGCTTGCGATGTCGCCTGGTGTGCTGCTGTCTTTAATCGTCACCGCAGGGTATATTACGACTGTTTTTTCTGATGAGCTAGAGCGTACTTTCGACGTGTCTCGCCCGTGTTCAGTCAAGCCTTTTACCTGGTATTCCGAAACCCGCGATACGAACCCTGGCACCTTGCGGCGGAGAAGGTCAAAAACTCTTCTGTTTAACATAATATCAAGAGGAAGGCCTCCTACATATATACGATTACGAATCCAGCCACCTGTTCTTGTGCTGACCAACACCTACAAATGAAATTGACGGATGCAAAAAACACCCAGCTTCGTTGGCCTACTCAGTCAAAAACTGTAAATAACTGTATGATTTAGGAACTTCTTTTTTACGTAAAACTTCTTTTACGCGAGTAAATTGTGCACGAAGAGGTTCACTTTTTTTGCTTCTCCAATAGGAGCTGTCAGCAAGTTGACCAATAGGTGTCACTACGGCCCAATTCAATGCATATAGCAGACCCAGTCATTATTGATCGAGCAGCAATCACGTAGATTTTCCTGTACATTGGTCCACTAGAACTTTGCTGCCATCTGTTGGCAATATGCCCGGCTGACTGCCCCTATTCCTTTTTTCGATATTTTCCGGCGCAACACCGATGTGGTCCAACGTTCCATCCTTTGACGAAACGAGAGGGGGACAATAGTAGACTTACGGTAAAAATTTCCAGAATTTCGTAAATTCGGATTTTACCTGTTTCGTAATGCGACTCAGTTCTACTGCCACATCAAGGCCGGAGTTTCCGAAACCGATGACGAGGACTTTCTGGCCAGTATACTCTGTTGGATATTCGCGGTAATAGTGGGTATGCAGCCGCTTACCGAGGAAGCTCTCTTCACCTGTTTGAATAATTACAAAAATTTAAAAAAAAATAGGGGGGCGTAGGCCTACCCCTGGATCCGACCCGGGAATCGACGGCTAGGGTAGCTCTCATACTTGCCTTCAAATTTCGCAATATGTGGCTTGGCATGGTGGCCAGTGCACAACAGCACTGCATCGAATTCCTCCTGTTGCTCCTCATCCGTCTGTCGATTTCTAGTGGTGACCTCCCATCGCCCAGTCTCATCGAAATTGTCGCACCTACTGACGCGCTCCACTTCTGTGCTGAAGTAAATGTGTTCTCCTGTTGGAAAGAAAAGAAATTCATCAAGTCGTACTGCATGTTTTTTGAACATCTCTTCAAGAGCAGACGGTGAGGTTCGGAATACACCGAACGCGATATCGCGTGCGATAGGGCAACCCGCACGATTTTATGCTTTGGAAACCTTTGTTTGCGTGCAGTGCGGCGGAAAATAACAAAAACCTTTGCCGCACGCGTCAACACATCGCGTTCGGTGTATTCCTAGCCTGACTGCAAATCCTGCGTAAAGCTAGGCGCACATGTGCGGCAAATCTCGATGCGGTAGTGGTGTTTTTAAAGTTGACTGACCCAACGCTGTCGTCTCGTCATTTATCCGGGTCAGTCGACTTTAAAAACACCCCTGCCGCATCGAGATTTGCCGCACATGTGCGCCTGGCTTTAGCTATAAAAGCCAACAGCACACCAGGCGATATCGCAAGCCATCAGCTCGCTACCGAGTCAAATCGGCTGTTGACGCCATGCAGGTGTGCGCTGGACTGGACACCGATGCTCGCCGATTATCAAACAATACCAAAACCGATATCGCCGAGTCTTCGGTGGCTGGCGAGAAGATCGGCATGGCAATTCGATCGCGTACATGGACGACAAATCTCAATGCGGTGGGGATGTTTAAGTCGACTGACCAACACCGCTCGTTATTCGACCGGGTCAGCCGACTTTACAGCCCTATACCGCATTGATATTTGCCGCCCATGTGCCCTTGTGCGGTATAGGCTACTCACTGAGTCCGAATTCATCGGCGTACGATTTGAAGTACTTCAATATGTGCGAATGATTCATGAAGTTGGGAGCATCTTCAGAGATCGGGTAATCACTAAATGACATCATCTCCTTGCTCGTGTTGATGACAGTAGACTGCATGACACACGCAACGTCTTTTTCTGCATTTGGTCGAAAATTCCAAAGTCCGCCTAGTTCTGATGTCTTCTCGTAACAGACTGGTTCCAAGCCCTCGTCGAGGCAGCATTTTATTGCCGCAAGGCCGCTCGCTCCTGCCCCTATTATGGCCACTCTCTTTTTGGAATTCATCCTGTAAAATGTTTTGATGGTCGGGATTAGGTATTAAAATTCCGCTGCAGCGATCAGATGCCAATTCCATAAAAGCATTCTATGCCACCCTAACACTTGCACGATTTTTGTCCCGCAATGCCGCGCAATGCGTCGTGGCAAGGCGTGCCATTTCGGTGAAGCCGTGTTTTCGCCCTGTTCGCATAAGTTACGCACTGTCTACGCAATGCTCGGCGACTTGTTTACGCATAGGTTCGTGCATTGTTGATGTCTACGGTACCGCATTGTCCCGCAATGTCACGCACGACACGCATAGTTCCCGCTCTCTTCCCGCATCGCCCATACGACTTCGCGCATTGACACGCACCGTCGGCAGTATTCGCGCCGAGTTCCCGCAGTGTTCACGCATGGTTCACGCAAGTGGCACGCACATGGCACGAACATTGATGCGTGCCGAATTTTTGAACATTTCAAAATTCTCTCTACGACATGGCACGCAGCCCCGCACCCTTCACACACTCCTCACGCTCGTTCCCTAGGACTTTAATCATCGGCACGCCGAAGTGCGCGCCATTGCGGGAACGAAAATCGTGCAAGTGTCAGGGTGGCTTAAGCCTAGTTGGTTGCTAACTTCGTTCCATCTCTAGTTCCATAAATCTATTCTTTAAAGCAGTTCAAAGTACCGCAGAGGTAACATCAGCACCTGTTACATCTGAGATGCTAGGCCTATGTTCGGCCCCATGAAACCAAGTTCTCAACATTGGTGATCGAAGATCTTATTTCAGATTAATGCCATGTCCATTACGGTACGTCAGAGCTCGAGGTTAACGGGTCAAACAGTAATTCTAATTAATATTGATGTGTATAACTTTGATTTTATATTGCCATGAAGGTGAGAGGTGAAGGTCAGCGTCAGCGTCTATGCACCGAGTGTACCCACCCGTCTTTCAGATAATTCTTAGGGTCAGACTATGTAAAGGTTATAATATTGAGTTACTCGTACATGTATGAACTTCCACAGAACACTGACGTCAGTGGGTTGCGTGGTGAAATTCAAGGATAACAATTAATAATAATTATTAGCTATGTACATTGTATATTATAACCTGCTACGGGTTTGCCTGCTTGCATGTCCTGTAGTATCGGGAGAATTTTTTGTCGTGAAGGAAAAGTCATGTTGTTTGTTCATGTCCGCTTTGGGCTTTATAACACGGATATTCAACTTTATTCAATGAATGGCTATTTACACTGTAGATACCGCACATTGGTTCATTGGTAGGTTCCCCAATACTACAGTCGTAAACATGTGGGTGGATCTTTTTATACGATCAAGTTCCTGTTCGAGTACATGATCTACAGCATTTATGTACGTACGACCGTCCACTGGACAGAAAAGTTGAGCCCTGTCATTCATTGGACGTGTAAGTCATTCAGTTATCGTCCACTGGACGTTAAAACTCATTTTGTAACCGTCCACTGGACGTATAAGAAAGTCCTTTTGTAACCGTCCACTGGACGTTAAAACTCCTTTTGTAACCGTCCACTGGACGTTAAAAGTCCTTTGTAACCGTCCACTGGACGTTAAAACTCATTTTGTAACCGTCCACTGGACGTATAAGAAAGTCCTTTTGTAACCGTCCACTGGACGTAAAAACTTTTGTAACCGTATACTGGATGTTTAAACTCCTTTTGTAACCGTCCACTGGACGTAAATGTTACCGTCCACTGGACGTAAAAAGTTGTTTTGTTATCGTCGATTGGATGTAAAAGGTTGTTCTGTTACCGTCCGCTGGATATTAAAAGTCGTTAAGCCAAGCGCACATTTGCGGCAAAACTCAATGGAGTAGGGGTGTTTTTTTAATCGACTGACCCGGCTGAATGACGAGTCGACAGCGTGGGTCAGTCGACTTCAAGAACAACACCCCTACCGCACTGAGTTTTGCCGCAAATGTGCGCTTGGCCTTAGTCTGTTACTGTCCACTGGTCATGTAAGCATGGCTTCCTAAAACTTTAAACATATGTAAAGGTACAAGCTCCCGCTGAAACATCGGAAACCATTGACATCGATCCGATGTCCCTTTCTTGCTTAAAAATGATTGACGTTTTTAAAAAGCGATGGCGACAGTTTTTTTAAAAACATTGAGCAGAAAATGCCGTAACTGGCGCTCAGCTGTCGAACCAATTTCAGTAATTTCTGTTCGCCCAAATTTACAGTAGGCCAGTCGAAAATCAGTTTTTTCAACTTCTATTTTGACATTCTGTTGTTACCTTTTCGCTTCCAAAGTGGCTATCGTATCCGGCACAAAGTTTGCATTTTATAAAATCCCTTTTGGGCGCCTGCTCTGTGGGAAATTTTACCCAAATAAACCACGAACGCGTGCCTGTTTGAAAAAAGACAAAACAAATAAATTAAGAGTTGGCCTACCTTTCAAAACAGGAATTTTCTGCCAAGATAAAAATCGGAAAATTAGTCACGAATTATAAATGTATAATTGCGTTTTGTTTTCCGATGTTGTCACTTCCAGAGAGATGCCAGTGTACAGTGTAGCGAAGGTCCCCACTTACAGACCTCCTGTCACGAAATTGCCGACACAAATTGGAGAGGTAGCGATGATTATATTGAGATTGAATATGTAATCAATCAAAAACGAGATTTGGGTCGCCCACCTTTGATTGGCTTAAAAATTTGGGGTTGATTAAGAGCATTGTGTGGAATGCTCAGGGTAACTGCCTGTGGAGGGTCCACGCGCCGTATTCATAAAACTACTTAAGTCTAAGTGTGATACTTATCTTTTGTGCTGAACAAAGAATAAGTGTCATACTTAGACTTAAGTAGTTTTATGAATACGGGGCCAGGAAGGGATACCTACCTCGCTCTTAAAACATCAGACTTTTAACAGTGACGTGGTTATTAAAAAATGTAGGCCAACCGGTAAATGTACATGTACATGTATCATGAACGTACGCTCCTCGAATATCATTTCCTTATCATCATTTTCGAGGGTCATCATAGGATAAATCCTTATCCCTTATCTTCGATGATAAGGTGATATACTATGTCATGGCAAGCACATTCCAATGTGAACCACAAGACTCGACATACTAGTATATGAGTGTTCGTACATATACGTATACAGGCGGACAGTTCCTAGGCCCGCAATGCGCTGACATCATACATAATTGCACGTAGGCCTTTTGTATTTAATGACATCAGAAATATGTAACGCGGTATTTCTAGTGACATGTATCGAATTCTCAAGGTTAAAAAGAGGTCACGCGAGTGGATAATATCGGAAGGCCATCAATCACACTTGCGCAATAATTATGTTTTACGTTAATTAATGTGTGCGTGATGCTCATACACTCATTCCTCATCACCAGTATTCTACTGTTTCCAAGGCCCGCCAAAACACGGTCAGATTTTTCATCAAATTTTCTGAATATCAAGTGCTCAATAAAGGCCTACATGCGGGTTTATACACTGAAGCCCTCATATGCCCTGAATCTGATTTTTCCAAAAATTGGATGAAAAATTTGATCGTGTTCGGCGGCCCCTGGCTGAACCGTCCACGGTCTCATAATCTGCCTGTTAGATGGCGCTTCAGAGTTTTGGGACAGGTGATGACGCGTAATAGGCCTACTAATTACGTCGAGGCAAAGCTGCCTTTACCAACTTTGTTTCTAGATCAGGGCCTATGGCAAGCGGATTGTCCAGTTATTCAAAAAACCTATATTTTTGCAATAAAACTTAGTTTTATGCTCATAAAACTTAGTTTTTGTGGAGAAAATATAGGTTTTTTGAAAAAAACTAAGTTTTTTTGCCCGAAAAACCTGGTTTTTTGCATAAAACTTATATTTTTACAAAAAAACTGTTTTTTTGCAATAAAACTAAGTTTTATGCTCATAAATATAGGTTTTTCAATCATCAGCATAAAACTTAGTTTTTTGTCTAAAAATGTTAGTTTTTCGGCAATAACTGGACAAATAGCCAAAAAAACCTATATTTATGCTTAAAAAACCTGGTTTTATACAAAAAACTTAGTTTTTCTTCAATAAAACCAGTATTTTTTTGCAAAAATATAGTTTTTTTGAATAACTGGACAAACGGCGTATATGGCAAGCGGATTGTCCAGTTGTTCAAAAAACCAATATTTTTGCAAAAAAACTTAGTTTTATGCTCATAAAACTTAGTTTTTGTGGAGAAAATATAGGTTTTTTTGAAAATAGCCAAAAAACCTATATTTATGCTTAAAAAACCTGGTTTTACATGTATACAAAAAACTTAGTTTTTCTTCAATAAAACCAGTATTTTTGGAGAAAATATAGGCTTTTTGAATAACTGGACAATCCGCTTGCCATAAGGGCCGACCGCACAGAAAGAAAGCACTATCGGACTTTCTGTGCGGTCGGCCCTGATCGCAGAAGTTTTATAAGCTCTGGGGAGGAGGTTACACTTTGTTCCAGTAATGTTCAACACGATGGGCCGATTTTTTAAACGATAGTTAAGGTAAACCGCGGTTTAACCATCGGCTTTTCTGACAAACCGTGAATTAACCAAAGTAAACCTTTTGACTTTCAGAATGTTTGGCTATCAACGATTCATAAAATCGAAAAATTCACTTCGATTAACAAACAGTTTGTCAGCTGAGGGTTAATGAAACCCGATGGTTATCTTAGCCATCGTTTAAAAAATCGGCCCGATCTCGACCAATGCACACTCAGGATCATCATGCAACGGGGTAGGCCTATTGTGCAGCGTCTGACTCCACCTCCAGATGTGCGAACCATTGAGCGGACAAGCGGCTGACTATTACGTCATCACTGGCCAATACCGTCGAATGCCAGACCGTGGGAGCCAATCAAATTCGTTGACTAGAAATGTTCAAAAATGAAGTTGCTGTTTATCACGATATTCTTATAGAAATGTTCAAACGTTATATTCTACTTGAAGGTTAATCCTGTGAGAGCAAAACAGCGCAGAAAACTATCATGTCGAGAAGCAGCCTACCTACCTTACGGAAATAATGGGAACAGTGATCTCTGCACAATCGACACGAATGAACATCCCATTCCGTCATGTCACCACATATGTCGTCAGCGGCTTTTCTCGACATGACCAAGGCCTATAATCCCCGCAAATTACCATGTCGGAAAAAAGGTATCAATCAAAAGTTCAATTCATAGCATACTTGTATATAAAAGTTACAAAAAAAGTCTTGAATGACTGTTTATCTCAAATAATTGCATTGGGAAGACCAACAAGCAAACGCTGAGATGTTCAACAAAGACGATTTTATTGAACATTCAAAGGAGTAGGCCTCGCTGGCCTTTAGGAACAATTTACCAGTATTGCGTGCTGAGAAAGAACAAGCCTTTCGGCGACATGGTTCACTAGAGGTTGATGAACGGCTGTGGGAAAGTCAGTGTGTGTTCAATGAGTGTGGGGAATAGTCAGGAAAGATCGTCTGTTTCGCAGCACATCATCTGCACGGACTCATTCGCGTGACGTCATCCTATGACGTCACAGTTATCGTGACTGTGACGTCACGGTTATGACGTCACTATGACGTCACAGTTCTCGTGACGTCATATTAAACTTTCGAATCCTTGGTAACGACAAAAAATGGCGTAGCTGCTATACCCTCGTACGCATGTGCTTCAAGGTAGTTTTTCTCCCAAATGATGACAAATACTTGTTATTTCGGCGTGATCAACGAAAAGAAGCTTTGTTATCAATTGTATATTGTTATATTTACATATCAAGGGAATGAAATATCTTCTTCAGAAATTAGAGCGGAAACGGCCAAAAATAGCCTTTTCCAAGCTCTCAAATTGCTAATATCTAAAAAAATAGGCCACAATATTTGCCAAATACCACGCAGACACGGGTTTATTATACAAAAATCATACCCTACAAATTTCAGCTCAAAAGGTTATACCACAGCTGAGAAAATCCGCGAACATTAACCGTGACAGAAAATCAAGGATGAAAATAATGGTCACTCTAGTGAACCAATAATGGTCACTCTAGTGAACCAAAAATACATGATAGCAATTCAAACATAGCAGACCAAACATGTTTGAATGACGTCACGCCGCATCTACAGGATGCAAATTTGCAATCAGGTGCGGCGGCTGACGCACCGTGTGCGTTGAAAGGATGCTGAGACAAAAAACTCATGGAGGAGGCAACGTCGGAGACAAAATTGCACTCGTGTGCGGCTGGGTTTATAGGCCTGCTTTACGATCTTTTCTTTTCAGAAGATTATTACAGCAGAAATGGCTGTGCTTGTTTTTCCAGCATTGGCTGTGGGGAATATCATTAACATTTTACAGGTAGGGCCCTACCCGGTATGGAGCGTAGATATTTAATGAAACGGTCCATGGACCATGTGCTCACCTGTGGGTGAATGTCCCAGAAGAACACATGACAATTGTGTGTTCAAGTGTAGGCCTATGCCTATTTTACAGCTAGGCTTAACAGGGCAGTTTAGGCCTAGGCATGGGCATTTGAATTGCATTGCCATCAAAATATTGGGGTAGGAATAGGATGTAAGCCTAGACTTGGCCCATCAAAGTATTTGACTGATCATGGCCGTAGGCCTATGGCCTTGGCCAAGGTGTAACAAAATACCTACCAACACAATCAGATATTCCCCCTGACACAGCACATCCACACCATGACAGTCACACAACCACTGAACACTGCATGAACTGACTGTAGGCCTGGGTGACGGTACGGAAAATAATATTGAATGTTAACAAACTACTTGTGATGGAGTAAATAAACACTGTGACAGATAACAGCTACAAACTACGAAAAAATCAAGCAGGTTTCGATTTCTAACCCAATACGGATTGCAAATCATTGTAATAAAAACAAATAAGAAGTGTGGAGCCTTTTTGACTGGATTCTTCAGATATCCAACATAGAGCACAAAGAACGACACACAAAATGATAAAATACGTATAAAGTCGTCTCCGAATTTTGCAAATATTTTCGACCCCAACCGGGGTGTTCCTCAGGCACTTTCTATAAAAAAAATGAGGAGGATTACAATATTATGGATCTGAAGTACTAGTACTATAGTACTAATACAGAAACGCTGAAAAAACAAGAAAGTGTGAAAAGTTTAGGTTGACTGAAGGAGTTGATACAAAAACCCCGCTGGATTCATTTTGTACATTTTGTGTATTTATCCGGTATTTTCCTTCCCATTCCTACACCAGGAGAGTGCTCAGAAGCAGAACAAATCCAATGGTCATCAGAGACACGCCGGAACATTGAACAGCCGTGGTACCGGATTCTGAAATGGAGAAAGTACGAAATTTGTACATGTATACTCACTCTAATGCCGGCCTTCCACCTGAAAGTTTTCTGTCGCAATTCTCCTTATGGAAACTTATGGGAATTTGTCAGACACTCTGTTGCATGATCAACTTCTGTAGCGTGGAAGAGGCCTTTAAGGCAACGGAACGAGTTTAGAATCCCAGATCAGTACCCAAAAAAAGGTCTTCGATTGACGGAATAAGCCGCATTGTACAATAGGATTTCCATTGTGTGCCATGGAGTATTAACGTCACTTCCGATCGGGGATTCTAAACTTTAGCCAGCGATGCTGCTCACCAAACGTCATCTTAGCGGTCCCCGCTGCCGAGACGCCCGCATCATCTGTGGTCAATACAACCTTGCACGCGACTTCTTTACCATTGAGATCCTTTTTTCCTGTCACCTTCACCTAAGTTAGATGAAAGAGAAGAAAGGTAATTGTATCATGATTGGTGCAATAAGAGATCGTCCTGCTCGCGAATTTTGTTTTCCTCAAATATAAGAGTGAAGTCTGAAATCTGAGAAAACGATCCACCAACCCTGTGATCAGAATAATGACAGAGTGATAGAGTTATATCAAGAATATCAAGAGTTATATCAAGAATATATTTCCCATATATGGGTAATATATTCTTGGTTGGAGAAATGTCTTTGGGATAACATTTCAGCGGCCTCACGCTGGTAACTCTAGAGTTACCAGCGTGAGGCCGCTGAAATGTTATCCCAAAGACATTTCTCCATCTGTTCGCCAAGGATTCAATCAGGGAAATTCTTCTCTATCCCACACACCATGCAGGTGTGACGTGGGGACGTGTGAGGGGGGGGGGACGTGACTCTATATCGCATCCGATATATTTATCTCTATCGCTACAATGAGCGAATGCTTTGATAACGCGTTCAAGTGCATTGGAAAATGGCTTGGAACGATCAGACTGCAATTTCGCATATCGTTACGTATATCGGATAACGGATGTCAGACAAACACAGCATTAGGATACCTGTACATAGGAGGTATACGTTGTACGAACACGCCGGTTAACAATGGCTTCACAAAGGATTTGCGACCATGAAGCCATTGTTAACCGGCGTGTTCGTACACCGCCAACGCGAACGTCTCTCCTTTTGTTGGGTGCTCTCATCGTGGCATCGGACAATGGGTTGGCGTTTCGAGGGCTTTGCGAAAACTCCCTATTGTTGCACCGTTGCACGTGAGGTACGGCACCATTAGTGAGTTTTTGCAAAGCCCCCGAAACGCCAGCGCAAACGCCAATCCTATTGACACGAAGAGAGCAGCAAACAGCAGGATAAACGTTTGCGTCGGCGTTTCGGGGGCTTTGCGAAAACTCTCTAATATTTGTGGTGCACCGCATCCGCATTGCCGCTTCCACAAAGTTTCATAATAAATTAGATTTTATCATCCCACCTTTTCTCAAACATGCTGTTTTGTCCTCCCTTGAATTCAGGCAAAAACCATACTCAAACAGAACTGGAACACCTCAGTCACGGATAAAGAAGGTGTCTCAAATAAACTTAAAGACTACGTCCGGTTATGCCTTTTGTCATTAAAAAGACTTGGAAAACGTCCAGGTTATGCCGTTTGTCTTTGAAAAGCTTGAAAGGAAAACGGCGAATAATATATCCCTCACAAAATGGAGAATAGTGGAGAATTTTAGTGGTGAGAATGCCAACCAACAGAGTTCGTCCCACTAACGGTAACATTAACGTTTTCGTTTTCTTTTACAATAGGGATTTTAACAAATCAAACGATAAACGTTAGGCTAACTTTACGACAACGTTATTTTTTGCACCAAAAATGCAATATATAATCTGGTGAATTCGCAGTATGAAAAATAACGTTGTCGTAAAGTTAACGTTTATCGTTTGGTTTCTTAAACTCCCTCTTGCAAATGTACTTACTAAATAGTAGAGAGTTTTCGCAAAGCCCCCGAAACGCCGACGCGAACGGCTGTCCTCTCTTCGTGGCATCGAACAATGGGATTGGCGTACTTATACGAGTGGCCGATTCGTGGGCTTTGCGAAAACTCGCGATCGCTCATGTTTGGCGTCGTGTTATCGGTGCGATTTCTTAAACTCTCTAATGTCAGTCGGTAAAACGTAAATACGCAATATCGGCAACAGAAATGAGTTCACTGAAGAAATTCCGCCAATCTTGAAAATTGTTCTACGTCTACCCGCATGGTTCGTTGGGAAAAAAATTACCTCATCTTTGGGTCTGTTTGTCCCGTCGACCGTGAAATCATATCTTATTGGTTTCAATAGTGCATCGTTGGTGCTGACGCATTTACATGTTGTCGTTTCACCAACTTTGCCTGATGGGCACGTTAGCTTTGGTTTCTTAGGTGCTGGAAAGTAATTTATAGGGCCGTTTAGACGACAAGCCAAAAAAACACATTCAGATTCGATCCGATTGGATCCAATCGACCCGTATCGGTCTCATTTGCGTTTAGACGAGATTTGAATGCGGTCGTATGTGGTCCAATGCGGTCCAAAATCCACATTGGATCGCATTGGGTAGCGTTTACACGCAAGAGTTTTGAACCACAATCAGATTCGATCGGATCGCATGTGGATTTTTGCCTGTCGTCTAAACGGCCCTAATATTCCAGGTGAGGTGAATATTTTCGAAATGGTTCAAATGTCAACAAAAACCAATGCATGGTTCAAAAATTCAACTTACCCTCCACTACCACCTTGAATTTATCTGATGTACCTTTCCCACTTGGTGTGCATGTGTATTCTCCACTGTCAGTGGCGGCAGCAACTTTTATCCTCAGAATTCTGCCCTGGGGTTCTATCCCTATATTTCCCCCATGGTTCACTTGTGTGGAATCTTTCACCCACTTGGCATCAGGCATGGAAGAAAAGGTGGAGCCATCGTCAAACGAGCAAGTCAAGTCCACCGCCGTGCCAACTAGATACCCGCCCCCGGGTGGTGAGGCGGTGATTTTACCACCTGAAAAGAAATACGGGTGAATTAAGATAAATGAAACCGTTCGATTGATGTTTTTCTACATGTATAGACCTTTCCTACAGAGATGGTGGCCAACCACATGACGTGGTGGTGATTCATCCAAGCATGATATAACACTACAAAACGCATCCTCTCAGACAATTATTGGCTCACTAAAGGCCAGTTTCCACTATAGCGGATTCCGCCGCGGTTTGCGGCGAGCGGAGCGGTTTTCACAGGCATTGGGATAATTAACAAGCCATGTATTGTTGAACCATCGAAAGATTATGACCAAATCCTAAGTTGAAGATATCGCACGCTGTCATTCTTTTCCAGGCTCGGGAGTCGGACAAGTAAGTGGACAGGACATTATTAGGGAGTTTTCGCAAAGCCCCCGAAACGCCAACGCGAACGTCTAACCTTTTGTTCGGTGCTCTCGTCATGCCATCGAACAATGGATTGGGCGTTCGCGTCGGCGTTTCGGGGGCTTTGCGAAAACTCCCTGACCATACCCGCACCCCATTATCTTCAACTTAGGATTAGTCATTTTTTCCGAGTCCAGGAATGGGACAGGTAAGTGGGAGTTTAGAGTATGTGTCCATGTACTTACTCTGCCCAGTTACAGCGCCCAAGAACAAGAAAAATCCTGCAGCAACTAGAAAAACCTTCAATTCCATCTTTCCGAAATAACGGTGTTCGGGAAATCGGTCCGTTTAATTTTCAGAGGAAGAATGATCAGGGCCGTTTCGTGTTTAACCTTCCTGCAGGCCTGGAGTTAATATCGTATAACACTCTGCTATAAAGAATTTATAACGAATTTAGATCACGCCCACCACTACTCATTTACGGTGAGATCTACTTATCTATTCTTGTCATGTCACAGATCTCAACGATTGAGACGCCGCACCCAAGCACAGAATTTCAACCAGTCGATCATTGGCTACGCATTGTTCGATTGCAGGTGCCAGATCAACGTCCCCAGGATCTAACTCAAAATTTCTTCTGCTTTTGCCTTGGGACGAGGTCATTTTCGGCTTCGGTCGTTAGACCCTGGATTCACTTCCAAGATTCTTGGCACCTCGTCCCCAACGCTTATTTCAACCTCGGTTACAGTAAATGATTGTAAAAAATATATGTTCATGAAACTGTACTATGAACACTTATATGTCTATCATCAGAAAGAATCATGTTTACTATGATATGAAAAATAAAATAAAATAGACCATATTTTAATCCATTTTCCTGGGCATTTCAAATTGGGTATGACGTCAGGCCGATAGCCAATCACAGCCGAGGTATTCGGTTCTGAAGCCAGGGCTTAACAAGCCAACGTTAAGCCCTGGGAACGAGGTTGGTGCCAGATCAGTTGTGAGTGAGATCAATACAATAACTCACTGGCTGTCGGCCTCTCGATATTTTTCAATGAAACTACTTCTGAAATAGAAAGGTCCTGTCACACTGAGCTCGTTCTCCAAACGTCATGTCCCGTCATTAAAAAATCGTAAAACGGGCTAGAACGTGTAGGCTAATGTTGGCCAAATAATGTCTCGAAGTGCTGGAGCACCCTTCCCGTCTGGGGTCAGCCCGTCCATGAAGTTTGTAAAAAGACTGTAAAAAAGTTGCCACTACTCCACACCGATCGAACACAGTTTGAGCCCATTCGGCAACATAAGAATGTACATGTACTGAGAACTAGCTCGGTGTATACATGTATACAGGGTGGCTCTGAAAAAAAACGCACAAACGTACTTAAGCTTCTAGCCAGAGCCCAAAATTGCTCAGAGCAATGGATGGAGACTCTTTCTAGACAAAAGAAGGCACCAAGATATCCAGATTCGGTCTGGTTAGAGCTCCAGACCCTATCTTTTAAAGCAAAGTTGAGGCCTTGGTCAACAGACATCCTGCGAAAGTTGGCCATGACAGCTCAGAAGGGGTAAACAAATCTTGGCCTAGTGCATTTGTACAGTTGGCTCCGGTGCTTACGGTCTGTACAATGCACTAGGCCCAGGTTTGTTTACCCCTTCTGACCTTGACTTAGGCCTACATGTAACTACATGTATGTTTAGATGAATATCAACCCAGGCACACCAAGCGTCAACAGCCGATTTTGCTCGTTTGCGATCAGATCGCTTGCGATATCGCCTGGTGTGCTGCTGGCCTAATGCCTGGCGCACACCAGCGATTTTTCGAGCGATTTTCTCGGCGACCGCCCTTGCGACCACAGCAGCGACTGAACATATTTTTAGTTTTTTTTAGTATTTGTTGACTCGTTTGCGACAAATGCTTCCTTGGAAGATCAGTGATGTCGCGGATGACATCATTGATCGACCTCCAAGGTAATTATCGCATGCGACGTAGTAGTCGCATCGGTAGTCGCCCCCATTTTAGTCGCTCGTGTGCGGAATTCACTTCGTCCGTTTTGCAATGGATTAGACTGTGTAGGAAACGATAGGCGTGAACTTGTAGGGGAAAAAAATCGCCCCGCCGCCTCCCATAATGATTGAATGGAACCAATTGTGAAGTGCTTTGACACTTAAATGTAAAAGGCACTATAAGCCCACACTACGAGACTACAGATGAACCTCACTACAATCGACGGTTGACAAACACAGTACAACCGCCATTACCGCCTGTGTTATGAAAATGCGGGAGAGAATCTAGGCCAATATAGTCCCGTTTAGACGAGGGCAATTTATCCGTACTCGGTCCGGACCGAGTACGGCACGGCGGTAGCTAACGTCTAAACGGGTCCTGTCTTCACCTGGCCAAGTGGACTCGGTCCGGACCGGGCACGGCACGGATTGAAAGGGCTACGTCTAAACGGGGCTTATGTCATACATTTACTTTTCAATACAATGTAATATCATAACACTGTCTGATAAAATTGAATTCCCATTCAATTCTTATTTCCGTCCTCATCGTGTTGTTCGTGACGTCGCTGATCGTGACACCACCTGCCATCGCCTTTTTAATTACAGTTTTCCTGCGCGAAACATTAACTCATTCAGAACAGATGAAACTGGTCAAAGCTGCATTGAATTAGACCATTAATCATTTCTGTGTGGCACTACACTTACTGAGCATTACACTTCTGGTAGCTCGACTTGAAAGTGCCAGCCTGAAGAAGACCTCGATTGGGGTCGAAAATTTGCGAAATTTCTGGAGGAAATTATATCTGTGTGGCACTGGTGTTGAACTACCATTATGGCACCGAAGGGACCAACCGTGTCGCGCCACCTCTACCAACGTTACGGATGTAAATGACTACTAGCAACTACCCGTGGCGACCGGCGATTGTGATTCAACCGAGGATGGAATGCCCGGTCCTGGTGGAATAGGTGCACCCAACGTGGTGCAGTAGGGAGAATTTAGAAAGCAATCGAATAACACTGCTAAAAAAGTACAAGCCTGCCGGCCTTGGATGGGTCACGTGGGTGGATCGTGAGTTGATGAAGGGATTTAAGGAGTTAAAATGGGGGGGGGGCACCTGACTGACAGATGCAAGAGCTCAATCCATACGGGACATCAGTTCCTTATACACCGTGCCATAGCCAGCACAGCAGGGATCTGACGCGAAACTTTAAACCCTCATCAGGATTGTTATTTGTATTGCACAAACACTCCACTCAACACTAGCCTCATAATGCCACGATGACCCAGATTCGTGGTATACGCTAACATTAGCCCCAACTGTATGTATATCTGCTTATCAGTCACTGGTAGGTCACTGGCATTTTTAGACTGGTCAAGGCAGACCCTACACCTGTCTTAGTGAACTTGGCGTTCATTGGAGGAAAATCCAAAGGATTGTTCATTTGTTCTGCCTGCCATATCCCACAATGCATCACAGCCCGATAAACTTATAATCACTGCCGCCATGATATCAGCATTGGTTTTACACAGGAAATGATTTTCGACTTCGTTTACTTACTAAACGAACTTAACTGCAGGTGAGAAACGAACTCGGTGAAGAGATTACTTGACTAAGACGATAGCCCCCCTCAGGGTGCAATTTTATGGTTCTTTGAAGGCACTAGCGTCCGCCAAACGACCCAACATTTTTCCATCGTCGACCACTCTTGGCCCATGCTAGTACACTAACATGTACGGTGATGCATAGCAAACCATGACCAACTGATCTTCATGAAACCGCCAAGGAAAACTAACAAAACCGTCTTTACTGCACTCACACTGAACGTTCTCAGCTCATTATCTCCTGGACACGAGAAAATGACCCAAACCATAACATCAAAAATGGATACAAATGGTCACTTATTAAAGGCGTTATCTTTGCCGGCGGAAAAACCAAGGACGAAAATAATGGCTCACTATGGTGACCACGTGACCCAAAAATTGCGACCACAACAGACCCAGCCAGCAGGGAATATTGGGCCAATATTGGGTAACGATTGGGGCACATTGGCAAATGTTGGCCAACATTTCCAATATTGGTCCAATATTGGCTAAATATTGGCAATGCCGATGTTGTTGCAAAAGAATTGCCAATCTTGGCCCAATATTGGTCAATTATTGGCTTGTCAACATAAAGTGCGGCAATAATTTCTAAGTTTTCTCGATTTCGGCACTATACATGTATAACAATCCAGAAAGTCGATGTCAACCTGTTAAAACTTCAGAAAGCATTTCCACAAAAGACGTCGAAATCACGTGGAAAAGTCGTCAACATACTTCTAATACTAATCTAAATAACTAATTGTAGAATAAGAAATACATGTATGACGAATAAAAACTATAGGAATGTTGCCTCCTCCTATACCAACATGGTAACAACATAATTTTGTACAATAAACCTCGCTCGTTATTTTTGTGTGGTGTCAAGTTTTTGGAAATGATTTCATTGCACCACACATATGAAAAAGTTTTATTTGGATGAAATGCGGGACTCCTACATACTATTTATGGTGACTTGAATGTTACGGCTTACTCGCACTCTGAACCACGACAGAGTCATGACTTTTATAATTATTCATTGTCATTGACTCTGATGTATCATGGCCGCCATATTGCAGAGACTACTTATTTTCAGTGGTCATGTGATCTCATCTGGTCATGTGACAAACAAGATGGCCGGAAAACGTTAAGCAAACGTTATAAAGTAGATCACCAAAAACACCGAAAAACCTGCTATAAACACCGGTTTAACGCCTGTTTAATGATGGAATAAATATATTCATCCGCTATGTACACGATGTATGTTGAATTACAAGCAAAATTGTCGTCGTTTCAAGGGACTATTCAACATGCGGATGCAACTTGGATGTTAGTCGGTCAAGCTTCTCACTTCCGGCGTAGTGCGGTAGAATTCACCGCTGTATCGCTGCGCAAGATGGCGCCCATAATACAGTCGAGATATGTACGGAGGCCCGTCGGAAATAGCCGAAGTACATACGAAGATGACGTCGATTGGGCTTACTCGGCCTAACAGAGTCCCCTAAAAATAAGTTCCTTTTCTGATTTTAATTTCTTCAATTGCAGCTCACTCTTGTACGCCCTGAGGGCATTGTAGCGCTGGGATGAGGTGGTGGGGTTTCGTGCGTGCTGGGCTATGTTTAGCGTGCATCACGCGCGAGGCCCCTACCGGCCGTTGTCCAAGCCTTGTGTAAATCATTTGAGCAAATAAAAACAAAAAATATAAAATATAACAGAGTCCCCTGATCAGGGTTTTTTCGATCGACAGGAGCCTCCCACTCCTGGCTCCTCTTCAACCACTCAGTGGTTTTAAAGGAGCGAAGTTAAAACCCAAGGTGGGATCTTGGGTTTTATCATCAGAACATCACCAAATCATATCAGGATACCAAAAAATATACAGCCAATATTCAGTCAATATCCTACCAATATTGCCACAGTTGCCAATATTGGGCCAATTTTTTACCAATGAGCAAGTACGGAATTGGGCCAATATTGGCCAACATTGGCTGGACATTTCCAACATTAGACCAATATTGACTTCCAAGATAGGCCCAATATTTTTGCCAATATTAACCAATATTGAACCAATATTGGCCCAATATATTTTGCTGGCTGGGGAGTTCTCTTCGCAAAATCAACCACCCGTAGCATCAGGATATGGTATCCTCTATCATCATGCCGAATTTCAAGACAAAACAAAGCTTCCAAGTGTGACTTTATTGAGCCGACTTCCAGCATTATTATATAGATTATTAAAGATAACTAGCAAGTACCCGTGGCGACCGGCGATTGTGAGCGGATTCAACCGAGGATGGAATTCCCGGCCCTGGTGGAATAGGTGCACCCAGTGGGGTGCAGTAGGGAGAATTTAGAAAGCAATCGAACAACACTGCTAAAAAAAGTAAAATTGCGACCACAACAAAGTCCTCTTCGCAAAATCAACCACCCTTGCATCAGGATATGGTATCTTCTATTGTCATGCTGGATTTCGAGACAAACAAACTTTCCAAGTGTGACTTTATTGAGCCGACTTCCAGCATTATTAGGGCCTATATAGATGTATCACGACTTTATTGTTTACATTCAATGTTTGCAAACATGGATGTTTACATAATGTTATTTTGGACTTTTGGGACATGCCAACCCACCAAAATGAATACTTTTGGAATCAACAGAATTTCTAGAGGGGCATGCCACTAACAAATTACTCATAAGACAAAGAAAGCCTGGACATAAACAAACAACATGTAAATAAACAATGAATTTCGTGGCCCGCGAAAATACCCGTGATACATTATCTTTAACCAGCGTGTGCTCTGTCAGGAATATCAGGTTATAAATTTCCATACTTTCCACAACTTCAGAAAGTTTTTCACGGGTTGGTTCATTGACGAGTTTCCTTTTCATGTCCGTCAGTGTCAAAGGTCCGAATTGCCAAGAATATAGGCGCCCGCCGTCCTATATTTCATATCAAACTTTCTGTGATCTGACCTACTTATAGGCAAGACAAAGCCCATTTTAGCCACCCCAAATGATCTTTAAGGTCTACCGATACATACATGTAAGCAAAACTTTTGGGACCATGGAAATCAATGAATGCACGCCACTCAAAACCGACGTAACAAAAGTGTGAGTTGAATAAAACCACAGACAAGCTATTAAAGATAATGCATCACGGGTATTTTCGCGGGCCACGAAATTCATTGTTTATTTACATTTTGTTTGTTTATGTCCAGGCTTTCTTTGTCTTATGAGTAATTTGTTAGTGGCATGCCCCTCTAGAAATTCTGTTGATTC
>NMRB01000138.1:471161-529486 GCA_002633025.1 Notospermus geniculatus
CGCTGTGATAGAAATAGCGTCAACTAGTTGCCACTGATAACTTATGTCGCCACCGACTAGAAAAATACCGATCGGTCGCAACTACCTGGAACTAGTTTATCGCCGTCTTTTGAGTGCTTATGTCGACGCAGATTTCTTTTGATTTTAAGTAAGTTGAACATGTGCGACTTTCAGGATCTGGATATTTTTAGTTTGCAACTAGTTGGCAACCAGTTACTCGCTGACGCCCGAGAGCTTATGTCACCTTGTAGTTGTGACTAATTAGTTCCAACTACGCGCCGATTATCAGTTGCCGACTAGTTCTGACTGTACGTAAGGGCGACATAAACGAGGCTTTACGGAGTGCATAAACTGTCCATTTGCGGTCAACCTATTGTTCGCTATCATCATAACAAAGGATTTGCGTACCTTAAAGTTACGAGGGCTTTGTGAGTAAGGTCTCAGGTTCATGTCGTCTGCTGACAATTATGCTTCCAGTACATCATAAGACTAGGATACTTTCCCATTTAATGTGCGCATTTTTGCTATAACTATAACGCATATTAATACACAGATACTGAGTCCTGTTCCTAAAATTGACCACAGGATTTTAGTGTAAAACGTTGGAATGCAGCCCTCGTCAGTGACTATGACAGTTGGTCCAGATGTCCAGGTCTGTTGGGGCATGTAATCAGTGTTATTGGACCCTCCCTTGCACAAATTTGGGAAGATTGTGTTCCAGAAGCTCGCTTCTCTCGCACGGAGGTTTTTCGCCATTACTTGCCCGTTGCGACTGATGTGCAAGTAGTCAGTAGTCTCTGGATGGAACTGTGTCCATTTTCTTATGGCACTGATGGAGGGATTCCTAAAAACGATGATATTAAAATTTAAGTAACATTCTTTTTAAAAAATCACTGATAGCGTACAGCGGTCTACATTAGAAAATGTTACATGGCCACGTGATGCGAATCGGCCAATCAAATTCACTGATTCAACCGTGAGGTGTACAAGACTGGTGCGCTGCCCTTGTAACGCTCCGCAAATTCGTATAGCGGAGCATTTCGAGACGGGACCAGTCTACTTGAGGTACGATAAATTGAAATGCAAGATCAATATGACGTCACGATTGACGGCGTTTATGCTCATCTTTAAGTGTACATGTACGTGTACAATAGTTGGACGTTCTCACCTCGTTTTCGCAAAGTTAGCCCACATCCACATGATATCACGGCTTATGAACCTATCCTGCTGGGTATAGCTACCATCGTGCCAAACGCTTGCCATCCGAGCCCCAGAGAACGGCACGCCAAATACAAAAGGAAGTTCTGATTCGTGGTAGGCGTGGTCACCTAACCAACGATACTTCCTCAACCCCGGCAGGTTGACGGGAATGGAATGGTCAAAGAGATAAAAGAATGTTTTTGTCCCGCTTTTCTGGAAAAGTTCTGCGAGGCGAATGCTTGGGGAGACGATGTACCGATCGGCGTTTATCTGCAAAGAATGGTGTGATATGCGGACAGGCCGGTAAACAAAGGCTTCACAAAGAGTTCGCGATGGTGAAGCCATTGCTAACCAGTAGGGCCGTTTAGACGACAAGCCAAAACACCAGATTCAATCCGATTGGATCCGATCGACCCGCATCGGGTCTCATTTGCGTTTAGACGAGATTTGAATGTGGTCGTATGTGTTCCAATGCGGTCCAATGTGGATTCGGGACTTTAATCCACATTGGACCGCATTGGGTGGCGTTTACAAGACTTTTGAACCGCAATCGGATTCGATCGGATCGCATGTGGATTTTGCCTGTCGTCTAAACGGCCCTAGTGTGTCCGAATATGTGAAGGTCGATGTAATCGCAACCACAAGGATTACGATAAAATATGGCTAAGAAAGCATGATTATTCGAATAACATTACAAGAGGAAACCATTACTAAATTATTCTAGTTTGATACTAAAGGTGATGCCAGTAGCCCGTAGCAGTAGCAACTACAAAAAGCGAACCTGTAATAACTTTTCCCCTCCAGCGGCTAAGTCTGTCACATTTTCCCAGTTGGTATAAAGATGAGCCACAATGTCAAGGCACTTTTTCGGCAGGTCCTGTAATTCCTTCTTTATCACGTCTACCACAGAACCTAGAATTTTAAAAAAACTGTGCTAACAGCGGTGTTCCCGCTAAATTTCAGCATCGTTGCGGAAATCATCGGCAACCATTACACTGAATTAAAATCAAACGCGCAGAAATTCCATGTGCATTCGTACAATGTAAATGTGTTGACTATGAACATACCCTTAGTGTATAAAGGGTACGCTGTACCTTGCATCACAAACTAGAAATCAGACGAAGTAGATATTCCAAACTCGCCATCTGGTGGCCATTCTTGCCATCAGAATCGCAAAAGATAGACAGAGACAAAACGTAACAATACTCTCGGCCAAAAAGAGCCACTTGGGCAGGCGGGCTAAAAACTGAGAGCAAATTGCCCCTTCTAGATAAAAGGGGGGTTTCGCAAGCACCCGGTTAGGCCATACGACGACGTTTACCTATTGTTTGGGTATACCCACACAATAGATAAACGTCGTCGTAGGGCCTAACCGGGCGCTTGCGAAACCTCCCTAATATGCCCGGCCGGCGACTGTTATGTTATCCTTAGGTCAGGTCCCACTTTACCTTGACCTTTGAGCAAAGCTTTTGGATCACGAAGGAAAAATCGAGCCCATTCAGATGACGTCACGCCAATGATAACAGACACATTTTGGTGGATGCCACCACTTTTCAGGAGCACCTCGAGCTTGTCTGGGAGAACGTGTCCATCAGGATACACCGCGTAGTGGTCCTGAAAAAAATTGTTGAATGACATCCAGTGGTATTCCCGTGAAATGACCTATTAAACTACCCCAGCCGATGAGGACGTCTTTCTGGCCTCGTGGTTGGCACAAGTATAGGGAGGCCAAGCGGACTCATCGTTCATTTTGTGATAGAAGCACCAAATTCGGCACGGATGTACATGTATATTTCGCCATGTCTTTTTAAGAACGACAGCCCCGACGAAATCACCGCCATCTTGGATTCCAATATGGCCGCCACTGGTTGGTCATCATCAAGCTAGACTGGTACCCGGTCTTCTGGGCAGCTTGCATTCGAAGACCGGTGAAAGCAATGATCTAAGCCGGATCAAAATACATGTACTTACTAGCATATCAGTCAGTAAATGGTTACCGTGAACGCGCCGAAGGCATTCCACCGTCATCAGGTCACTGTCTCTAGTGCATCTCAAACGTGTTGCAAGGCGTCGGAAAGAAGATATGGTTTCTTCTTTAGATGTCTGCGAAAGTTCAGACAGACCAGAGCCACTTTGGATGATAGCCCCGTGGAATAAACCTACCATTGGAAATAAATGTTAAAGTCACCGTAACAACAGATTATAGATTTAGATGAAAATGAATACTATTTCTGACGGATGACTGGCTGAAGGGTTTCAAATATCGTCCTGCTAACGGTTACCAGGAACGTTGAAGCTATTCAAACTGCGAGTGACGTCGCCACTTGGTGGCGCCACTGTGAAGAAAAGGAATCACTTAGTCATCAATGTGTCCACACAGGCTGCGCGAGACTGATTATGCACACAGACCTGTGTAGCCGTGGAACGCATCACATCAGCCAGATTTGGCCGAGATGTACGTCCGCGACCTCATCACAGCGTAGGAAACTTGGCCGAAAAATAAATCCAAGTTATTGGCTTGTTTAATACAAAAATATTTAGAGATTTTTTGTGAATAATTGTATAGCGAGTAACAAATCTCATAATAAGCGAGGTTTATAGGTATTTTGATCCTAGAAACTATATGTACAGGGATCGAGGGATCACATGATCAGCCAAGGAAGTAGTTCGCTGGCAATCACCCGACGCCATCTTGATTACCCACAATCCTGTGAGCACTGCGTAACAGATTGGTGCGAGGTATGAGAGCCTTCTGTTGTAACAATGCTTAGTCATAGAATTCGCTGGGCGCCATCTGGAATGTGGCGATCTCCTCGAAGCAGTCCTGGGCCGATGGGCGTGGTGAGAGCAAGCTGCGGCTAACGAGTAAAAAATAAGCAAAGGTGTAAGACAAAATAACAAGCAAATTTTCACTTTACCTTTGGAATATGGAGATACTAAGTGTACATTCACATCCCAACCCCCAGCACTGTTACCGAATATAGTGACCCTGTCCGGGTCGCCCCCAAATGCTCGTATGTTAGCTTTTATCCATTTGAGAGCCAATACTTGGTCCTTGAAACCGGCTGACCCTGGGATGACGTCGTCTCCTGTTGTTAGAAAACCTGAAGTTGTGAAGTTGGGATACTAGTAATTGACGTCAAATTAATAAATTTCCAATAAGCATCGTACTCTCTTTTCCTCATTAGGAGTTCAGTCCGAGTGAGCCATACTGCCAGGTTGAGGCACGGTTGATCAGGTCTCATGGATCATTGCGGCGATGGCCCATTGGCCATCAAAGCGCCAATGGCCCTCAACCAAGTCAGCCAAGTTAGGAAAGTCCTGCCTTCAAGGAAAGAGCAAGCAACTGAAGTGGAATTACACAAATGCCAATGTTGCCATCTATCAGACTTACGAGTAACTAAAACCTCATGTAGGCTACTTGATCAAAGATCACTTCAAAATCACCGAAAACTTTGAAATAATGAAAATTCCTTCCTTCCCCTCTCGATATGAGCAAGATGCACGTAACTGGAAAATTTGAAGTCGATCTGTTTAGCTGTTTGGTCAGATTCGTGAACAGAATGAAAATTACTCGAAGAATGAAAGATAGAACTCCTCCGAAATCATGTCCACCACACTGTAAAGGGCTCCGCACACTGGCGACTAAAATAGGGGCGACTACCGATGCGACTACTACGTCGCCTGCAATAATTACCTTCGAGGCCAATCAGTGATGTTATCCACGACATCACTCATCTTCCAAAGAAGCATTTGTCGCAAACGAGTCAACAAATCTAAAAAAACTAAAAATATGTTCAGTTGCCTCTGTGGTCGCAAGGGTGGTCGCCTAGAAAATCGCTCGAAAAATCGCCAGTCTGCGGAGCCCTTTAGGTACACCGCATTCGTTTACTTCCACGAGCTAGCTCGGAACAGGCTCTACAGCGTTCGTTTACACCGGAACTGCGTCATCGGGGCTTGCTCGGACCAGGCGCGACTAGCCCTACCCGCCGAGGTGGGCTTCTCGTGGATCCTTCCCAGGATGCAAAGCAGGATGTCACTTCCGATCATGGGATGCACACTGCCCTCGCATACATCAGTGTACGTCGGGCGTGCAAAAGTAATCGAACGCTGTCGTGTTAGACACGAGTAAAGTGTCATGGCGGATATTCAGCCAATCACAGCACATTTTTCTCGTGTCTAACACGACAGCGTTCGATTACTGGCTGTTGTGCGCACGCTCAGCTTGTTCCTTCCGGGGCTTGCCCGAGGAAGGCCCGAGGAAGTAATCTAATGCGGTCAAACATCTGATGCGAAGAGAGGATTAGCCTGGTTCCCGTCGCCCTCCGCGGCGAGATCTCGCGATATTTCACTGGATAAGTCTTCTCCGCTACGGCACCAGACGAAGAATCCCACCCTTTGAGATGCGCAGGTGCGCGATGACTGGGAACGAGGCTGAGAGATAGGATAACTTACCAAGTTGTCCTAACCGGAAGTTCGGCACAACCACCACCACTCCCAACATGGCGAGGACATGGCCATCGAAATGGTTCCCTGAGCCAACCTTGTTTGATCCACCGTGGAAGTAGACCATGGTGGGGTGGGATATTTTTCCCTGACTCTGTAGAGTATTTCAACATAAATTGATATTAGAGTGGGTACAGTAAGGTTAATCGGTATGTTGTAACATCAGATTTGGATTCGGCCTTCTCGTGGCATCCCTGCCAGCAGACATCTCCCTAGATCTACATCACTTCCGGTCACACAGGATTCCCGCCAAAATCCCTGGATGGATTCGCGCGTTTTTATCTAGGTCTGCACGTTGATTTCGATACGTGCAATAAAAACATTATGCGGGGATTTTTTTTGTCAGGGGGTTATCAAAATAATCCTACATGTATTATGTATAGAAAATAATCAGTAGAATGCCCAATCTATTCTGACTTCAATAAGAGGGAACGACGGATATTCAGGCTCAGGCCACAAATTCCCTGCAGCTAGTAGAACATGCCCGTGGACAGCACGACTTCAGTCCAGATGCAGAAGTCACGATTTGTAGTCTGGACCAATCACATCAGGGCCGCAGCAAAAGGGGGCAGGGGCAAATCCCACATAGCTGTGCGATATTTAAGCGTGCCGCACACGAGTGCAATTTTGTCTCCAAGTATGGAGATTTTTGCCTCCTGCGTGCAAATGTCATCGTGTGCGGTGGCCGGAGGCAAATGCGGAGACGGATTTTTTGCCTCCAACGCAGACCAAACATGTTTGAATGACGTCACGCCGCATCTACAGGATGCAAATTTGCAATCAGGCGCGGCGGCTGATGCACCGTGTGCGTTGACAGGATGCTGAGACAAAAAACTCATGGAGGCAACGTCGGAGACAAAATTGCACTCGTGTGCGGCTGACTTTATAGGCCTGCTTTACGATCTTTTCTTTTCAGAAGATTATTACAGCAGAAATGGCTGTGCCTGTTTTTCCAGCATTGGCTATGGGGGGGAGGCTTTCTGTATTTTGCGGAACGGAACAAAGATCAACAATGACCTGGGACGAGGTTGTTCCGTTCCGTACTTCGTCCCAGGTCATTGTTGGTCTTTGTTCCGTTCCGTTTCGTTCCGTTCCGTTCCGCAAAATACAAATAGCCGCTATGGGGAATATCATTAACATTTACAGGTCCCTACCCGGTATGGAGCGTAGATATTTAAAAAGAGACAATCTTCGCTCATCCTAAACTTTGGCATTCCAATTACGTCAGTGAACCACGCATGGGACGTCGATTGAAGGCACATTGGTGGCATGTCGACTGCACTTCGGCTCCCAATCCATGGATCCATCGCCTCGGGGTCCTGAAATCAATCACAGTTCTGAAGATATTAGGAAGGTTTAGAAATCAAACGACAAACGTAAACTTTACGACAACGTAATTTTTCATACTACACATTAAGCAGATTTTATATTGCATTTTCGGTACAAAAATAACGTTGTCGTTAACGTTTACGTTTATCGTTTGATTTCTAAACCCCCTTATTTACTACCAGCACACAACCACGCAACATTAACAAAGAAAACTCTAATAATGACGCATATAAGTGTGTTTAATGACAAGACCTTAAAAAAAATTGCCGTACAATTTTTGACATTCAGAAATTAGTTTACCTTTACAACTCTGGTGAAATTTTTGCACAAAAAAGGCTTTGGGCAGTCCAGCACCTACCGGTAAATGCGTTGAAGTACCATAAACTTAGTTTTCGTTCTATCTCATTCAGAAAGCTTGTTTTATTGCTTTCAGACAATTTGAGATCTCAGCGTTGATATTATGATTTAAGGGAGTGACTATTCGGCGAGCCCGGCTCTCTGTACAGTCACTTGTTTCAGCTCGAACAGCGTGCCGAATTAATTAGTTATGCACCGCAGCGACCAATGAAATTCGAGATTACAAAACGCACTCAGAACAGGCAAATGGCAGATTCGATGATCCCGTTCACCTCGATCATATCGGTGAAAAAAGATCTGGGACCTCCGGCTTACGGCATTTTTGGGCCAAGTTTTGTTGAGTTTAAAAGAAAAATGGCTTTAAGCGATGGAAAGAGGTTTTTTAATGCATTCGGTTTGGTAAAATGTCCCAAATTTATTGACTTCATTCTCAAGAGTGTAAGCTCTCGGCAAACATGATAAAAATAAAATGTCACCCTCACTGATTCAGGTCATTTGTACGAATAATTGGGTTGGTCTCCAAGGCCGATTGATTTCGGTTTGTCTAACACCACCCTGGTGACCAAACATTCCCAAAATACTTCGGATCTGCCCTCTGGGTCTCTGGGGGAAAGCGTGCAGGCACAACCGTCTTGACACGCTGCATCAAAACGCTGTAGAGGTCATCCACCAGCTTCGGATTCTGCCCACTGATGTCATGATGTTCTGTCGGGTCAGCTATGAGGTTGTACAGGCGAACCGTGACGTTGAAGCCAAAGAGAGGACGTTTTAGAACTGTTGCCTTCGTCAAGTCAATTGAAGCACGTTCCTCCATTTCTTTTGCTTGAATGTCGCCCTCTGGTGGCGGGAACCAGCCACCCTGATTCAAGAACATCGGACTCAGCGGATCCCCCAAGATTAGCTTGTAACCATTTTGTTTGATAGCCGCTTTTACATCAATCTGATCGACGTTGTATATGACGTCCGTCCTTTTTGACGGTCCGTTCTCGATAAGGCTCTTGTAATGGCTAACACCGTCCATATTGGAGAACAGCCTTCCACCACCAGCTTCAATGAAAGTCGGTACCCAGTCCACAGCATGCATCAGGCCCTCGTAGTTGACGTTACGTTGCTTCAGCATTGGCCCATGCACAAAGGCAACACCTCGCGTTCCCCCTTCGTACAGGTTATGTTTGGACCCTCGGAGAGGCCAGTTGTTCCCACCAGAATTCACCGAGCCGCCGTTGTCAGTAGTGAAAACCAAAAGGGCGTTGTTCATCATGCCCTTATCCGTTAAGGCCTTCACAACTTGACCAACTGCTTCGTCCAATGCAGTGACCATGGCAAGGAACGTCCGGCGATGCCAGTCCGTCACATTCGGGTACAGCTTGAAAAATCGTTCAGGAACCTGGAGGGGTCCATGGACACTTTGGAACGGTAGGTACAGAAAGAAAGGTTTGGCTGTGTTGTGTCTTGCAATAAGCTGTCGAGCACGATTAACAAAGGAAAAGCTTGAATACACACCATTTTGGTCATAAACAGGCCTCGTCCCGTTCCTATAGTCCAGTCCTTTGGTAGGATTGTTAAGAGCAAAATCGGAACGGTGGTGGGTATAATAATCATTTTCAGCCCCGTAGTAGCCATAGAATGTGTCAAACCCCCGGTAAGTTGGGGTGTACTTCCAGTTGCAGAATCCTAAATGCCACTTCCCTACAATATGAACAGCATAACCGAGTGTCTTCAGCATCTCGGGGAGGATGCGTAGCTGCAGAGGGAGTCCAGTCGGTTGCATTGGTTCCAGGACAAAGTGCTGCATCCCAGTGTGATACGGGTAATATCCCGTCATGAAGGCCGACCTGGACGGAGAGCAAACCTGTTGGACGTAGTAATTATTCAGTCGAATTCCCTCCGAAGATAGTTTCTCCAGATTTGGGCTGATGACTTTCTTGTTGTGCCAACTGACGTCGTTCCAACCCAAGTCGTCTGCGACGATGAAGATGATGTTCGGCTGTGCAGTTGAAACGTAGGTTGCGAAAGTGCCGGAAAACAGGATTACCTGGAGTGCCAGAAAGATCTGCATTTTCCTCCCGGGTTGAGGTTATCTCGCTATCGACACCCGAAAACTAAGAAGAACGCAGAAATATGGCTGCCGACACAGTGCACTCTCAAGTTTGTAGGGCCTACACATACTTCACTTGACCATTGTTCAGGGACACTAGGCCTACCGGTGCTTCATTATTCCAAAATTGGCACACAGGCCTAGATTCCGGACACAGTACACTTTGTCTTTATTTTTAGCGGTATGAAAGGCTACAGGCCTGGTAAAAAATGGGTCAAGTTCCTTCACGTACAAACCGCGCGGCCTGAGAGAGTATGTCTTGACGTTGTCTGACGACATCTGCTGGTTGTTCCACGAATTTAGTGAGATTCCGTGCTCGGAATGCACCATTGACCTTGACCTCATTACCAATGACCTTGACCTCATTTTCGCGCGGGCAGAATGGCCTTGACCTCTTACCTTAAATCGTCGTGTTCCAGTCGGAGGCTTTGCATAGGGTACGCCAAGGAAAACGTCCACCATATCAGTGACCTTGCCTGGAGGTGGAAGAGCAAATGAAANTGGCACATGGCACATATCTGCTTTGCTTTGAAGTACGTTGTTTTAGGGCCAACTTGAGTTGGATGGATGGACAACCCGAGAAGTACAAAGTAGTCGATCATTTAGTTTTGCCATTTTGTCATTTCGTCGTTTTGCTGTTTTGACACAGCCAAGCCAAACCGGGAAAAATGTAGTAGTCCCTGGGATTGGAGAGTGACGCGCTCGGCGATGGTGGCGCCGGCTGTCGAGAAAAAGTGGAAATATCGGGCTTTCCCACAGCCGACTCATCTCCAAGGTCAACGCGATAAAAGTAGAGCAGATGTCCTCTACATGTAGATATAATTAATTCCAAGATAATTAAATGTTGTTTCATGCTGTCCTGCGAATTGTAATCACAACTGGCTTGAATTTTCATTTTGATGACAACACATTTAGTGGTTCAACAAACGCGGGATGTAGGCCTAGGTAGGCTATAGGCAATTTAAACGACTTTCATCCCAGGCAGCAATGTTACCGCAGTTTCATCTTCCCTCCTCCCAAATCTATCCCTCTACCCCTTTTGCTAATCCTTTCATTCAGTTCATTCATTCATTCATTATGATTTTGTGATTGAAATGGATCAAATGGTATAATGTGGGTCAGGTCAGACACAAAGTTCAGATATCCAGCTATCACCATATACGTTTTTGAGAAACAGTCTGGAGATACACTGCAGCTAGCAGTTGACATTAGTTTTTAGATGGTTTGTTCGTTTGTTTTGTAGGTTTTATTGTTTTTCGGTTTACAGCACTCCGGGCAGTGCATTGGCCCGGAGAAAAAAAAGTTGTGTACACTGCAAATGAGACTATAGGTCTGTATTTTAGAATGCTCCTCAACGTAAAGGAGTTCCTCACGGCTCCACGCACCAGCGTGCGACCCAAAACAGCTTGGCTGAGAAAAGATAGTGCCGTACCAGTGCAAGGGCGTGATGGGGGCGGCACCCGGGTCGCGCATCCTCCCATCCGACCCTGCATCGCAGGGCTTTGGTCTCGCTCCTCTTCATGCGAACGTATGAAGAGCGGAGCGATACCAAAGCCCTGCGATGGGAGGATGGTGGTGACATGAATAGACACATCACATAAGACAACGAGGAAATGGGGTAATCTCGAGGCGGCCGCCTATACATAGAGAATATAGAGTTTTCGCAAAGCCCCCGAAACGCCAACGGGAACGTCTATCCTTTTGTTCGGTGGTCTCGTCGTGCCATCGAACAAAATGGGATTGGCGTTGGCGTTGGCGTTTCGGGGGCTTTGCGAAAACTCCCTAGTTTTCGACAGCCCCGAAACGCCAACGCGAACGCCAATCCCATTTTGTTCGATCCCACGTCCACGAAGAGAGCAGCGAACAATAGAATAGACGTTCGCGTTGCCGTTTCGGGGGCTTTGCGAAAATTCTTTATTACCGCTAAATTGCATATGCCGAAAGGGTTGCATGATCAGACGGTAGTGAAAAACAGAGAATTTTCTGAGTACTGTACCTTTTTTCGTTGTAATAGCGTACTTAGTAATTCATTATCTAACTCACTCGTCATACATACCGTACCTGGTATCTTATAGTTCTCTACTCTCCTATATCCTTCAAGCGTTCCCATTGGAGTTTTTACGCGGATGAAGTCCATTCTACTCAAACTAAAGCAGGATAACCAAACGTTCAATGTCAAAATCGCGTAAAACATCTTTCAAACTAATAAAGTGACTCAAAATGCAAGGCTATATCCCTACAGAGTCCGTAACAGAATCCTTTCTTAGCTGCTCGTTCCAGATAGGGCTCCTTTGGACGAAGAGGTTGCAGATTTTGTAAGACCTTAGAAATTTGTTATTACATGTATTATTTTTCCATTACATGTAATTTTCCTGAGGTTGAGTGTGCGAATCATTCCCGAGTATCACGTAATAAGGAATTGGCAATATAAACATTGGTAAACAGAATAGAATGAGATTCCACTGACCGACACACAGAGAAACGCCCAAAGATGCGACCACATTTCACATGTAAAAGAAAAGATAATCCTGGTTGATGATATGGCGTCCAACGTTGAGCGTAAAACACTCAATGGTTTGATCAGCTGTGAAGCCTGTTGATAGGTTCATATTTGACCAACTGATATGACACGTCGGAGTATCTCCAGTCACCGCGTTGGCCTACTTATCGGAAGCTAAAGGTTGGCCTTTTGCTAGTACAGAGAATCCGTGACCAGGTCAGTGATTGCGTAAGCGTCAAGACAACTCGACCTATAGGGCCTACTGTTAGTTCATAATGGATTTGCGGGAAACATTCCAAACAATTTCCCCATTTAATTAAATTAGTCCTTGTGTGAAGTATCTGGTATCGTTTTTCTCATATAAAAATAAAACTGGGTATACATTTATTATTTTCCGAGCTTTACAGATAGGACTAGTTAACTCATTTCCTTCTTTTTAAAGCAGTATACATATTGCCGGACATATTGTGTACATTACTTAAACTGTTAAAGGGCCTGTCACACTGAAGTAGTTCTCAAAACGTCCTGCCCGTCCTAAAAAATTGTAAAATGGCCTAGAACGTGTAACCCTTCGCCAAATAATACCCCCATCACACTGAGCTAGTTCTCAGTACGTTCTTGAAAATTTTGCCGAACGGGCTCAAACTGTGTGCGAACGGAGTGGACGTAGTGGCAACGTTTTACAGTCTTTTTACGAACTTCGTGGATGGGAAGGGTGCTCCAGTACATCGAAGCATTATTTGGCCAAGGGTACACGTTCTAGCCCGTTTTACGATTTTTTTAGGACGGGGCAGGACGTTTTGAGAACGACTTCAGTGTGATGGGGGTATTATGCCTCGACATTATGGAGCACCCTTCCCGTCCGTGAAGTTCGTAAAAAGACTGTAAAAAGTTGCCACTACGTCCACGCCGTTCGCACACAGTTTGAGCCCGTTCGGCAAAATTTTCAAGAACGCGCTGGGAAGTACCTCAGTGTGATTGGGGTATTAATACCCCCATCACACTGAGCTAGTTCTCAGTACGTTCTTGAAAATTTTGCCGAACGGGCTCAAACTGTGTGCGAACGGAGTGGACGTAGTGGCAACGTTTTACAGTCTTTTTACGAACTTCGTGGATGGGAAGGGTGCTCCAGTACATCGACGCATTATTTGGCCAAGGGTACACGTTCTAGCCCGTTTTACGATTTTTTTAGGACGGGGCAGGACGTTTTGAGAACGACTTCAGTGTGATGAGGGTATTAGGGCCTGTCACACTGAAGTAGTTCTCAAAACGTCCTGCCCCGTCCTAAAAAATTGTAAAACGGCCTAGAACGTGTAACCCTTCGCCAAATAATGCCTCGACATTATGGAGCACCCTTCCCGCCCGTGAAGTTCGTAAAAAGACTGTAAAAAGTTGCCACTACGTCCACGCCGTTCGCACACAGTTTTTGAGCCCGTTCGGCAAAATTTTCAAGAACGCACTGGGAACTACCTCAGTGTGATTGGGGCATAAGCTACATTTAAAAATGTCAAGTTGCCTCTGCACGAAAAACTGTCCTGGGAATAAAGATCCCATCATTGTTACATACTAGGCCTAAATTTCAGTCCATAAGCACCTAAGCACCTCGTTAATCCTTCATGGAAAAGTAGAAGTGGACATTTTTACAGGGGGCATTCATTACTGTTACACCTAATATTCTCGACAAGAATAGGCCTATACAGTGTAGTTCTTTCAGACCCAGGTTTCGACGTGGGTGTAGGCTACGTCGTATATCCAGAGGGGGCGCATCGGGCGCACGCCTCCCCTTTTGGCCAACAAATCTGTAAAATCGACCATGAAATTCGGGAATTGGGCGCAATTTCAATGTTCCTAGCACCATGAGCCGCACTGGGCGCCCCCTCTTCCCCAAATCTCCTGATCCGCCCCTGATAGAGGGGCAAAGCGCGACCGCCCCATGGCGCAGAGTGATGGTTTTTTGTGCCTCAGATTCATGGAAAAAGCATATTTGGCATCCCATTTTTGAAATTTTTTTGGGGGGACCCCCAGACCCTGTGTGAGGGAATATCCAAGTCCCGGATCCAAGACCAAGTCCCCCTGGAACTTATCAAATGAGTCCGGCTCTTTGTTCAACGAGGGATTAGAGAGACCATGACCATTCGAATACAATAGCGGGCTATAGTTTGTAGGATCTGCATTCCTAGGACGCTGATTCCTGTCAAACCGGCCCCCCTTTCCGGAAATCCCGGGATCCGCCCGTTATTCTGCCATGCTCTTGTATTGGTTTCCGGGCGCGGCATCTCGATGATGTCGGAGCGCCGCGGATGTGTGGCGGCAAAGACAGAAACGACTAACCTCACTAGTAATGTGCGCATGCGCCGTAGTTCCAGTGAAGAATCAGCCATTTTATACGCGCTAGACTTCGCTGTAAGAAAGCGAATAATCTGTTGTCATCTGCACATTTACTCTGTTTTTGACCGATAAGAAGTAAAACAATGACCAGCTAAGGTGAACTTCGCGATGGATTGAGGGTTCTTGTCCTCTGATGGATAGAAATTCATCGTGAATTTAGCGACTCGTTTTGGTGAGTAATCGGGCTTCCCCCGGCGGCCCGAGACGCCAAGATGGCGTCGGTTCGGATTATTTTCAGTGCTTCCTTCCCTCAAGCATGCAAGTAGGCTAGGCAGGCGTCGACTTTTGTCCTGCCCAGCAGAAAACCAGTCAAACAGCTGTGCTACGTAGCTACTGGTACTGTTCAGTTCCTGTAGTGCAGGCCTAGGCGCCTGCCCAAGGCTTAGGCCTGTCTACTGACTGATCAGATGCATCCATCCATCATTCATGTCCAAGGCCAATGCATGATCATCATCCATCCATGACCATGGTTTCCATTCACGCGAAAAAAGCGTATATGTATAGGCCTAGGCCTAGGCTACACGTCTGTACATCCGATTTCGTGCGCGGTATAGGCCTACAGTACACCGGGCAAGCAACTTTCAAACGCCAAGACTTGATAGGCCTACACTCGCGGCTACAGTAATCACATTTTCCACGCAGCCGCTTGCATCTATTACGGTACGCTGTGCAAATGTGTAGGCCTACGCTATAGACATGGCCCAGAATTAACGGGACACCCGGTCCAGTTTTCGACCATCTCCTAAAGATGTAAGCAGAAATCAGATTTAGCGTGCCAATAATTTTATTCTTTTTGGCCATTGGAAAGAGGATTACTTCTGGATATTGGCAATCCAAAAATTTTGGGACCCAAATGGTCGAAGATTTAGAAAAGAGTGATTTTACTGAGGCAATCATCAGAAAAATGGTCAAAATTCGTGTGTGTGGCGGGCGTGACGTTACGTCATTGGCGTCACGACGCAACAGAAATCCACAGCTCTCCCAAGGCAAAACATGTGTTGTGCAAACATAAGAACCAAAATTTCAACTTCAATCGATCTGTACACACGTATTGAGGAGATACACGCCGTATTGTTTACATGGGGATGATCTAGAGATCTCGTACTCCGTTTTGATGGGTGGTGGGTTCACTTTCAAAGCGTAGTTTTTATGCACTGGCCGTCTGAAAATAGGTGTCATGTCAATCTATGTAAACATAGGTCCGCTAATTCTGGGCCATATCTATAGTGATTTTTACGTCATGCACATTTTCGATAATCGTTCATCGTCATCAAAATAAAATTTGATTGATATCAAAAACTGTGCGTCGCCGTCGCATCTTCTTTCCCTTCCAGCTGATCAGATTGTTTACCAACCAACCAACCAACGGTGGTGCTGGCTGACGATTCGTACCAGACCGGCGGGGAATCCCCACTGTTTACTGGGGGAAGCACATTTTGGTGCCCAAAGATTTTGAAAAAATTACAAATGAATACCAGGTCCTTTCACTGGAAGCATTCGTGCACTGGAGACAAAATCATCATTCGTTTATCAATTTATTCATTGTAGGTCCCTTGTAAAAAGGACTTGGGATGCAACGTGATGTAAATGATGCTACCCAGTCTCCACAGCAACAACAGCCGCCGCAAAGGGTTCTAAGTGGTGATCTATCCCCTTTAGCGCTTGCTTCATCCAGTTTACAGAATCCTCTGCATCAGTACCTTCTTGCTACTCAAGTTCAAAATGTACAATCCATCGTACAGCAAGCTACAAGGCCCAATGTTCTTGGTAGGTATTGTGTTCCTGGGAACAAAAAGATGTTATGAAATTGATGTAGGACTGAAAGCAACATAAGAAGAAGATACATTGACCAGTGCTCTCATCTGTTGTGAACTTGTACCAGCTTCCTCAATCATCGCCTGCCGTGCCTGGTCAGAATGCCGCGATTCGTATTGACGAAGCTTGGAACATCATAATTTTGGTGGTTTTTGATAGACTTCGGAGAAAAGTCTGATATAAGGTTTGTATTGTAATTGTGATTCCTATCCTAATAAATTATTCAATCTTGCCTGTGTATGATGATCTGGCATCATGCCGAACCAGATCAGCGGCAGCCAAACGAATTGGGGTACAATTTTCTTTCAGGACTGATCGTGGAATAGAATAAAAGTCACTTTTAGTTTTCCCATTTATGTTGCCTTGAGATTTATCGTGGTCATGAAAGACCTATAGGTTTCAGCCATGTCAGAGATTTTAAAACAATGCACGCTAGGCCCACAGTCACAGTGTATTATTTTTGGAAAGACCTGAAAGACTTCTTGTTTCCTTCTTCATAGGCACATTTCATGCTTTTGGGGGTGGTCCCTCTCAAACTAGCCATTTCTCCACAAGTTTGCACACACAACCTATTGGCCAGTTCGTCAGCCATGTCTCTCCTGGTTTTGCACCCAGCTCAAGCCCCTCCCCTTGCAGCATGTCAGGGTTAACAAATACCTTTCAAAGACAAATATCTAATGCAGGTAACAATTGCCTAAATACTCTGCCTGCAAATATGTACATGTTTAGCATAGCTTCATTATTTTTTGTGTGTATTTCTGCATTTTTTTGCTCTAGAGCCTCTTTTTCTTTTGAAATGTTTGTCCATTTAATTGCAACTTGGTCAGTGTTGCATCCAGCTTCAGTTAGACCAAAAACTTCTCCCAAAGTGTCAAAGTGCTCTTAATATTGTGCTATAATACTGTACCGTGTAGTTCAACCCCATTGTTTCCTGATTTCCCATTATGGCTTCATGTTTTTGCCTGAAGTTTATAATTCTTTGTTGGATAGCCTAATCGCAAAACTGGGCAAGAGTGGAGTTTTTGTCCCAGTACAAAACACAGTGAGTCGTACACCCACTCCCAGCCAGATGTCTGTGAAGATCTTTTCCATCCCACTTTATAAAATGGCCTTGTCATATTGCCTGACACATGGATGCTGCTCAGTATTCAATGAGAGTTTGCTTACACGAATGGGCCTTTCATTTCAACCATAGAAAACTATGGGCAATCCTTTGTGTCATTTTTCACAGCGTAAGTCGTAAGGAAACTAACAACAATGGTGAATTGCCAATTGAGAGCCCAGCCCGTAGACGATTCTTGAATTACCGGTTGCAGATCTGCACACTTCCCACTGAAATCGCAACCACAACCTCGATCTGAAACCGGATGATGTGATGCAGTCCATGATTCGGCAATGGTACATGTAGACTCTGGCGCAGCGTCTTCGAAGTCACTGTCGTGGGGTTGTCTGCGTCACGTCATTCAGCTTCAGATCGAGGTTGTCATTGAGAATTCGGGGAAAATGCACAGATATTTGTCATTTACGTCAATTTGAGAATTGGTCTATTGCATGGGAAAACTTAATTTTCCCATTTACCTTCCATTTTCCATTCTTTCTTCTATTGGTGTCGAATAAAAAAAAATCCACTTTTTATTCATTCATAAAAATCATAGTTATCTGCAATAATGACCACACCCGGCTGAGGTGATGACCGTCATTAAAAATCATTCATGTTTTGTTCCATGTGACCGTCATTAAAAATCATTCATGTTTTGTTCCATTTGACCTGTTTTGATTTTGCGTCTTCTGTCGGTATCTATTTTAGGTATGGTTGCAGAGTTCCACCGCTAAGTCCAGGTAGAGCACAACCCAACGTTCTCGCACAACATCTGACCGCAACAAGCAGTAGTCAGGCACTGCCTCTTTACCAAGATCAAGTAGAGTTACAAATTCAGCATTCACAGACCTTCCAACATGGTGCGACAACTGTGAGTGCAACTGGTGGAACTATTCACCATCATGGTCAAAGCCCAACTAGAGGTATCCCACCTCTAGCCAATCCACAGAACACAAAATCTGGACAAAACCAACCAAGAAGAGGAAGTGCGAATAGTAATAGTCCTGGTGTTAATATTAGTCGACCTTTATTTGAAAGAAACAGTCCAAGTAATAGTGCAATGAGTCAAAGTACATCAACCAGCCCACGGCACAGTCCTGGGGCGCCGAGGAAAAAAATCAAACTGGAAGAAGTGCCCCCGGCAACTACCGAGATAGGCAACTATAGGAAATTAGTCTTAAAACATAAATATGAAGACTTGAATGAAATCAAAGAGAACTACGCAGAACATTTGACTGAATTGTTCTTTCTGCAAAATGGGGGTAACTTGATGGATTACCATCAGTGGAAGAAGCGGTCGACGAGCCTCAGCTGACTCAGTTCCTGCGTTCGGGAGCATTGGATAGTGATGAGGAGGATGGAGCAAGGGAGACGAGGATTTATGACGAGGTATGAATCAGTGTTTTGAAATACAGTAAGTCCTGTTTTCGGTGACGCCTCGAGTCTGCTTCAAAATGTGGGACTGGGAAGGGTCAGGAAAATGTGAGATGGCACAGATGTTTATTCACTACTACTTACTTGTGTCATCATCAGAAATCCTTTGTGTAAATTCTTTGTTGTAGATTTCTTGTTTTATGGGGAACTTTTCACTGGTGATAAGATGTGGTAAGTTCAGTTCGGAGGAACGTTGTGCAACCAAGGGTTGTGAATTCGATACTAATTTTTCCAAACTTGGTCATCTTGAATTGATTGAGTCGTTTTTTACACTCAGGTCAAGGTGATAACCACAAGTGGTGGAACTACACCAATAGCGACACCTGTGGCGATTTCCACAACATTACCGCCTGCAGTCACAGCTATCCAACAACTACAAAGTAAGTAGAACTTGTGGTGTTGTGTGTGAATGTCCTATGTTACTGGCAAAGTTTGAATACGGATGAAGCATAGAAGATAGGTATGGTTCCAGTAAGAGGGCTGAACCTCGATCATTGAGTTCCAGTTCTTGCCAAAGATGTACAGATTTCTAAAATTCGTCAGTACTGTAGCCCCTTGAAATCTCTTCAAACCCATTCGGTTGCTCTAAGTCGGAGAGAAACTTGATTGCCTTTTGCACTACAATGTACTAGCACCATGGTTGTGGCTAGTTACCTGTTTGCTGATATGGCAACTGTTGAAAAGACTTCAATTAAGGAAAAAGCTACATTCATTATGTGTTCACCCAACCGACCAACCCTACCCTGTTAATAATTACTTCCAAGCTCACAGACCTCTTGTTGGTCGGCCTTCGATAGGTTTTCCGTGGAGGTAATAATAAATGGGATTGACAAGTTCCTAGTGATGAACCTGCATAGAAAACTTATGGCAAGCTGATCTCATCAGTCGAATGGAGTAGTGATGTTTCTATACAGTGAATGATTTTGTGGACTTCTCCATGGCCCCAAAACAGCACTCTTCAGTGAATTTACTGTGCATTTGAGGTCGGGGGAGAGATTGACTAGGTCATACCATTGCAGTTGCCTACAAAGGCCAGTGTATCAATAGTGTGTTTCATACTGAACTAACCCAGCTCAAGTGTAATTTTGATTCAGTTGACTGCACTTACTCCCTGCCCAACCAATGCATGGGTCAGGTCGAGCAGAAAAAAGAGTTTTCAGGGGAGTTGACAATCGAATTGTCTCGAATAACTTAGAACCTGGTTTGTCACGAAGCATTTGGAACATGGATTGGCGTTCAAAAAAAGTTCACCACGACTCGCATCCTGACCCTGAGCAAAGTTGCAAGCGATCTTTTATCCCAGATATCTGCTTGGCTTTATTCTCTGTTGCAGTTATGCAGTATTCCCACATCACCCCCCTACATGCACGGGCACATTCACCAATCAAAATTACATCTTGCTAGTCCCTTCACTGCCATTTTTTTCGGTGTGTGGTTTCAATTTTCAACTTAGGAAAGTGTGTGGCGGTCCTCATCCTTCATGTCTTTCCGTGGCTGCGCTTCTTAATCTGCTTAGTTGGCAAGAATCCTTCAAAATAATGGATTGCAACTGTGAATGGATTGTCACATGTGGTCTGTTGCTATTTGACAGTCTTAGGCATAGTGCTTTGTGTCATTTGGTCTTGTTGGGATGTACTCAATCATCATCGTTCTTAGTCACTTGGAACTAAAATGTAGTTAGCCTTCCTTCTCTGTGACCAAAATCCCTGTCCCCTTTCTACACACTGAGTAAAATGCGGGGTGGGGCGAGTTTTTCTGTCCGTACAATCATGTGAATTCGAAGGCCTTGAAGGGCTTCGGTAAGTTTTATCAATGTGTTTGTTGTGTCATGAACATGTTGTATACCCCATTAGTTTTAGAAGACACGTTTTGACTGTGTGTGTTTGCTGGTTGGCTTGGCATTTGCTGCTTGTTCTCAGAAAGCTTTCAGTGTTGTAAACATTAATCAGGGGGTGTTCCAAGTTCTCCTTTTATTCTCCAGCTTCAGACCCTAAAAAGCCTGGAGGCAGGCATGGTATGGTATTTGGACCCCATCAGCCAACTCAACCGCAGCAACTGCCACAGTTACCTGGTGCGTAATTTAGCATCATCACACTTCATATTTTTTTTATTTCATTACAACTTTCCCTTATCCCCTTATCTGAATTTTGAAATCCACATTTCCCTAAGGACGAGGTTATTTCTTCAGAGTCAATTTCTGTTGGATACGATTGTGTACATTGTTTTGTGGATGAATATGCTTCAGTACTTTCTGTCAAGTCTTTTTCTTTGTGTAGAACTAACAGCATTCTCACTTCTATCAATTTATACAGACCTAAGATACATCTGTGATGATAAATCTTCTAGTTACAAGTTCCCACTTCTTTGCAACTTCCAGAAAAATATGGTAGAACTCCCCATTAAATTAGGGATAAAGTTAAGACTGATGGTGTGTTTGTTACGAGTCATTTGCACAGTCATGCATGGTCAACAAGTGCCAATCACTGTAAATATATGTAACATACATAATGCCGTTCATAACATACGTAATGCCATTCATTTTGTTTTTAGGACGTGGACCAGAGAAGATATTTTAGTCAACAACTTGACCTTCACACTTAAAAAAATATTGTCCCCCTGTTTTGCTCAATGTCCGTCTGGTGGTGGAACTGACCTTAAAATTTCATGGAAAACATTCTACTGAACTGAAACATCCTTTTGCATGGCTACTTATTGCATGCATCCGTGAAAGTTCACTGCACAATTAATCTGATGAGTCTGTTACAGGTGGAATTCCTATCATATCGTCTCCGACCACACCAGCTGCCTCGTCGTCTTTCATGCCTGTCACACCTCAGTCTTCTGTGAAGACACCGTCACATTCAGTGCCGATAGAGCAGACAGCACTTGCTAAATCTTTGACCGAGAGTCAGGGTGCACTGACTACAACCCCAGCTAAGCCACCCGGTTCTCAAGGGTATGTATTCATTTGGTATTGTTGGTGATATTTTGTTTCAGGAAGAAGGAAGTGGGGGTTCACAGACTGGAAGTGTGTGCCTTTGTATGTAGGCCTAGTAGTTCCTAGTAGATTAGAAGCCATTGGGGTGAGGGTTTACCTGCCGCACACTCTTTCAATGAGGCCTTGAAGACGAGGCAAAAAAATCGCCGACTCATATGGTCATATTCTTTTTGCTAAGTAAAGACGCTCGCTTGATATGATTGATATTCAGTTTGTCATAAACTGCACATTTTCTCTATTTTTTCATCCTCCTGTTGTTATTTCAGTACCACTCCCCATTCCAAGGCGTCAGTGAAAGCATCCGTATCTCCTGGCTCACAGCGTCTGCACACGAGACAGCATTCCATATCAGCAGTTTATGACAGCACAATAGGGTCTCAGGAGGCGATTGTGGAGAGAGCTAAACAGGTGACGACATCACAACGTGCATGACTTGTAGTATACACCAAAATCGCAGGTGTAAGATCAAAAAGACGTGGCTCTGCCACTGGATCTAACTCAGCTCCTCCCACAATATCATATCAAAAGTGTCGGTGTCGGGACTTCGATTTGAAGATATCAACAGCCTGCTGTGTGGTCGGCAATGCTGACTATCACCAACAGGATTTGCTGGACCCAGCAATGCCAGACTTCTTGACCGTACAACTGGGTATATTACTCAGAACACAAAAACTGTGATGCGCCAGGAATACCTACTTGGAGTGACGGTGACAACAGTCATTTGAGCTGGAGAGCGTTTACCCCTGCCCTGGGAGGGTGCTAGGTGTGAGAGGTTGTAGGTCCAAACCGCAAAAACTGCTTATGCTGGCGATTTTGTTCTGCCATCCCTCATTCTAGATGCAAGATGATATTCCTGCTTCTAATTACATGATGGCTACAGTAAATCAACATGGTTGCTTCCATTTGAAGGAGATTTAGTGCTTCATGTGGCAATGATCCATGTTATATTTTCTGTCCAGATTGGTGTGTTAAAAATGCCAAAAATTCAGTGATAGGTTCCCTCATGAACGTTGCTGTCCTTCATCATTTATTAAAACAATCTTATTTTGATTCCCAAATGCAGGAGGCCCAGGTGATGCAGAGAATTGCCGAATTGAGAAAGGAAGGTCTGTGGTCCACTAGGAGATTGCCAAAAGTACAGGAACCTGCGAGGAATAAGGCTCATTGGGATTACCTGTTGGAGGAGATGCAGTGGTTGGCTGCTGATTTTGCGCANACACCACGCGTGCCCCCTTCGTACAGGTTATGTTTGGACCCTCGGAGAGGCCAGTTGTTCCCACCAGAATTCACCGACCCGCCGTTGTCAGTAGTGAAAACCAAAAGGGTGTTGTTCATCATGCCCTTATCTGTTAAGGCCTTCACCACTTGACCAACTGCTTCGTCCAATGCCGTGACCATGGCAAGGAACGTCCGACGATACCGATCAGTGACATTCGGGTACAGCTCGAAAAATCGTTCAGGAACCTGGAGGGGTCCATGGACACTTTGGAACGGTAGGTACAGAAAGAAAGGTTTGGCTGTGTTGTGTCTTGCAATAAGCTGTCGAGCACGATTAACAAAGGAAAAGCTTGAGTACACACCATTTTGGTCATAAACAGGCCTCGTCCCGTTCCTATAGTCCAGTCCTTTGGTAGGATTGTTTTGAGCAAAATCGGAATGGTGGTGGGTATAATAATCATTTTCAGCCCCGTAGTAGCCGTAGAATGTGTCAAACCCACGGTAAGTTGGGGTGTACTTCCAGTTGCAGAATCCTAAATGCCACTTCCCTACAATATGAACAGCATAACCGAGTGTCTTCAGCATCTCGGGGAGGATGCGTAGCTCCAGAGGAAGTCCAGTAGGTTGCATTGGTTCCAGGACAGAGTGCTGCATCCCGGTGTGATACGGGTAATATCCCGTCATAAAGGCCGACCTGGACTATAGTCCAGTCCTTTGGTAGGATTGTTAAGAGCAAAATCGGAACGGTGGTGGGTATAATAATCATTTTCAGCCCCGTAGTAGCCGTAGAATGTGTCAAACCCCCGGTAAGTTGGGGTGTACTTCCAGTTGCAGAATCCTAAATGCCACTTCCCTACCATATGAACAGCATAACCGAGTGTCTTCAGCATCTCGGGGAGGATGCGTAGCTGCAGAGGAAGTCCAGTCGGTTGCATTGGTTCCAGGACAAAGTGCTGCATCCCGGTGTGATACGGGTAATATCCCGTCATGAAGGCCGACCTGGACGGAGAGCAAACCTGTTGGACGTAGTAATTATTCAGTCGAATTCCCTCCGAAGATAGTTTCTCCAGATTTGGGCTGATGACTTTCTTGTTGTGCCAACTGACGTCGTTCCAACCCAAGTCGTCTGCGACGATGAAGACGATGTTCGGCTGTGCAGTTGAAACGTAGGTTGCGAAAGTGCCGGAAAACAGGATTACCTGGAGTGCCAGAAAGATCTGCATTTTCCTCCCGGGTTGAGGTTATCTCGCTATCGACACCCGAAAACTAAGAAGCTGCAGAGGGAGACTAAGAAAACTAAGAAGAAGTGAAAACTAAGAGAACGCAGAAATATGGCTGCCGACACAGTGCACTCTCAAGTTTGTAGGGCCTTCACTTGACCATTGTTCAGGGACACTAGGCCTACCGGTACATCATTATTCTAAAATTGGCACACAGGCCTAGATTCCGGACACAGTACACAGTACACTTTGTCTTTATTTTTAGCAGTACGAAAGGCTACAGGCCTGGTAAAAAATGGGTCAAGTTCCTTCACGTACAAACCGCGCGGCCTGAGAGAGTACGTCTTGACGTTGTCTGACGACATCTGCTGTTCACTCAGGGAACAAATGGCGCTTTTCAACCACGAATTTAGTGAGATTCCGTGCTCGGAATGCACCATTGACCTTGACCTCATTACCAATGACCTTGACCTCATTTTCGCGCGGGCAGAATGGCCTTGACCTCTTACCTTAAATCGTCGTGTTCCAGTCGGAGGCTTTGCATAGGGTACGCCAAGGAAAACGTCCACCATATCAGTGACCTTGCCTGGAGGTGGAAGAGCAAATGTAAGGAATACATGTAGCCTACAAGTAGTATGGAAGTGATCGAGTGCATTGATTTGTCCATCCTTGGAGGAATTATACTGACTTATACTGAATTATACTGTCAGTATAATTCCTCCAAGGTCCATCCCAATATTCAATAACTTGTGATGTTCATAGCTTATGAAACCTTCTTGCCGATCCGACACTAGCGAGGTATAAAGTGTACGATAAACGCAGACGATCCGACTCTGACGTCACATGTAGGCCTATGGCAAGCCAAACCGGGGAAAATGTAGTTAGTCCCTGGGATTGGAGAGTGACGCGCTCGGCGATGGTGGCGCCGGCTGTCGAGAAAAAGTAGAAATACCGGGCTTTCCCACAGCCGACTCATCTCCAAGGTCAACGAGACAAAAGTAGAGCAGGTGTCCTATACATGTAGATATAATTAATTCCAAGATAATTAAATGTTGTTTCATGCTGTCCTGCGAATTGTAATCACAACTGGCTTGAATTTTCATTTTGATGACAACACATTTAGTGGTTCAACAAACGCGGGATGTAGGCCTAGGTAGGCTATAGGCAATTTAAACGACTTTCATCCCAGCAATGTTACCGCAGTTTCATCTTTCCCTCCTCCCAAATCTGCCCTCTACCCCTTTTGCTAATCCTTTCATTCAGTTCATTCATTCATTCATTATGATTTTGTGATTGAAATGGATCAAATGGTATAATGTGGGTCAGGTCAGACACAAAGTTCAGATATCCAGCTATCACCATATACGTTTTTGAGAAACAATCTGGAGATACACTGCAGCTAGCAGTTGACATTAGTTTTCAGATGGTTTGTTCGTTTGTTTTGTAGGTTTTATTGTTTTTCGGTTTACAGCACTCCGGGCAGTGCATTGGCCCGGAGAAAAAAAAGTTGTGTACACTACAAATGAGACTATAGGTCTGTATTTTAGAATGCTCCTCAACGTAAAGGAGTTCCTCACGGCTCCACGCACCAGCGTGCGACCCAAAACAGCTTGGCTGAGAAAAGATAGTGTCAAAAGCCGTAGGCCTACCAGTGCAAGGGCGTGATGGGCGGCACCCGGGTCGCGCATCCTCCCATCCGACCCTGCATCGCAGGGCTTTGGTCTCGCTCCTCTTCATGCGAACGTATGCTCTTCATGCGAACGTATGAAGAGCGGAGCGAGACCAAAGCCCTGCGATGGGAGGATGGTGGTGACATGAATACATGAATATACACATCACATAAGACAACGAGGAAATGGGGTAATCTCGAGGCGGCAGCCTATAATAGAGAATTTTCGCAAGAGTTTTCGCAAAGCCCCCGAAACGCCAACGGGAACGTCTATCCTTTTGTTCGGTGGTCTCGTCGTGCCATCGAACAATGGGTTAGGCGTTCGCGTTGGCGTTTCGGGGGCTTTGCGAAAACTCCCTAGTTTTCGACAGCCCCGAAACGCCAACGCGAACGCCAATCCCATTTTGTTCGATCCCACGTCCACGAAGAGAGCAGCGAACAATAGGATAGACATTCGCGTTGCCGTTTCGGGGACTTTGCGAAAATTCTTTATTACCGCTAAATTGCATACGCCGAAAGGGTTGCATGATCAGACGGTAGTGAAAAACAGAGAATTTTCTGAGTACCTTTTTTCGTTGTAATAGCGTACTTAGTAATTCATTATCTAACTCACTCCTCATACATACCGTACCTGGTGTCTTATAGTTCTCTACTCTCCTATATCCTTCAAGCGTTCCCATTGGAGTTTTTACGCGGATGAAGTCCATTCTACTCAAACTAAAGCAGGATAACCAAACGTTCAATGTCAAAATCGCGTAAAACATCTTTCAAACTAATAAAGTGACTCAAAATGCAAGGCTATATCCCTACAGAGTCCGTAACAGAATTTTTTCTTCGCTGCTCGTTCCAGATAGGGCTCCTTTGGACGAAGAGGTTGCAGATTTTGTAAGACCTTAGAAATTTGTTATTACATGTATTATTTTTCCATTACATGTAATTTTCCTGAGGTTGAGTGTGCGAATCATTCCCGGGTATCACGTAGTAAGGAATTGGCAATAACATTGGTAAACAGAACAGAATGAGATTCCACTGACCGACACACAGAGAAACGCCCAAAGTATGCGACCACATTTCACATGTAAAAGAAAGGATAATCCTGGTTGATGATATGGCGTCCAACGTTGAGCGTAAAACACTCAATGGTTTGATCAGCTGTGAAGCCTGTTGATCAGGTTCATATTTGACCAACTGATATGACACGTCGGAGTATCTCCAGTCACCGCGTTGGCCTACTTATCGGAAGCTAAAGGTTGGCCTTTTGCTAGTGCAGACAGAGAATCCGTGACCAGGTCACTGATTGCGAATCTATCTCCTCCAGATAGCGTCAAGACAACTCGACCTATAGGGCCTACTGTTAATACGGTTCATAATGGATTTGCGGGAAACATTCCAAACAATTTCCCCATTTAATTAAATTAGTCCTTGTATGAAGTATCTGGTATCGTTTTTCTAATATAAAAATAATACTGGGTATACATTTATTATTTTCCGAGCTTTACAGATAGGACTAGTTAACTCATTTCCTTCTTTTTAAGCAGTATACATATTGCCGGACATATTGTGTACATTACTTAATAAACTGTTAAAGGGCTTGTCACACTGAAGTAGTTCTCAAAACGTCCTGCCCCGTCCTAAAAAGTTGTAAAACGGCCTAGAACGTGTAACCCTTCGCCAGATAATGCCTCGACATTATGGAGCACCCTTCCCGTCCATGAAGTTCGTAAAAAGACTGTAAAAAGTTGCCACTACGTCCACGCCGTTCGCACACAGTTTGAGCCCGTTCGGCAAAATGTTCAAGAACGCACTGAGAACTACCTCAGTGTGATTGGGGCATAAGCTACATTTAAAAATGTCAAGTTGCCTGATAATCTGCACGAAAAACTGTCCTAGGAATAAAGATCCCATCATTGTTACATACTAAATTTCAGTCCATATAGCACCTAAGCACCTCGTTAATCCTTCATGGAAAAGTGGAAGTGGACATTTTTACAGGGGGTATTCTTTACTGTTACACCTGTATTCTCGACAAGAATATACAGTACCGGTATAGTTCTAAATTTCAGACCCAGGTTTCGACCGTGGGTGTAGGCTTATACGTCGTAGATCCAGAGGGGGGCGCATCGGGCGCACGACTCCCCTTTTGGCCAACAAATCTGTAAAATCGACCATGAAATTCGGGAAGTGGGCGCAAATTTCAATGTTCCTAGCATCATGAGCACTGGGCGCCCCCTCTTCCCCAAATATCCTGATCCGCCCCTGATAGAGGGGCAAAGCGCGACCGCCCCATGGCGCAGAGTGATGTTTTTTTGTGCCTCAGATTCCTGGAAAAAGCATATTTGGCATCCCATTTTTGAAATTTTTTGGGGGGAGACCCCCAGACCCGAGTGTGAAAGGAATATCCAAGTCCCCCTGGAACTTAGGCCTATCCGGGAACTTATCAAATGAGTCCGGCTCTTTGTTCAACGACGAGGGATTAGAATATATGGCTAGAGAGACCATGACCATTCGAATACAATAGCGGGCTATTGTTTGTAGGATCTGCATTCTTAGGACGCTGATTCCTGTCAAACCGGTCCCCCTTTCCGGAAATCCCGGGATATCCGCCCGTTGACCTCTGCCATGATGATGTCGGAGCGCCGCGGATGTGTGGCGGCAAAGACAGAAACGACTAAACCTCACTAGTAATGTGCGCATGCGCCGTAGTTCCAGTGAAGAATCAGCCATTTTATACGCGCTAGACTTCGCTGTAAGAAAGCGAATAATCTGTTGTCATCTGCACATTTACTCTGTTTTTGACCGATAAGAAGTAAAACAATGACCAGCTAAGGTGAACTTCGCGATGGATTGAGGGTTCTTGTCCTCTGATGGATAGAAATTCATCGTGAATTTAGCGACTCGTTTTGGTGAGTAATCGGGCTTCCCCCGGCGGCCCGAGACGCCAAGATGGCGTCGGTTCGGATTATTTTCAGTTCACATGGTTCAGCACTGTTCAGTGCTTCCTTCCCTCAAGCATGCAAGTAGGCTAGGCAGGCGTCGACTTTTGGCCTGCCCAGCAGAAAACCAGTCAAACAGCTGTGCTACGTACCGGTAGCTAGGCTACTGGTACTGTTCAGTTCCTGTAGTGTAGGCCTAGGCGCCTGCCCTAGGCTAGGTATGGCAAAAGAAATTTTCAACTGTATCAAAATGAAGTACAATCATAATGGCTGTGTAGCTTGATGAATACTGAATTCAGAACAGTTTGAATTATCCCAATAGCTCATCTATAAACAAAGTTATGGCAATTTAATGATTTGAACAATCAGTCTTTTTGCCATAGGCTAGGTTAGGGTAAATGGCCCTATTCTCACACACGTACCAATTCTCGCACGTTTTTCAATGTACGTTTGTACAAAACATAATGAATTAAATAACACCAAATAAACTGATTAATCTTCATTTCAATAAAGTTTCACCATAAAAACTTCGTTTTTGTAATTTCTTTCGACATTTTGGGCACAAAAAGCGAATGTGTGAGGACAGGACAGGGTGTGCGAGAATTGGGTCACCGACATGAAAAAGTGTGCCCTATTCTCGCACACTTTTAAAAGTCAAATTGTGAGAAGCAGAGTGGATTATATACGTGTTTGGCATGTGTACTTCATGCATGTACACAAAAATTCTTACTATGGCGCTGGTGGCGCCTCTAGAGACAATTTCCGAACCTACCTAGGCTTAGGCCTGTCTACCATGTCTACTGTCCTGATCAGATGCATCCATCATTCATGTCCAAGGCCAATGCATGATCATCATCCATCCATGACCATGGTTTCCGTTCACGCTAAAAAAGCGTATAGATAGGCCTAGGCCCTAGGCTACACGTCCTACACTGGGCAAGCAACTTTCAAACGCCAAGACTTGATAGGCCTGCAGTAGGCCTAATCACATTTTCCACGCTTGCATCTATTACGGTACGCTGTGCAAATGTGTAGGCCTACGCTAGTGATTTTTATGTCATGCCCATTTTCGATAACATCGTCATCAAAATAAAATTTGATTGATATCAAAAACTGTGATCGCCGTCGCATCTTCTTTCACTCCCAGCTGATCTACTGATCAGATTGTTTACAACCAACCAACATTGGCGCTGGCTGACGATTCGTACCAGACCGGCGGGGAATCCCCACTGTTTACTGGGAGAAGCACATTTTGGTGCCCAAAGATTTTGAAAAAATTACAAATGAATACCAGGTCCTTTCACTGGAAGCATTCGTGCACTGGAGACAAAATCATCATTCGTTTATCAATTTATTCATTGTAGGTCCCTTGTAAAAAGGACTTGGGATGCAACGTGATGTAAATGATGCTACCCAGTCTCCACAGCAACAACAGCCGCCGCAAAGGGTTCTAAGTGGTGATCTATCCCCTTTAGCGCTTGCTTCATCCAGTTTACAGAATCCTCTGCATCAGTACCTTCTTGCTACTCAAGTTCAAAATGTACAATCCATCGTACAGCAAGCTACAAGGCCCAATGTTCTTGGTAGGTATTGTGTTCCTGGGAACAAAAAGATGTTATGAAATTGATGTAGGACTGAAAGCAACGTAAGAAGAAGATACATTGACCAGTGCTATCAACTGTTGTGAACTTGTACCAGCTTCCTCAATCATCGCCTGCCGTGCCTGGTCAGAATGCTGCGATTCGTATTGACGAAGCTTGGAACATCATAATTTTGGTGGTTTTTGATAGACTTCGGAGAAAAGTCTGATATAAGGTTTGTATTGTAATTGTGATTCCTATCCTAATAAATTATTCAATCTTGCCTGTGTATGATGATCTGGCATCATGCCGAACCAGATCAGCGGCAGCCAAACGGATTGGGGTACAATTTTCTTTCAGGACTGATCGTGGAATAAAATGAAAGTCACTTTTAGTTTTCCCATTTATGTTGCCTTGAGATTTATCGTGGTCATGAAAGACCTATTGGTTTCAGCCATGTCAGAGATTTTAAAACAATGCACGCTAGGCCCACAGTCACAGTGTATTATTTTTGGAAAGACCTGAAAGACTTCTTGTTTCCTTCTTCATAGGCACATTTCATGCTTTTGGGGGTGGTCCCTCTCAAACTAGCCATTTCTCCACAAGTTTGCACACACAACCTATTGGCCAGTTCGTCAGCCATGTCTCTCCTGGTTTTGCACCCAGCTCAAGCCCCTCCCCTTGCAGCATGTCAGGGTTAACAAATACCTTTCAAAGACAAATATCTAATGCAGGTAACAATTGCCTAAATACTCTGCCTGCAAATATGTACATGTTTAGCATAGCTTCATTATTTTTTGTGTGTATTTCTGCATTTTTTTGCTCTAGAGCATCTTTTTCTTTTGAAATGTTTGTCCATTTAATTGCAACTTGGTCAGTGTTGCATCCAGCTTCAGTTAGACCAAAAACTTCTCCCAAAGTGTCAAAGTGCTCTTAATATTGTGCTATAATACTGTATCGTGTAGTTCAACCCCATTGTTTCCTGATTTCCCATTATGGCTTCATGTTTTTGCCTGAAGTTTATAATTCTTTGCTGGATAGCCTAATCGCAAAACTGGGCAAGAGTGGAGTTTTTGTCCCAATACAAAAAACAGTGAGTCGTACACCCACTCCCAGCCAGATGTCTGTGAAGATCTTTTCCATCCCATTTTATAAAATGGACTTGTCATATTGCCTGACACACGGATGCTGCTTAGTACTCAATGAGAGTTTGCTTACACGAATGGGCCTTTCATTTCAACCATAGAATAGAAAACGATGGGCAATCCTTTGTGTCATTTTTCACAGCGTAAGTCGTAAGGAAAGTAACAACAATGGTGAATTGCCAATTGAGAGCCCAGCCCTTAGACGATTCTTGAATTACCGGTTGCAGATCTGCACACTTCCCACTGAAATCGCAACCACAACCTCAATCTGAAACCGGATGATGTGATGCAGGCCATGATTCGGCAATGGTACATGTAGACTCTGGCGCAACGTCTTCGAAGTCACTGTCGTGGGGTTGTCTGCGTCACGTCATTCAGCTTCAGATCGAGGTTGTCATTGAGAATTCGGGGAAAATGCACAGATCTTTGTCATTTACGTCAATTTGAGAATTGGTCTATGGCAGGGGAAAACTTACAATTTTCCCATTTACCTTCCATTTTCCATCCTTTCTTCTATTGGTGTCAAATAAAAAAAAAGTTCACTTTTTATTCATTCATAAAAATCATAGTTATACTGCAATAATGACCACACCCGGCTGAGGTGATGACCGTCATTAAAAATCATTCATGTTTTGTTCCATTTGACCTGTTTTGATTTTGCGTCTTCTGTCGGTATCTATTTTAGGTATGGTTGCAGAGCCTCAGCTGACTCAGTTCCTGCGTTCGGGAGCATTGGATAGTGATGAGGAGGATGGAGCAAGGGAGACGAGGATTTATGACGAGGTATGAACCAATGTTTTGAAATACAGTGAGTCCTGTTTTCGGTGACGCCTCGAGTCTGCTTCAAAATGTGGGACTGGGAAGGGTCAGGAAAATGTGAGATGGCACAGATGTTTATTCACTACTACACGTACTTACTTGTGTCATCATCAGAAATCCTTTGTGTAAATTCTTTGTTGTAGATTTCTTGTTTTATGGGGAACTTTGCACTGGTGATAAGATGTGGTAAGTTAAGTTCGGAGGAATGTTGTGCAACCAAGGGTTGACAGTGTGAATTCGATACGAATCTTTCCAAACTTGGTCATCTTGAATTGATTGAGTCGTTTCTTACACTACAGGTCAAGGTGATAACCACAAGTGGTGGAACTACACCAATAGCGACACCTGTGGCGATTTCCACCACATTACCGCCTGCAGTCACAGCTATCCAACAACTACAAAGTAAGTAGAACTTGTGGTGTTGTGTGTGAATGTCCTATGTTACTGGCAAAGTTTGAATACGGATGAAGCATAGAAGATAGGTATGGTTCCAGTAAGAGGGCTGAACCTCGATCATTGAGTTCCAGTTCTTGTCAAAGATGTACAGATTTCTAAAATTCGTCAGTTGCTGTACAGTAGCCCCTCGAAATCTCTTCAAACCCATTCGGTTCTACGCCGAGAGAAACTTGATTGCCTAGGTTTGCACTACAATGTACCAGCACCATGGGTGTGGCTAGTTACCTGTTTGCTGATATGGCAACTGTTGAAAAGACTTCAATTAAGGAAAAAGCTACATTCATTATGTGTTCACCCAACCGACCAACCCTACCCTGTTAATAATTACTTCCAAGCTCACAGACCTGTTGGTCGGCCTTCGATAGGTTTTCCGTGGAGGTAATAATAAATGGGATTGACAAGTTCCTAGTGATGAACCTGCATAGAAAATGTATGGCAAGGTGATCTCATCAGTCGAATGGAGTAGTGATGTTTCTATACAGTGAATGATTTTGTGGACTTCTCCATGGCCCCAAAACAGCACTATTCAGTGAATATACTGTGCATTTGAGGTCGGAGAGATTGATTAGGTAATAGCATTGCAGTTGCCTACAAACATGACAAACGCCAGTGTATCAATAGTGTGTTTCATACTGAACTAACCCAGCTCGTCAAGTGTAATTTTGATTCAGTTGACTGCACTTACTCCCTGCCCAACCAATGCATGGGTCAGGTCGATCAGAAAAAAAGAGTTTTCAGGGGAGTTGACAATCGAATTGTCTCGAATAACTTAGAACATGGTTTGTCACGAAGCATTTGGAACATGGATTGGCGTTAAAAAAAAGTTCACCACGACTCGCATCCTGACCTGACATGCCTGAGCAAAGTTGCAAGCGATCTTTTATCCCAGATATCTGCTTGGCTTTATTCTCTGTTGCAGTTACGCAGTATTCCCACATCACCCCCCTACATGCACGGGCACATTCACCAATCAAAATTACATCTTGCTAGTCCCTTCACTGCCATTTGTTTCGGTGTGTGGTTTCAATTTTCAACTTAGGAAAGTGTGTGGCGGTCCTCATCCTTCATGTCTTTCCGTGGCTGCGCTTCTTAAAGCTGAACTGCATGCATAAAACGAGGACCTCTCACGTTTAAAAAAAACGCCCGCGCCACAGCGCGGGCAGTACCCGAAATAACCTGGGACATCCGCCATGTTTTAGTGGGACTCCAAACATGATAGAGTACCGAAGCATGTAGGTGGCAGCACCTTATTTGCGTCCTGACCATCAACAAGTGGAAGTCACGCTGTATGTACATGTGCATGTAGGCCTACATACCAGAAGCCCATGTAAGGCCATCGGTATGTACAGGCTATACAGACAGTACACGCCCATCGCATGAAATGGCGGAAGAGCCGAAATAAAACAAATTGAGAAGCTTGTTATACGTCGGGTCAAGTATGGTATAGCGGGCCACGCCTATCCATACTAGGCCTCCGGAACATGCACACACTGAGCTAAGGGACAAACAAAAACACCCTAATTTAGGCCTAGCAAATATGCCATGAGAACCGAGGCCGAAATGAAAAAAGACGGAAAACAGTAATATGAAGGAATGCTCACCTGATACACATCCTGATAGTCAAAAGTAGCCAACAGCGGAAAATTTTGTTCACAAGTAGGGCCTACATGTATTCCTCGCCACCGAATGTTGACGTGTCATGGCCCTATTGTGCCTTTCCTGTAGCCTCGGTCATATGATCAATACTCGATGAACGGACAATAGGCCTACATCGGCATTTACCCCATTGTGAAACCTGGAGACGAATCCAATACGCAATAATTTCGCCGAGAAAAAGGACTCGAATAAACACAGCGGACCGCTGGTCTAGTGGAAAACGCACCGGTCTTCCAAGCCTAAACTTGGAGGTTCGAATCCGGATCCGGGCTATTCCTTTTTTCATTTGAATACTTTTTCAGTTGGGTATTTCGCTTTCTGACATGTAGACCCACAAGTACATGCACTCACAGCGTTGATCACTTGTTGATGGTCAGGCCGCAAATAAGGTGCTGCCACCTACATGCTTCGGTACTCTATCATGTTTGGAGTCCCACTAAAACATGGCGGATGTCCCATGTTATTTCAGGTACTGCCCGCGCTGTGGCGCGGGCGTTTTTTAAAAACGTGCGAGGCCCTGGTTTTATGCATGCAGTTCAGCTTTAATCTGCTTAGTTGGCAAGAATCCTTCAAAATAATGGATTGCAACTGTGAATGGATTGTCACATGTGGTCTGTTGCTATTTGACAGTCTTAGGCATAGTGCTTTGTGTCATTTGGTCTTGTTGGGATGTACTCAATCATCATCATTCTTAGTCACTTGGAACTAAAATGTAGTTAGTCTTCCTTCTCTGTGACCAAAATCCTTGTCCCCTTTCTCCACACTGAGTAAAATGCGGGGTGGGGCGAGTTTTTCTGTTCGTACAATCATGTGAATTCGAAGGCCTTGAAGGGCTTCGGTAAGTTTTATCAATGTGTTTGTTGTATCATGAACATGTTGTATACCCCATTAGTTTTAGAAGACACGTTTTGACTGTGTGTGTTTGCTGGTTGGCTTGGCATTTGCTGCTTGTTCTCAGAAAGCTTTCAGTGTTGTAAACATTAATCAGGGGGTGTTCCAAGTTCTCCTTTTATTCTCCAGCTTCAGACCCTAAAAAGCCTGGAGGCAGGCATGGTATGGTATTTGGACCCCATCAGCCAACTCAACCGCAGCAACTGCCACAGTTACCTGGTGCGTAATTTAGCATCATCACACTTCATATTTTTTTTATTTCATTACAACTTTCCCTTGTCCCCTTATCTGAATTTTGAAATCCACATTTCCCCAAGGACGAGGTTATTTCTTCAGAGTCAATTTCTGTTGGATACGATTGTGTACATTGTTTTGTGGATGAATATGCTTCAGTACTTTCTGTCAAGTCTTTTTCTTTGTGTAGAACTAACAGCATTCTCACTTCTATCAATTTATACAGACCTAAGATACATCTGTGATGATAAATCTTCTAGTTACAAGTTCCCACTTCTTTGCAACTTCCAGAAAAATATGGTAGAACTCCCCATTAAATTAGGGATAAAGTTAAGACTGATGGTGTGTTTGTTACGAGTCATTTGCACAGTCATGCATGGTCAACAAGTGCCAATCACTGTAAATATATGTAACATACATAATGCCGTTCATTTTGTTTTTAGGACGTGGACCAGAGAAGATATTTTAGTCAACAACTTGGCCTTCACACTTAAAAAATATTGTCCCCTCTTTTGCTCAATGTCCGTCTGGTGGTGGAACTGACCTTAAAATTTCATGGAAAACATTCTACTGAACTGAAACATCCTTTTGCATGGCTACTTATTGCATGCATTCATGGAAGTTCACTGCACCATTAATCTGATGAGTCTGTTACAGGTGGAATTCCTATCATATCGTCTCCGACCACACCAGCTGCCTCGTCGTCTTTCATGCCTGTCACACCTCAGTCTTCTGTGAAGACACCGTCACATTCAGTGCCGATAGAGCAGACAGCACTTGCTAAATCCTTGACCGAGAGTCAGGGTGCACTGACTACAACCCCAGCTAAGCCACCCGGTTCTCAAGGGTATGTATTAATTTAGTATTGTTGGTGATACAGAAAGAAGGAAGCGAGGGTTCACAGACTGGAAGTGCAGGGCTCGAAAATAATGTTTTTCACTCTGGAGCCAAAAACAGCTGACGGGTGCTTTTACAAAAGAGCACTAAGCAATTTTTCTGAAGCTGTTTGATTCAATGTATGTAAATTATGCCAATTATGCCCGGCACTGTTTTTAGCTCCAGACATTGCAGTTGTCGGGAGCAGAAGGCCATTTCCTACATGTCTACAGGAGCTATTGCTCCAGAGCTCCAGACTATTTTCCAGCCCTGAAATGTGTGCCTTTGTATAGGCATAGTAGTTCCTAGTAGATTAGAAGCCATTGGGTTGAGGGTTTATCTGCCGCACACTCTTTCAATGAGGCCTTGAAGACGAGGCAAAAAAATCGCTGACTCATATGGTCATATTCTTATTGCTAAGTAAAGACGCTCGCTTGATATGATTGATATTCAGTTTGTCATAAACTGCACATTTTCTCTATTTTTTCATCCTCCTGTTGTTATTTCAGTACCACTCCCCATTCCAAGGCGTCGGTGAAAGCATCTGTATCTCCTGGCTCACAGCGTCTGCACACGAGACAGCATTCCATATCAGCAGTTTATGACAGCACTATAGGGTCTCAGGAGGCGATTGTGGAGAGAGCTAAACAGGTGACGACATCACAATGTGCATGACTTGTAGTATACGTGTACACCAAAATCGCAGGTGTAAGGTCAAAAAGACGTGGTTCTGCCACTGGATCTAACTCACCTCCTCCCACAATGTCATATCAAAAGTGTCAGTGTCGGGACTTCGATTCGAAGATATCAACAGCCTGCTGTGTGGTCGGCAATGCTGACCATCACCAACAGGATTTGCTTGACCCAGCAATGCCAGACTTCTTGACCATACAACTGGGTTTGGGTGTATATTACTCAGAATACAAGAACTGTGATGTACCAGTAATACCTACTTGGAGGGTGATAGGTGTGAGACGTCTTAGATCCAAACTCGAAGAACTGCTTATGCTGGCGATTTTGTTCTGCCATCCCTCATTCTAGATGCAAGATTATATTCCTGCTTCTAATTACATGATGGCTACAGTAAATCGACATGGTTGCTTCCATTTGAAGGTGATTTAGTGCTTCATGTGGCAATGATCCATGTTACATTTTCTATCCAGATTGGTGTGTTAATGCCTAAATTCCAGTGATAGGTCCTTCCCTCATGAGCGTTGCTGTCCTTCATCATTTATTAAAACAATCTTATTTTGATTCCCAAATGCAGGAGGCCCAGGTGATGCAGAGAATTGCCGAATTGAGAAAGGAAGGTCTGTGGTCCACTAGGAGATTGCCAAAAGTACAGGAACCTGCGAGGAATAAGGCTCATTGGGACTACCTGTTGGAGGAGATGCAGTGGTTGGCTGCTGATTTTGCGCAGGAAAGAAAATGGAAAAAAGCAGGTTGTCGGAAGGTGGGTTTTCAGAATATGCTTGGAATTTCTCTCCATGGAATGGAAAATTTGAGACATTACTTGAGATATTTAAGCCTGGCCCACTCACTGTCATAAGATGGTCTTTAAATTGTCTGTTTTAAAGTCGGTTTCACAGTTTTAGTTCTTGTTAGCGAGGGAAATTGTCCAGGGTTAATCATGCCATTTCTCCACTGGTGCTGAACTCGTCAAATGTTCTTCATCAACTAATAAATCGGCTAGATCGATGCAATTTTTCACAGAACTGGAGTCAGCGATTCAATTGCTGATTTTGGTGTCCATTCTGTAAATGTGCGGATATGTGAGAAGTTGCTACATGCAGCAAAGATTGCAAGTAGGCCTACTTGTTTGGTACATGTAGATGACGACATGCGACTTAAACTGATCACAAGGTCCACAGGGCCGTCTTCAAACTGACTGCTAAGTCAATTTTGCAGTTCAAAGTTCTCAGCAAAGGAAATTGTCCAGGGTGAATCATGCCATTTCTCCACTGGTGCTGAACTCGTCAAATGTTCTTCATCAACTAATAAATCGGCTAGATCAAGGCAATTTTTCACAGAATAACTGAAATCAGCAATTCACTTTGCTGATTTAGGTGTCCATTCAGTAAATGTTTGGGTATGTGGGAAGTTGCTACATGTGCAACTAAGATTGCAGTTCTTGTGTGGTAGATGACGACTTGCGGCTTGAAACACATCACGTGTTCTACTATTCAAAAGGCATTCTTCAAATTGACTGTTTTAAAGTCAGTTTTGCAGTTCTTGTTCTTGTTAGCTCGGGAAGTTGTCCAGGGTGAATCATGCCATTTCTCCACTGGTGCTGAACTCGTCAAATGTTCTTCATCAACTAATAAATCGGCGAGATCGATGCAATTTTCCACAGAACAACTGAAATTAGCAATTCACTTTGCTGATTTTGGTGTCCATTCAGTAGATGTCTGGATATGTGAGAAGTTGCTACATGCAACAAAGATTTGAGTACGTGTTTGGTAGATAGGGATAACGACTTGAGTTGAAACAGATCACAGGTTCTACACACAAGGAGGTCTTCACTTCAGGGTGAATCATGCCATTTCTCCACTGGTGCTGAACTCGTCAAATGTTCTTCATCAACTAATAAATCGGCTAGATCGATGCAATTTTTCACACAACTGGAGTTAGCGATTCAATTTGCCGATTTTGGTGTCCATTCAGTAGATGTTTGGGTATGTGAGAAATTGCAACAAAGTTTGCAGCACTTGTTCGGTAGATGACAACTCACGACTTGATTGAAATGCATCACAAGGTCCATCCAAAGGACGGCTCAGTCAATCTTCCAGTCCAGTGTTCCTGCAGAACTTCACTTCAATGTTGTCCTTTTTCAGATCGCCCGCATGATCATGAGATATCACCAAGAGAAACAACAGAAAGAAATCCGCGCTGAGAAAGAGGAATTGAATAAAACGAAACGAATCGCTAAGACCCTTTCAAAGATGGTTGAGGAGTTTTGGAGTAATATTGAAAAGGTTCGACTATTTTGACAATCTTTGTCTTGATAAGTTTTTGGGAAAAGGACATCAGAGAACTTTGTCTCACTCTTGGTTGGGAAAGTGTTGAATCCTATTTTTGGCCCGAGCGGTGCACCAGAATACTTCAGACATTCTGAACTGTAATATCTAGTTATAGTTGCATGTTTTCAATATTGTTTTTTCTTCCAGGTCGTCCAATACAAACAGCAGTCCCGGTTGGAGGAGCGTAGGAAAAAGGCCATGGATCTCCACCTGAGTTTCATTGTGGATCAGACGGAGAAATATTCTTCGTGGTTGACTGAAAACTTTACAGGCAGTGTTGCTTCATCAGTCATATCTAGTCCGGGTGTGTCCGCCGGCGAAGACGATGAATTTGAACCGGAACATAGTGAATCCGATGATGAGGAAACTATCGAAAGGGAAGAAAAAGAGGCTGGTCCTACTGATGCTGAAACTCTAGCTGAGCTGGAAGAGCTGCAACAAGATATGGAGCTTCCTATTGAAGAGTTATTGAAGACGTTGCCGGCTGAAGTGTTGGAGAGGCCAGCGAGTATCAAATCTGATGAAGATGAAGAGATGGATGTTGTAAGTACAAATGTAGTCTTATGTTGGTAATAGTGAGTTTTTGCAATGGTCCGGTTAGGCCTACACAGCGTTTAGCGATGATTAGCAATGAGACCCCACCTCGCTTGGTGGACTTACAAAAAGTCCGTCCTGCTATATGAACGGCCTTCATTACCTGATTTCTTCCGTTTATGACATATAAAATGATCGCATTCTTATTTATTCCAGGACAGCGCAGATAAATCGGACGAAGAATTCTCTGCAGATGAGGATTCTGGTGACGATGAGGCAACATTAGATGAACAAGAGAAACATGAGAGACCACTGTCTCATAAAAAGGAGCTTGAGGAATTAAAGGAAGAGTGTAAGTGGATTTTTAGGTTGCCGTATCGTGTAGGCCTAGATCTTCTGCAAGGGCCGTGAGGTTGCAGCATACAATCCATGAAAGAGATCGGCACCATTGAGTTCAAGGCGAAGTCGATATCCAGACTGAAAGGGTTAACAAAGTTATTATTTTCAGGTGAAATGCCGGTGGAAGAATTGTTGAAAAAGTATTCTGGTGCTTATGATAGTGACTTTGAAATGCCAGAGTCATCTACTGAGAGTGAGGAAGAGACGGATGAAGATGACGAGGAATCAGCAGGTAGGTCAAGATTCAAAGTCTTCACTTGGTTCTGGCAGCTTCTCCTTGCTGCTGTTGGCCTGAGTTCACTCACACTGGGAATGTAAATTTCCTGACTTGTGTTGTGTACGCCTATAATCCCTTTTCAACGCTATCACCATGAATATTCTGTTTCGTCGGTGGTATTATTATAAAAAAGGGAGATAAATATCCATTTTAAAACCCATGAATGAGACTCCACCTTGCTCATGGCTCTGTCGATGGATACAAGTACTCTCATTCGTCAGTCACATTCATCATAGCCGGTATCTTGCCCTTTCACCCCTCAGCACAAGTGCCCAGGCTGGCCCGAATTTAACTGCCTGTTCAGATAACATGCAGCGGCAGGCTGCCTTTCTGTACTTTGCTCAGAGTTCTGTCGATGGGTACAAATACATGTACACTCTTTGTCACATTCATCAAAACCTGTATCATTGGCTTTGGGTTTGGTCACCAATGACGTCATGGACTGGACATGGATATTCATGTTGTGTTTGCCTATAGTCCCTTTTCAACGCTATCACCATGAATATTCTGTTTCGTCGGTGGTATTATTTTCAAAAAGGGAGATAAATATCCATTTTAAAACCCATGAGTGAGACTCCACCTTGCTCATGGCTCTGTCGATGAATACAAATTAGTGTATCGTGCCCTTTGGCTTTGAATTTGTCACCAATGACGTCATGGACTGGACATGGACATTCATGTTGTGTTTGCCTCTCGTCCCTTTTCAACGCTATCACCATGAGTATTCTGTTTCGTCGGTGGTATTTTCTTCAAAAAGGGAGATAAATATCCATTTTAAAACCCATGAATGAGACTCCACCTTGCTCATGGCTCTGTCGATGGAAACACATATACCTGTATCATGCCCTTTGGCTTTGAGTGTGGTCACCGCATGACGTCATGGAGTGGACATGGACTCTCGTGCCATCTATGCCTCTAGTCCCTTTTCAACGCTATCACCATGAGTATTCTCTTTCGTCGGTGGTATTATTTTCAAAAAGGGAGATAAATATCCATTTTAAAACCCATGAGTGAGACTCCACCTTGCTCATGGCTCTGTCGATGGATACAAATACCTGTATTGTGCCCTTTGGCTTTGAGTGTGGTCACCGCATGACGTCATGGAGTGGACATGGACTCTCGTGTCATCAATGCCTCTAGTCCCTTTTCAACGCTATCACCATGAGTATTCTGTTTCGTCAGTGGTATTATTTTCAAAAAGGGAGATAAATATCCATTTCAAAACCCATGAGTGAGACTCCACCTTGCTCATGGCTCTGTCGATGGATACAAATGTACTACTCATATTCAAACGTATCATGCCCCCGTTAGAGATCTGAGTGTAGTCAGCACATGACGTCATGGACACTCCATCTTGTCCAAACAAGGCTATCGACTCCGTCTTTAGCCTTGTCCGAATCATGTCATCTTTTCCGTTAATGCATAAATTATTAATGAACCTGACCCTACTTGACCCCCGCCTCCGAGCCAATCAGAACTCGCGAAACAAATCACCGTTGGACACTTTCTTTGCTCTTCACGCTTGCATTTGTAACACGGATTTTGATTGGCACGTCGATTTTCCTTCGTGCCCCGATGATTGGCTGAGGCTCTCACCCCCTCAGAAACGGGAAATGTGGTGGATTCGAACCAGGCTAGATGGCCGTCAGGCCAGATAGACTGGTGAGAACCAGATGGGACACTCTTGCCATCGTGACTATGGCTGTTGTCCCTTTTCAACGCTATCACCATGAATATTCTGTTTTATCGGTGGTATTTTCTTCAAAAAGGGAGATTAATTAATATCCATTTTAAAACCCATGAGCGAGACTCCACCTTGCTCATGGCTCTGTCGATGGAGACATCATCTATCACATCCATAACAACCTGTATCATGCCCTTTGGCTTCTTCACCACCTTCAGCTGGTGACTCCATCCATCCAATACTGTTTTCATATATCCTGTATAATTTTGCAGATTCTGAAGAATCGGAAGAGAGTGCATCTGAAGAATCAGATATTGGGATGGAAAGTTTGTTTGATAATGATTCAGAATCAAAAAAGGTGTGTGACACAAAAATCTTTTGATATCTTCTGTGTTTGTTAGGGCACGCTTCAGACTACCGTATACGCAAATATTTTTGCGGGATAATATTTCACGAATTGAAAATTTTTGTTCTGTTTTGCGTGGATTAATGTTCGCGTCAGGGGCAGGGAAGGGCACTGACTGGGTTGTTGGGGGAAACGTTTATGCGTGTATTAATATTCGCGGCGAAATTTTGGTTTTGCGATTTTCGCGAGAATTTTTACACGCGAAAATATTTGCGTATACGGTATTTTGTCTCTCTTAGGATTTTGAACAGATTTCTTCTGATGAGGTACAGTCCATGTCGCTTAACCTCCACTTCATCAATCTCTCTACAAATAACTAAACTCTTCTTCCAGACCCCCAAGAAACATTATGAGGATGAGGGTCCATCGTCCGAAATGACGGACTTGGCAGCCACTGCTGAAAGTTTGCAACCAACAGGGTATACATTAGAAACAACAAAGGTAAGGGTAATATTATTGCGGTCGATTTTGATAAAACCTTGAATGAAATATCAGAGTGAGCTGCAAATTTTCATTCTGTATTGTCTGTTTCAGGTGCAGACTGCAATTCCGTTCTTGTTGAAACACACGTTGAGAGAATACCAACATGTTGGTTTGGATTGGTTAGCTACAATGTATGATAGAAGATTAAATGGAATCCTGGCCGATGAAATGGGTTTAGGAAAAACTATCCAGACAATCGCTCTTCTTGCTCATCTTGCCTGTGAAAAAGGTACAGTGGTTTGTCTGACGCTGAGAAAATGGGGAAAATATATTTGTGTACTCCATATCAGGCCCCCCCCCCCCAAAATACTGTAGGACCTGTATTTTTAGCGTCCATTTAAGTTAGCGATATGACAGAGATTACGCGTCCATTTAACTTCGCGATTGGGTGATCAATGTAACTGCTTCCTGGAAAAGACCAACTTTCATCTTCCCAGTTACTAAGTGCCCTTTTAATAATATCCTGTTTGACCTACTGCCCGACAGAGGTCTTGCATCGTTTTTGTTTTATTTAAAATTCCCTGCAGGTGGCTGGTTCACGTTTCTTTCATAACTAGGAACTGTTATGACATGTTGGATAAATTTAGCATCCTTTTAATTACACGAATGACAGGCCAGACACGAAAGTCGTGAAAATAAATGGCACGCGAACAATTAGGGTTGTACAGTATGGTTATGGTTCCAGTAACCCTACCAACCCTACTTTGGGTGGCAAAAACTACATGTATTTGTTTGGAAAAATCCCTGTGCATGGGAGACTTTCGTGCCATTAGAGGCCAACTGTTGTGTCAGTGGCGCTAAAATGTCACAAAATTTGATGTCACAGACGTAAGTCATGGCCTTCACGTCATTATGGATGACGTTGTGGCGTGCACTTCTTCTCTGTGACGTCAAATTTCATGACATTCTTGGACTGCTACTAGTGGAGGCCTCTAACGGCAGGAAGGTCTCCCATTTCATTGCTGCTCTTCAAAATCATTATTTTTGACCACGAAAAATAACAAAGTAAGCTAAGAACGTTTTGTTCTTTTTCAGGTATATGGGGTCCTCATCTAATTGTAGTCCCGACAAGTGTTATGCTGAATTGGGAAATGGAGTTCAAGAAATGGTGTCCTGCCTTCAAAATTCTGACGTACTACGGTAGCCAGAAGGAAAGAAAACAGAAACGAACTGGATGGACCAAAACTAATGCCTTCCATGTGTGTATAACCTCTTATAAACTTGTGATACAAGATCACCAAGCCTTCAGACGGAAGAAGTGGAAATACTTAGTTCTGGATGAGGTACGTTCAACATTTTATTTCTTTGAAGTGAAATTATGCAAAAAGCTTGAAAGGAAACTGGAACCCATTACATTGGTATTCATTGGAAAGCTCTCAGAGAGTCCTTTCCAATGAATACCTATGTGACAGGGTCCGTGTAAACTAATATTAAGAATTTCGTATACATGTACAGTGGAACCTCCCTTAGTGGACAACTCTGCCAGGAGGACATCTCTCTATTAAGGACACCAAAGTTCAGTCCCAAATTGACCATTTCTATTCAGTTTGACCTCTGTAATGAGGACACCTCTCAATTAAGGACAGCTTTCGTCAGTCCCAGAGATGTCCTTAATAGAGAGGTTCCACTATATATTTAGTAGTGAAAGGGTTAACATCTAATCCACGTGGAGGAGGTCTGTAGGAGTTGGTTATGTTCTTGCTGGAAATGACCAATGTCATCTCTGTTCTTGTTTTCTCTGATTAAAAAAACATGTTTTTCGTCGACAGGCTCAAAATATCAAAAACTTCAAATCCCAAAGATGGCAAACCCTGCTGAACTTCTCAAGCCAACGTCGTCTCCTGCTGACGGGTACACCCTTACAGAACCATCTTATGGAGTTGTGGTCACTAATGCATTTCCTCATGCCGCATGTGTTTCAATCCCATCGAGATTTCAAGGAGTGGTTCTCGAACCCATTGTCGGGAATGGTCGAGGGCAGCCAGGAGTATAATGAGAGTATCATTAGGAGGTTACACAAGGTAAACGCTCAAACCAGTTGTAGTACGTTTTTGTCTGCCATCCTGATCGCCATAGCACCAAGTGATAATGTCACTGATGAAGTATGGAAACTGACTGTTTTCAAGAAAATTGTATTGAGAAGACTCATATTCATAGAGATGGTTCAGTTCTGTGCCTAGGTTTTGCATCGTTGAGGCTAAAATCACTGTATTTACATGCAGGTTGTTGCTACAGATCAAGTGCCTCACACATTAATTTGCCACTTCTCCCTGTAGGGATTGGTCATGCAATGTGACTCTTCCCGTGGGTGTGGCTTACATGTACAGGTTAATGATTTTCACCAAATTTGTTGTGAGGTCACTGGCTTTGCTATTGGGCTCAAAGTCTTCCAACATTACCATATCGAAAGTGTCGGTGTCAGCACTATGATTCGAAGGTATCAAGAGCATGCTGTGTGGCCAGCAGTGCCGACCATCACAAACAGAAGGTGGACTCCGGCAATGCCAGACCTCAGTGATCATACCACTGCGATTTTGTTGTATTTTCATGTACAGTACAGTTGGACACAAAAGCAGGGCCAGTGTCTCTGGTAGTAGTAACAGTGTTATATCTAGGATTTCAGAAGGGCATGGTGCAAACTTTGCGAAAAGGGCACTTCAACCTAGAAAAGGGCACTTTTCATTCGCGACATTTCTTCTAACGGAATTTGAAAAGCTAAAAAGTTAAAAAGGTCTCTATAACTCCAGTCAACAGCCAATTTAAGCCAGTTTCTAAGGTGATATGACCAAAAGGGACCATGGCAAAGGGTCTGGGGGTACTAAAAACCTAAAAAAAAAAAAAAAATTTTTTTTTTTTTTTTTTTTAGGGGCATGGCGCCCTAGGGGGTTAAAAAGGGCACAATGGCGCCCCCTTTTGGCGGCATGGCGCAGCGCCACTCTAAAATGGCCTAGATATAACACTAGTTATTTATTGTTTGCTCATTGTGACGCTCTCGACTTCTTAACTTTTCTCCGTTTGATTTCACTCAGGTGCTTCGTCCATTCCTCCTGAGGAGGTTGAAAGTCGATGTAGAGAAACAAATGCCGAAAAAATACGAACATGTGGTCATGTGTCGTTTGTCGAAACGTCAGCGGTTCTTGTACGATGATTTCATGGCTCAAACCAAGTAAGTTATTGTGTTGTGATTGTTTTGCTCTGTGTGTTTCATGATATGTGTGGTGTCTGGCTGATAGAATTTCTCCTGCAGTGGTTTGTGAGATGCTGGTTTAGGCCAACAATGCCAATTTTGATCCTCCGCTAGCAAGTTTTTCATCTTTTCTTCAGAACCAAGGAAACTCTCGCCACAGGGCACTTCATGAGCGTCATCAACGTTCTCATGCAGCTGAGAAAAGTATGTAATCATCCGAACCTGTTCGACCCTCGTCCAACTGTCTCACCATTCCATATGGAGGGAATAACTTACGTTACAGCATCCTTGGTGCTGAAGATTCTGGAGTATGATCCTTTAAAGGTAAATTCTTACTTCGAGTTGGTTCAAAGGGCATCTCAATCCATTGTCGGGGTCTCTGCCAGAATTTTTTTGAGGGTACTAATTTCTTCAAAATCAACACAAACCCCCTGAAATTAAAGAAAATGACCCTTTTCTGTTCCTTTGAGGGTACTAGCATAGTACCCTTAGTACCCTCTGGCGGAAACACTGATTGTCCGTGAATTGTATTGGAAAGTGTGCGGAATATGTAAATGTAGGTTAGTTGCACCTGTCATTGAACTCGAGTCCGGGCATAATGTGCTCAAATGAGTTCCGTGTCCAGCTCGCCTTTAGAGGCTATGCACGTGACGTCATCAGCCCGCGTGCTGCGATGTGATGCCATGTTGGATGGAACGTTCTGACATTCTGACGCAGTGCATGTGACGGGCTGCTCCGTCCATTTTCCATCCAGCGTGGCGGCATACCCATTGATGACGTCATTTGATGACATCAGTGCATAGCCTCTATAACTTGAGAACCCAATACCTTGTCAGTTTCACATTTTGAGGTTATCCCCTACTCATGCCAGGCTGTTATTTCATTTCAGAGTGTGGACTTTTTCTCTGTGTACCCTAACATCGCCGATCTTGAGACGTGTTTGCCTGCATTCGCTGCCCATCGGATCAAGAAACTCCAGGCTCAGAAACATCTGATAGAAGAGATAGATGACCAACCAGACCCACCTGCCAGACCGATACCTATACCCCTAAAATCCTTCTTGTTTTCTAGAAGTTCTTCACCCAGTGTAATGGTAAGTGTTTCAGAATCTTATTTCTGATCTCTCACTTTGATAATTTGCTGAGACATGGGATCATATAAATAAAGACTAGTAAATGCTTTTACTTGAATTTCGCCATACAAATGCACTAGGCATTGCTGTACAAATCTGAAGTAAAAGCATTTGCTAGTCTTTATTCATATGACCCATTGACAACTGGGAGACCATCGCATGGGAAGTAAGCTGTGGTGCCTTGTACCTTGTATCTTGTGCCTTTGCAAGAGCAAGTAAAAGACCCTACAATACGTGGATATTTCTCAGGTCATGGAAGACTTTAGTACCATTAGATGCCGCCACCAGTTAGCGATCCTAGACCATCACGAAATATGACGTCACAGAGAAGAAATGCACTCAATGACATCGTCCATAATGAGGCGATGGCTTACGTTTGTGACGTCTAATTTTGTGACGTTCTAGGACTGCTAACAGGTGGCCTCTAGCAGCAGTAAAGTCTCCAATTAGCTCCTCGAGTCTGTGAATATTGTGAATGATGAATGCCTTTCTTTTGCAGACTGGACGTGCCTCATCCCCCTTCGCTCCTGTCCAGCAACGTTCCAGTTCTCCCGTGGTCCGTTCACCCCTGACCAGGTCTCCTGTACCAACTACAGTTAATACAACTGTAGTGGTACCTTCTGCTATCAATACAACTCAACCTGAACAACTGCCTGGCTACGTTGGTCCTAAAACAGGTGAGTTTCTTGCATGTTGCATTGCTGCTTGCTGCTGCTTTCAGCAGAGTAATATGGCTTTCAGTGTTCGTTCCGTGTGACATTTGTCGTGCTTCTTTGCTTGACATTTGACAAGAGTGGGCCGTAGCTAGTATAGGGATTTGGGCCTAATCCACCATGACCAATCATGTCGTCTGATTCTGCGGCTGATGCATTTATAGGCACTGCACGCTCCTTTATAGGGGTTGACGGCTGATCTTTCACACACAAGCTGTGGCTGCTNACCCATGAATGAGACTCCACCTTGCTCATGGCTCTGTCGATGGATACAAATACCTGTATCATGCCCTTTGGCTTTGAGTGTGGTCACCGCATGACGTCATGGAGTGGACATGGACTCTCGTGCCATCTATGCCTCTAGTCCCTTTTCAACGCTATCACCATGAGTATTCTGTTTCGTCGGTGGTATTATTTTCAAAAAGGGAGATAAATATCCATTTTAAAACCCATGAATGAGACTCCACCTTGCTCATGGCTCTGTCGATGGATACAAATACCTCATCTGTCACATTCTTCATACCTGTATCGTGCCCTTTGGCTTTGAGTGTGGTCAACACATGACGTCATGGAGTGGACATGGACTCGCTTGTCATCAATGCCTCTACTCCCTTTTCAACGCTATCACTATGAGTGTTCTGTTCACCGGTGGTAATATTTTCAAAAAGGGAGATAAATGTCCATTTTAAAACCCATGAATGAGACTCCACCTTGCTCATGGCTCTGTCGATGGATACAGATGTACTGATACAGATGTACTACTCATATTCAAACGTGTCATGGCCCGGTTAGAGATTTAAGTATAGTCAGCACATGACGTCATGGACACTCTTGCCATTGTGACTATGGCTGTAGTCCCTTTTCAACGCTATCACCATGAATATTCTGTTTTATCGGTGGTATTTTCTTCAAAAAGGGAGATAATTATCCGTTTTAAAACCCATGAGTGAGACTCCACCTTGCTCATGGCTCTGTCGATGGAGACATCATCTTTCACATCCATAACAACCTGTATCGTGCCCTTTGGCTTCTTCACCACCTTCAGCTGGTGACTCCATCCTTCCAATACTGTTTTCATATATCCTGTGTAATTTTGCAGATTCTGAAGAATCGGAAGAGAGTGCATCTGAAGAATCAGATATTGGGATGGAAAGTTTGTTTGATAATGATTCAGAATCAAAAAAGGTGTGTGACACAAAAATCTTTTGATATCTTCTGTGTTTGTTAGGGCACGCTTCAGACTATTTTGTCTCTCTTAGGATTTGAACAGATTTCTTCTGATGAGGTACAGTCCATTCAATCTCTCTTCAAATCACTAAACTCTTCTTCCAGACTCCCAAGAAACATTATGAGGATGAGGGTCCATCATCCGAAATGACAGACTTGGCAGCCACTGCTGAAAGTTTGCAACCAACAGGGTATACATTAGAAACAACAAAGGTAAGGGTAATATTGCGGTCAATTTTGATAAAACCTTGAATGAAATATCGGAGTGAGGTGCAAATTTTCATTCTGTATTGTCTGTTTCAGGTGCAGACTGCAATTCCGTTCTTGTTGAAACACACATTGAGAGAATACCAACATGTTGGTTTGGATTGGTTAGCTACAATGTACGATAGAAGACTAAATGGAATCCTGGCCGATGAAATGGGTTTAGGAAAAACTATCCAGACAATCGCTCTTCTTGCTCATCTTGCCTGTGAAAAAGGTACAGTGGTTTGGCTGACGCTGAGAAAATGGGGAAAATATATTTGTGTACTCCATATCAGGCCCCCCCCCCAAAATATGGTTATGGTTCCAGTAACCCTACCAACCCTACTTTGGGTGGCAAAAACTACATGTATTTGTTTGGAAAAATCCCTGTGCATGGGAGACTTAAGTGCCATTGGAGGCCAACTGTTGTGTCAGTGGCGATAAAATGTCACAAAATTTGATGTCACAGATGTAAGTCATGGCCTTCACGGCATTATGGATGACGTTGTGGCGTGCACTTCTTCTCTGTGACGTCAAATTTCATGACATTCTTGGACTGCTACTAGTGGAGGCATCTAACGGCAGGAAAGTCTCCCATTTCATTGCTGCTCTTCAAAATCATTATTTTTGACCACGAAAAATCACAAAGTAAGCTAAGAACTTTTTGTTCTTTTTCAGGTATATGGGGTCCTCATCTAATTGTAGTCCCGACAAGTGTTATGCTAAATTGGGAAATGGAGTTCAAGAAATGGTGTCCTGCCTTCAAAATTCTGACTTACTACGGTAGCCAGAAGGAAAGAAAACAGAAACGAACTGGATGGACCAAAACTAATGCCTTCCATGTGTGTATAACCTCTTATAAACTTGTGATACAAGATCACCAAGCCTTCAGACGGAAGAAGTGGAAATACTTAGTTCTGGATGAGGTACGTTCAACATTTTATTTCTTTGAAATGAAATTATGCAAAAAGCTAGAAAGGAAACTGGAACCCATTACATTGGTATTCGTTGGAAACCTCTCAGAGAGTCCTTTTCATATGAATACCTATGTGACAGGGTCCGTGTAAACTAATATTAAGAATTTCGTATACATGTACAGTGGAACCTCCCTTAGTGGACACCTCTGCCAGGAGGACACCTCTCTATTAAGGACACCGAAGTTCAGTCCCAAATTGACCATTTCTATTCAGTTTGACCTCTGTAATGAGGACACCTCTCAATTAAGGACAGCTTTCGTCAGTCCCAGAGGTGTCCTTAATAGAGAGGTTCCATGATATATTTAGCAGTGAAAGGGTTAACATCTAATCCACATGGAGGAGGTCTGTAGGAGTTGGTTATGTTCTTGCTGGAAATGACCAATGTCATCTCTGTTCTTGTTTTCTCTGATTAAAAAAAAACATCTTTTTCGTCGACAGGCTCAAAATATCAAAAACTTCAAATCCCAAAGATGGCAAACCCTGCTGAACTTCTCAAGTCAACGTCGTCTCCTGCTGACGGGTACACCCTTACAGAACCATCTTATGGAGTTGTGGTCACTAATGCATTTCCTCATGCCACATGTGTTTCAATCCCATCGAGATTTCAAGGAGTGGTTCTCGAACCCATTGTCGGGAATGGTCGAGGGCAGCCAGGAGTATAATGAGAGTATCATTAGGAGGTTACACAAGGTAAATGCTCAAACTGGTTGTAGTACGTTTTGGCCTGCCATCCTGATCGCCATAGCACCTCGTTGCACCAAGTGATAATGTCACTGATTAAGTATAGAAACTGACTGTTTTCAAAAAAATTGTATTGAAAAGACTCATATTCATAGAGATGGTTCAGTTCTGTGCCTAGGTGTTTGCATCTTTGAGGCTAAAATCACTGTATTTACATGCAGGTTGTTGCTACAGATCAAGTGCCTCACACATTAATTTGCCACTTCTCCCTGTAGGGATTGGTCATTCAATGCGACTCTTCCCGTGGGTGTGGCTTACATGTACAGGTTCATGATTTTCACCAAATTTGTTGTGAGGTCACTGAAACCTGGCTTTGCGATTGGGCTCTAGGTCTTCCAACATTATCATATCGAAAGTGTCGGTGTCGGCACTATGATTCGAAGATATCAAGAGCATGCTGTGTGGCCAGCAGTGCCGACCATCACGAACAGGAGAAGATGGACTCCGGCAATGCCAGACCTCTGACCATAGCACTGCGATTTTGTTGTATTTTCATGTACAGTACAGTTGGACACAAAAGCAGTGCCAGTGTCTCTGGTAGTAGTTCAGTGTTATATCTAGGATTTCAGAAGGGCATGGTGCAAACTTTACGAAAAGGGCACTTCAACCTAGAAAAGGGCACTTTTCATTCGCGACATTTCTTCTAACGGAATTTGAAAAGCTAAAAAGTTAAAAAGGTCTCTATAACTCCAGTCAACAGCCAATTTAAGCCAGTTTCTAAGGTGATATGACCAAAAGGGACCATGGCAAAGGGTCTGGGGGTACTAAAAACCTAAAAAAAAAAAAAAATTTTTTTTTTTTTTTTTTTTAGGGGCATGGCGCCCTAGGGGGTTAAAAAGGGCACAATGGCGCCCCCTTTTGGCGGCATGGCGCAGCGCCACTCTAAAATGGCCTAGATATAACACTAGTTATTTATTGTTTGCTCATTGTGACGCTCTCGACTTCTTAACTTTTCTCCGTTTGATTTCATTCAGGTGCTTCGTCCATTCCTCCTGAGGAGGTTGAAAGTCGATGTAGAGAAACAAATGCCGAAAAAATACGAGCATGTGGTCATGTGTCGTTTGTCGAAACGTCAGCGGTTCTTGTACGATGATTTCATGGCCCAAACCAAGTAAGTTATTGTGTTGTGTTGTATTGCTCACTGCGTGTGTGTGTGTCTCTTGATATGTCCGGTGTCCGGCTGATAGAATTTCTCCTGCAGGGGTTTGTGAGATGCTGGTTTAGGCCAACAATGCCAATTTCGATCCTCCGCTAGCAAGCTTTTCATCTTTTCTTCAGAACCAAGGAAACTCTCGCCACAGGGCACTTCATGAGCGTCATCAACGTTCTCATGCAGCTGAGAAAAGTATGTAATCATCCAAACCTGTTCGACCCTCGTCCAACTGTCTCACCATTCCATATGGAGGGAATAACTTACGTTACAGCATCCTTGGTGCTGAAGATTCTGGAGTATGATCCATTAAAGGTAAAGTCTTACTCTAAGTTGGTTCAAAGGGCATCTAAATCCATTCTGCCCTCCAAACGAAGACTGCAGTAACTGCACTTACTGCAGTCTTGCGTTTTATGCCATATCTCCCTTGTTTTAGGTGGCAGCTCTGAATAATTTTGCAAGAAAGGAGAGCAGTATCTACTGATGTTATTAGACACCTACATTGTCCACTTCACTGAATAGGAGAGGCTGTACAAGGGAAGACTGCAATATGCAGATACTGCAGTCTTCCATTGTAGGGCAGCATTGTCCATGAATTGGATTTGAAAGTGTGCCGCATATGTTAACGTAGGTTAAGGCCCTCTTTCAATGAACTCGAGTCAGGGCATAATTGGTCAAATGAGTTCTGTGTCCAGCTTGCCTATAACTTGAGAACCCAATACCTTGTCAGTTTCACATTTTGAGGTTATCCCCTACTCATGCCAGGCTGTTATTTCATTTCAGAGTGTGGACTTTTTCTCTGTGTACCCTAACATCGCCGATCTTGAGACGTGTTTGCCTGCATTCGCTGCCCATCGGATCAAGAAACTCCAGGCTCAGAAACATCTGATAGAAGAGATAGATGACCAACCAGACCCACCTGCCAGACCGATACCTATACCCCTAAAATCCTTCTTGTTTTCTAGAAGTTCTTCACCCAGTGTAATGGTTTGTGTTCCAGCATCTTATTTCTCATGTGTCATTTTGATAATCTGCTGAGACATTGACAACTGGGAGATCATCGCATGGGAAGTAAGCCATGGTGCCTTGTATCTTGTGCCTTTGCAAGGACAAGTAAAAGACCCTACAGTATGTGGATATTTCTCAGGTCATGGGAGACTTTAGTGCCATTAGATGCCACCACCAGTTAGCGATCCTAGACCATCATGAAATATGACGTCACAGAGAAGAAATGCACTCCATGATGTCATCCATTATGAGGCTATGGCTTAGGTTTGTGACGTCAAATTTTGTGATGTTCTAGGCCACTAACAGGCGGCGTCTAACGGCAGTATAAAGTCTCCAATTAGCTCCTCGAGTCTGTGAATATTGCGAATGATGAATGCCTTTCTTTTGCAGACTGGACGTGCCTCATCACCCTTCGCTCCTGTCCAGCAACGTTCCAGTTCTCCCGTGGTCCGTTCACCCCTGACCAGGTCTCCTGTACCAACTACAGTTAATACAACTGTAGTGGTACCTTCTGCAATCAATACAACTCAACCTGAACAACTGCCTGGCTACGTTGGTCCTAAAACAGGTGAGTTTCTTGCATTGCTGCTTGCTGCTGCTGCTTTCAGCAGAGTAATATGGCTTTCAGTGTTCGTTGCTTGTGACATTTGTCGTGCTTCTTTGCTTGACATTTGACAAGAGTGGGCCGTAGCTAGTATAGGGATTTGGGCCTAATCCACCATGACCAATCATGTCGTCTGATTCTGCGGCTGATGCATTTATAGGCACTGCACGCTCCTTTATAGGGGTTGACGGCTGATGTTTCACACACAAGCTGTGGCTGCTTGCCAATTGGTGAAGTTGCCTGCAGGAAATATGAGCCGAGTATTTCATTTGTATAGCATGAGAGATTCTTTCCAAGGTGGGCAAAACTGGCGCTTGATGGTACATTCGGACTGTATCGCCAAAAAAATCTGTGATTGTCATCAAAAGTGTTGTCTATCCTGATGATGACACTTTCTGATTCCTAATCTGCGAACCCGTGAATCTCGAAATTAATTTTGTTGCAGCCATGACAAGTGCGCCGCCTACCTCGCAACCTATCACGGTACAAATCCAACACACCGAGCAGGGAACGCGGCTCATGATCCCTCCAGGACAACTCTCACAACTTCCAGCAAGCTTAATGCACATTCTTCAAACATCAACTGGTCAGGCAACCAGTCAGCCATCTCCCCCTCAAAGTGCCGCCGTATCATCAGGAACAATGCCTAGCCTCACAACTACCTCCTCTCAGTTAACACGTAGGTATCGTGAGGATGATGCCCTTGTTTTGCAACACCTGATGAATGGAGGTGATGCTGTCAAGCCATAACAGTTGTCACATCATGTGTCCAATGGACCACCACCCTCATTCCATCACAATTGCTACAGAACCTCCCTAGTCTGGTTATGCTGCAGGTTGCTGGCGTTGATGACCTGTCGAAATGCATATGTGACCAAGTCTGGCAAAACCCAGCCAAAGTCGCTGAACACCACAGAGTTGATAAGTTATGTAGGGAGTGTCATCACAATGAAAAAACGACGGTCTGTTGGTGGCAAGTAAAGCCTTATCGATTGTGCAAAAAAGGGCAGGTATGATCAAGGCCTATGTCACTCCCCAGCGACTTTGGCCGGGTTTTCACAGACCGGGTCATATTTCGATATAGCATGCAGTTTATGGTGAGGATCACGACCTACTACTGTGAATCTATGCTTTGTGTACAGCGTCCAAGCATTAACATTGCCCATGCCCACAGTAGGGTGTCATGTTGGTGTGAAAGAAGGGGAGCCCTAGGGATGCAGGTGCTAGTTGCAATAGACTGCTATTTAATTATTGTAAGGATATATTCAAATGGTCATGGTTTCGATAGCCATATGTCCTAATATTTCATTAATAAAACCGAAATTAGATGCCTTGGGGGTATCTCAAAACATGCGCAGATGATATGAGGAACGAATATTTGGCATAAAGACTTCAAATCTGCAATGGAAGCCACTTTTCCATTCCTGGCAGGAGTTTTCTAAGCACAAGTCTGCTTCAGATGAGATGTGGTTCACAATGTATTGGTGGTGAACATTTCTTCGTACATCAGCTGGGGTCTGCCCATTTATGAGGATTGAAATCCAGTCCTTGGTTTCCTTGAGAAAATACTTGTTCAGAAAACACTTTTAGGGGAACATCTTTCCTACTTTTCCAGCAGTTGTAAATGGTTTCCCACCCGTATCTTCATCAGAAAGTAGTAGCTCACCTATGGTCGCATCATCATCACGGCCGACGCCTGCAGTCCAGTTGCCGACATCCATTAGCCTTTCATCATCCTCAAAACCGGTTGTCAGGGTCTCACCCATGTCCACGGACTCCTCAACCAAAGGGACCACAAGTGGTGAGTACGAAAGTCCGATCGTGGATTCCATTTTGCCCTTACTTCATTTCAACTTTTTCAGCCTATGCCTTGCGAGTGTCGCCAATGCCATGTTCCCTGGTGTTCATTTTGCCCCTGATAATAATTTTGCTAAATTCTGTTCTTGTTATTTTGCAGTAGTCAATTCAAGTTGTGTGTTTTCAAAGACATTCATTGGCGGTGATAAGCCAAAGAAATCGGCGGCTGAAAAGCTTAGGGAGAAAAAAATGAAATCACCATTCTACATGGAGGAGCTTATGGACAAACAGCTTCATAAACGTCGTTGTAGTTTACAATTTATGGCAAAAATGAACAAAAGACACACGGAAGTGCGACCTGTGTACGGATACGACTTGTGTCATGCTGTGAACATTCTAAATGACATGTCGGAGACGAAGGTTCAGTGTAACCGTTGGAAAGGATTAGGATATGTGCATTGTTATTGTGTGCACCATTCCAAACCAACTGAGTCGTTAAATACATTCTGGAAATGTACAAAAACATTGGAAAATGTTATTCAAAATCCTACCACTTACCTTGAGAGGCTGCAGGATATTACAGATAGGTAAGAATTTTCAGTGCATTGTGCATGTTGTGCAAGACTTTGTTGGATAAATGTCTGTCTTGACAACTTATATTTGTTTGTCCACCGGTCCTGTCAGTGTTAGTCACTGACCTTTGAATGAGGTGCAATCATCAGTTGCCTGAACGATTTTGGAGCAGCTAAACCCAATTGAGCCCATGCCGCCCTAAACAGATCTGCCGTGAGCCGCCTATTAGACCACCCACGCCCACTTTTTGACAAAAATCCCCATCACCTCTTATGTAGAAATCAAAATCACCAATTACTGCCGGCAGCACCACAATCCGCCATGTTGCCAGACGCCGATACCGCCATAAACCGCCTTGGCTCATTATACTGTTCTCTATTAGCTTAATGCATTGGCATATCATGGCGGTGAAAGCTATAGATGGAAAGTGCAAAAAAATAGGTGGCTCTATAATAAGTCCTTTCCATGTTTTCAGGTATGCATTTGCCATTCCTCCTGTGTCTGCCCCGAGAATCACAATGCATGCTTCACACCCTCCACCATCATTCCTTCGGCATAAGGTGCTCGAGCAAGAATTCCAAGTCGCTATGGCTCCGTCTGCTAGATGTTTACACAGGATTGCCAGTAGGATGAGCGTGCAGTTCCCCGAGCTGCGGTTGATACAGTATGATTGTGGTAGGTGTAAATTCCAATACTTAGACTTGAGCTATTACCAAATATCTAATCCTGGGCACTAACGTGAAACAAACTGGTCAAAAACTTTGTAAAGAGGCAGTTCTGGTTGTCGCTGACATGAATTGAGGAATTAGTGGTCAAAATGTATTGCCTTCATTCAACCCTTGTCGCAAGATCTGGTATTGAACTGTTGAAAACCAGGCACTGAGTATCTACCAGCTGTATAAATTTTTAACAAGAAGGATGAGAACTTCATGCATGGTGTCTTCAGGATGAAAAACGTTCCTAAAATCTTGAAATAACTACAAAAAATTGTTGGGTAATGGTTCCATGCTACTAATGAGAAAATGCCTAAAAAGTGTCCTGTTCTTTTTCAGGTAAATTACAAACACTGGATATCTTGTTACGGAGGCTAAAGACTGAAGGTCACAGAGTTCTTATCTTCACTCAGATGACCAGAATGCTTGACGTGTTTGAAGCCTTCTTGAATTACCACGGTCATCGATATCTTAGGCTCGACGGTACCACCAAAGTGGAACAGAGACAGGTATGAGTTTCTTTGACCCATTTCTCCCCAAGTTTAAGCAGACAGTATCTTCTGAGAAGATTTCTGAAAACCTTGGACCTGAATTGGAAAAGTATTTGAAGAAACATTCTTCAGAAACTTTATACAAACAAACTTTCTTCAAAACTTTTTCAATTGAGTAACACAGGATGTTAGAAACTTTGACAGAAGATGCCGTCTGCTGGTCTGGGGACTGTGTGTTGAAGCGACTTTTGACATGAAGTGCATGAGAATTCAAAAGGTGGAGACAAATAGGTCACTTACCATTTCCAGTCTCAGCACCTCAGGGCGAGGTTCTCTAGTACATCGTGCCGTGCTTTATGGTACTGTCCTTACAAGTTACCTTGATGAGTCATCACTTCAGCCCAGGGCTCGACAGTTACGCCTTTAACTTCTTGTTTTCTTCCTTCACAGCTTTTGATGGAGCGGTTCAATGCGGACAAGAGAATCTTCTGTTTCATCTTATCGACAAGATCTGGAGGACTCGGTGTCAATCTGACCGGTGC
>NMRB01000138.1:529670-555664 GCA_002633025.1 Notospermus geniculatus
AGCTTCATAAACGTCGTTGTAGTTTACAATTTATGGCAAAAATGAACAAAAGACACACGGAAGTGCGACCTGTGTACGGATACGACTTGTGTCATGCTGTGAACATTCTAAATGACATGTCGGAGACGAAGGTTCAGTGTAACCGTTGGAAAGGATTAGGATATGTGCATTGTTATTGTGTGCACCATTCCAAACCAACTGAGTCGTTAAACACATTCTGGAAATGTACAAAAACATTGGAAAATGTTATTCAAAATCCTACCACTTATCTTGAGAGGCTGCAGGATATTACAGATAGGTAAGAATTTTCAGTGCATTGTGCAAGACTTTGTTGGATAAATGTCTGTCTTGACAACTTATATTTGTTTGTCCACCGGTCCTGTCAGTGTTAGTCACTGACCTTTGAATGAAGTGCAATCATCAGTTGCCTGAGCGATTTTGGAGCAACTTCACCCAATAGAGCCCATGCCACCCTAAACTGCTCTGCCGTGAGCCGCCTAGTAGACCACCCACGCCCACTTTTTGACAAAAAGCCCCATCACCTCTTATGTAGAAATCAAAATCACCAAGTACTGCCGGCAGCGCCACAATCCACCATGTTGCCAGACGCCGACACCGCCATAAACCGCCTTGACTCATTATACTGTTCTCTGTTAGCTTAATGCAGTGGCATATCATGGCGGTGAAAGCTATAGATGGAAAGTGCAAAAAATAGGTGGCTCTATAATAAGTCCTTTCCATGTTTTCAGGTATGCATTTGCCATTCCTCCTGTGTCTGCCCCGAGAATCACAATGCATGCTTCACACCCTCCACCATCATTCCTTCGGCACAAGGTGCTCGAACAAGAATTCCAAGTCACTATGGCTCCGTCTGCTAGATGTTTACACAGGATTGCCAGTAGGATGAGTGTGCAGTTCCCCGAGCTGCGGTTGATACAGTATGATTGTGGTAGGTGTAAATTCCGATACTTAAGACTTGAGCTATTACCAAATATCTAATCCTGGGCACTAACGTGAAACAAACTGGTCAAAAACTTTGTAAAGAGGCAGTGTTCTGGTTGTCACTGACATGAATTGAGTTGAGGAATTAGTGGTATTGCCTTCATTCAACCCTTGTCGCAGATCTGGTATTGAACTGTTGAAAACCAGGCACTGAGTATCTAAGTATACCCGCTGTATAAATCTTAAAAAAGAAGGATGAGAACTTCATGTATTTGTGTCTTCAGGATGAAAAACGTTCATAAAATCTTGAAATAACTACAAAAAGTTGTTGGGTAATGGTTCCATGCTACTAATGAGAAAATGCCTAAAAACTGTCCTGTTCTTTTTCAGGTAAATTACAAACATTGGATATCTTGTTACGGAGGCTAAAGACTGAAGGTCACAGAGTTCTTATCTTCACTCAGATGACCAGAATGCTTGACGTGTTTGAAGCCTTCTTGAATTACCACGGTCATCGATATCTTAGGCTCGACGGTACCACCAAAGTGGAACAGAGACAGGTATGAGTTTCTTTGACCCATTTCTCCCCAAGTTTAAAAAGCAGACAGTATCTTCTGAGAAGTTTTCTGAAAACCTTGGACATGTTGGACGTGAATTGGAAAAATATTTGAAGAAACATTCTTCAGAAACTTTAGACAAACAAACTTTCTTCAAAACTTTTTCAATTGAATAACACAGGATGTTAGAAACTTTGACAGAAGATGCCGTCTGCTGGTCTGGGGACTGTGTGTTGAAGCGACTTTTGACATGAAGTGCACGAAAATTCAAAAGGTGGAGACAAATAGGTCACTTACCATTTCCAGTCTCAGCACCTCAGGGCGAGGTTCTCTAGTACATCGTGCCGTGCTTTATGGTACTGTCCTTACAAGTTACCTTGATGAGTCATCACTTCAGCCCAGGGCTCGACAGTTACGCCTTTAACTTCTTGTTTTCTTCCTTCACAGCTTTTGATGGAGCGGTTCAATGCGGACAAGAGAATCTTCTGTTTCATCTTATCGACAAGATCTGGAGGACTCGGTGTCAATCTGACCGGTGCCGATACTGTGATTTTCTACGACAGTGACTGGAACCCTACGATGGACGCCCAGGCTCAGGACAGGTGTCACAGAATCGGGCAAACACGGGATGTGCATATCTACAGGTAAGGTTGAAAATGCTGCTGTCGCGGCTGTGGTTAACCGTTACGATTACCATTATAGGCCATTAGACCTAAGCAACATAACGTCACATGGTATGTTTGTACAAGATGTGGCCTTAGAAAAATCATCTCATCAATCCTCTATAGGAACAGCATGGTCCTATTCCATGGGGAAAGTTGAGAGGACACAGACACTTTCTGTACCAGTGTTGTCATCTCAAGTTTTCAATGTTTGTCTACTACTTAACCATTTGGCTACCATAGACCGGTTAACTGGTCCAGGACATGGAGACGCTTCCATGGTTTCAGGAAGTTAATGCGCAAATGTCGTGCACAAAAGTGCACTGCATGACGTCGTAATGATGTCATAATGTTGTAGTGTCTGATAGTTAAGTGATTAATGCTATCCTTTGAACCATTTCACTACGATACGTCATATGTCATAACCTCTTCACTACTGAAATCTGTGTTGTTGTGATGTAATATAATGCATTTTAGTGCACAACTCGAGTGCATTTAGCAATGTCATGGTTGCGTCGTGACGATGGGGACTGGTATTCCAAAGAAAATGATGTTATGGACCAGAAAACCAGTCTGCAATATTGAAGTGGTTAACTGTTACAAAAGCTGATTGTCGGAGAAGCAATGACATGCTTGGTTATGTTTGTAAATTTCAGATTGATAAGCGAACGCACAATAGAAGAGAACATCCTGAAGAAAGCTAACCAGAAGAGATTACTCGGAGACGTTGCCATCGAAGGCGGCAACTTCACCACTGCATTCTTCCGACAGAATACAATCAACGAGCTGTTCGAAGAGCCGTCGGGTCTGGAGACGTTCGTCAAGGAGAAAAACGAGAAGCAGAAGAAACGAGATCGTGACAAGGCGAGGAAAGAACGGGAGGAGAAGGCAAAAGCTAAAGAAGAGAGCGAGAGGAAGGCCAAGGAAGCTGTGTCTGATATTGACTTGGAACAGGTCTGTCATTCCTTTGTGATGTTTGCTGTAATGAAACACAGAGGGCCATATTCATAAGGCCCCGATTACATAGAACTATACGATATATGAAAACGCCGGTTAACAAAGGATTCGCGACCGTGAAGCCATTGTTAACCGGCGTTTTCGTATACCGTATACTTCTATGTAATCGGTATGTAATCGGTGCCTAAAGGGTGTATAAGGGTTAAACTCTAACAAAAAGTTTCTGTAAGCTGGACTGATCGTTTTTCTTCTGTTCTGAATGAGATAACCTGGTTATGCAGTAGGTTTCGTTGTGAATTTTCCCCACTGGTTACTTTCTAGCTTGGAGCATGAATGTTTTGTTTTCAACATAATGATTACTGTCAAGTGGGCTGTTTCATGAGTTAAACCAGTGGAAAATCACTCAACAGGTGCAAAATTGTATCGACAGTTTATGCAATTATACATTTTGTGTACTAGGCCCTCTGTACTGCTGAAGACGAGCAGGATGTACAAGCGGCTAAGACGGCTAGAGCCGAAGAGAAGGCTGAGCTCGCCGAGTTTGACGAAACGATTCCATGGGATGAGAAAGAGGCAGAGAGAAAACAGGAAGAGGAAGAAGTTTCGAAGGTTGAGATGGAGCTTGCACAACTTCAGAAGGAGGTACGGAAAACGTTGAAGGCAGAATACAAATAGATTTTCCATAGCTTGTTCTTCACGTCTACCAAAGGATTTCAGATTTGTCCCATTCTGTATGACAGAGGTCAGGAGCAGATTCAGGGATTTGGATAATGCATTATTAGAGGTGGTGCCACACTCAAAATCATGGTAAAAAGTCATCAAGCAAATGAGGTCACCCATACATTAATTGTCAGTAATGAAATGTTGTTTGCGTTTACTTTCAGCTTTCGCCCGTTGAGAGATACGCACTGGTTTACCTGGAGCATCAGCTTGCTCCGTATTCGAGTGAGGAGTTACAACAAGCGGAGGTAAGCAACTCGTCTTGTTGTTAGCGTGACTTTACCTTCAGTACAGTTAAGGCCCGTTTCCACTTCAGCGGATTCCGCCGCGGTTTGCGGCGAGCGGAGCGGTTTTCACAGGCATTTGGATAATTGACACGTCATGTGTTGTTTAATTCGCAAGATTATCCGAAGCCTTGTGAAAACCGGACCTTTGGCTGCAAACCACAGTGCAGTCAGCTGTTGTGGAAACAGGCCTTTATGCTCAGGATTTTGTTTTAAAAATCCTGTCTATTCATGTTTTGTGCTGTCAAATATAACTCATCTCTCTCGTGTTTTACAGGAGGAAGTCGAGATTGCTAAGAAGGACTGGGAACTTGGTCGTCTGAAAGCCCTAAAAGAGGAGGAAGAACGTCGTGCTGCGATCGAAGAGGATGAAATGCTCTTCACCTACACCAGGGATGATGCTTATAACCAGGTGAAGAAAAAATGTAAAGCAACTCCTAAACAAAAAAATGTTGCTATCTTGAGAGCCAAGTCGGCCAGTGCACCTGCCCAGTCGCCCAAATCTCGTCTGGGGTCTCAGAGAGTGTCGACTCCTGTTGTGTTACAAACAACTCCTCAGACGGAGAAGGTGCTGCGAACGCGTCCGAAAGCAACACCTCCACCTTCTCCTGTTCCTACGCCGAAAAAACTGGCTACACCGTCGAAAATAAAGGTGACGGGAGCGAATCAGGTTGCCGTGTCTCCCGGGGTGCAAGCTGCACGTTCAAGGGCCCACAGCGAGTCCCCTGGGCCTGTTTTTGTGAAGACCGTTAATACAGAACCTGATCCTGTTCCTGTAAGGACAGCGCCATCTGGTTTTAACTCTCGGGGTCTAAAAGTCAGTTTCCCAGTTAAAAGGCAGCTCCAGTCAGTATCTATTCCAGCATCTGTAGTTGCCCAGAAACCTGCAAGTTCTGTCCAGTTCATCCCGCAGGTCTCCACCAGTGGAACTCAAAAAGCTGCAACCGCTGCCCCCCGACTGCAACTACCTCGTGCAGCAGCTCCGTCACATCAGGTGTCAGCCGATGGGATGGTGACGACTAACGTTTTGAGAAACAATCCCCTCTGCAGTGTCATTGGCAGTAATGTTATAAGAACCACCGGTGCTGCGCAGATCCAAACGCTACCTCAAGTAGGAACGTCCCTACCGCCTGGTACGACGTTCCTCGTTGCCACCTCAGCTGCTAGTGCCCCTGTTCAGAGTAATGTTATCACTTTAGGTCAGCCGACTGGTGGGATGTCGGTAGCTCAGGCAAATGTTGAGGCTGGTGTTCGGACTGCTATCTCGGGACTTAATTCCCCTTTGCCCGGGCAAAAAATAGTTATAAATGCCCAAAATCTCAGCCAGCAAGTAGCACCTGTGCAAAAGATTGTTCAGAGTCCAAATGTAGCAGGGCAAGCCAAAAGAACAAATGATGGTCTGATTCCGACGGGTAAAATCGTCCTTGCTCAGAGTGCAACTGGAACAGTGCCTGTATTACTAACTGGAGGTGTCGGTGGTGTTCCTGTCGGTAGTTTCATTATGGGTGGCTTACCTGGCCGTGCACTGCTCACTCCTGCTGCTCCCGGCGTACAACAGCGTGCTGTCAGTACGGTGACATTGAACAGCCAGCCGAGTGTAAATTCCGCAGTGACTATGGCCAACCCCACTCAAAGATTCCTCATTATTCAAAAAGAGCAGAAGGTGCCGGACTCGGACCTCCGCGACACTGGATGACCATGACCGGGCTCTAGGCCTTATTTTTATAGCACAACTTATAAAAAATGAACATTTTGCAGTGCATTTGACATAGGTTTAAATTGCGTGGATACAATGTGCTTCATAGATCAGATGTATTACAGAACATTCCATTAAGATAAATAAACATCTCAATGTGGACTTCCTAAGTGTTGATCACCTGCAGGACGAGATCCAAATCTGTTCCATGTTGAGATGCAATTCTGTATGACTGCATCATCTCTGTGATTTACCTGATATATTGGTCAGATGAATACATTTTACATATCTGATCTGGCGATGTGTGTAGATAGTGTGAAGTTGCATTTGTGTGTCAGTTGTCTTAATTTGTGACCCGGTCTGCCAAAAGTAGGCACGGGTCGCAGGTGATCATCACTGGTCATCAGTTTACTCAATTATTGTCACTGCTGTCCACTACTATTGTCAACCTGCAGAGACATACATTTCAGCTATTGTGTTGCAAGGCCATTAAACCCTTTCCTCGTTTGCGACTTGCGCCTACTTTTGCTAGATCGGGTCACATTTTGTTCCACCTCTCGCGCGTGCATCCTGAGAATATTGGACGTTCTTACTGCTCGCTTCCTTCGTCACTGCACACAATGTATAGATATGTATGCAGTGACATAGGGAGCGAGTGCTGTTAGAACCACTGATTACCTCAGGATGATTATGTCTATCCCAGCTGACAGTCCTTCATGACGAAGGATCACACGTATTCAGTCATTTTCTCACAATCTCTTAGCAAGGACAAGAACACTCCCCTTCCAGTAGAAGGTGGAGGTGGGAGGTCTGGATTACTCACCTCGCTGAGCTGTTTCACATTAGCTTACATAACCTAACCTATTCAGACCAAATTTGAAATATTAGTTCGCTTTTGATTAGAAAGTAATAAGTTGCCACATTCTGGTAACTTGACCAAAAAACATTTTTTTGGCGATTGTAGAACTCAAAGAAGTGATTGTGACAATGTGGGTTATTTTCAATGAGTGTTATGTCTCAGTGTCAGAAAGTGCTAGTGCTGAGCAGTCGTTAGTGATGTCCGCTGAAGAATGGTATGGTAACTTCGTGTGTGCTCTCTCCAGTGATATGGCTATTTCATGAACGTTTCGAAGGATTTGTACTTGTTTTCCTTTCATTGCTTGTTTCCTAGAAAAAAAAACAGCATCTCACAAAATGGACATAGCACATGGGTCGTCTGGGTAGTATTGAAGTTGGTGTCAGCAATGATGTTTGCATGTCTGCTGTAGAAAATGCGAATTTACATGTGAAGTCGATGTCGGCACCAATCCTGTTCGGTAAATTTGCCAAGTTTGGAATTTGAAAATAGTTGTAGAAATGTCACTGGTACGTGGTAACACACAAGTGTTTATGTTGTTTGAAAATCTCTTAACTTTGAAATGATCCTGAATCATGTCATTTTCCTGGTAATCTCCAGCAAAAAGATTAGTATCAGAATGACAAAACAACATTTTGCAAAGCCTTGGTTAATTTTCAAGTTGGCATCATCAGGTTTTGACATCCTGCTGTCCTTGAGAACCTGTGAATGTAAATACTGTGGTTCCAGTCTTGGTCCTGTGTTGTGATCCTGTTGTTACTGTTTGTAAACCATGCACAAGGTTTACACTTACAACACTCGCATTACTGATGGGTTTTACACCATTGATAAAGATACCTTTGAGATTGTGTGGAATCATTGGTGCTTCAACTCTGTATTTGTCGAATTTCTGAACGGTGCAGATGAGGACAAGTGAAGTATTCCATGCATTTAACAATATGAGCTGTCAGTCAGTTGACCAATAGGTGTCACTACTGTCCAATTCAATGCCAAGCAGACCCATTCATGGTTGATTGAGCACCAACCAGGAGAATTTTCTTTTGTATTGGTCCGCTAGAACGTTGCTGCCATCTTTTGGCGATAAGCGCGGCTGAGTGCTCCTACCGGTATTGGTTATTATTGGGAGAGGAAAAACTACTACGACTTCCATAACTAACGTTTTACTGTCATCGTCAATTTGGTCAAAAATGAAAAAGTGTAAAAAACCAAAGGCGCCTGAAACCAATCACATAGATATTCATTGGAAAGATCTGAGGGAGCATGTTCCAATGTGTACCCATGTGACCGGGTTTCAGTTTGTTGTCAGGATTTGGTAGGTTTATCAATTTTAATTTTATATTTCCAACGACTGGCAGTGAATGGGGTTAATCCATTATACATGTATGTATGGGTGTAGTGGGCAATTCAAAATTAACACTTTGTATCAAAAATTATGCAAGCAATTGCAGTTTTGTGCTAATTGTATTGACTATTGCAAAATTTTACCGACTGGAGTGTCTTGTCAGTGATTCCTTATCATCCGCTGGATAAAAAAAGGAGAGGAAGTAATTCATGACAGGCAGTGACATATTTCTGCATGAAAACTGAAACAAAAAGTACCGGTATGTCAATTTCTGGATATACCGGTAATGATGTCTGTGAATTGCCCAGTTGACCTGTATCTTGTTTCTTCAGTTTCATGGTCTTTATAGAATATATTGACAACAACATGTTTTGCAACATGTTGTATTTTCAGTTTAGGAAATGGAAGTACCTACAGAGTTTTTCCGGACAATGCAGGGCCAAGAAAAAAATTTCTGTTTCTGCAAAAAAGCCTACAGACTTGTAAATACGAAAAAGTAACTGAATGGAATAACTATTAGAAATATGTCTGCTGACAAGAATTCACGATCAAATTTTATAGTCTGGGACTTATTTCACGAACATTGCTTTGCAATTTGGCAGTTTTCTTTGATAAGACCGAAAAAGAGGTGGAATGGATAGTTCCTAAACTTTTTGATAAGTTTCTGGGTACTACATGTGTGTTTATATGTATTTGGATAACAATTTCAGGTCTTAGATTCAACTATCATCAAGAAATACTTGATACCAATAGTTCTGGTCTTAAATTCAAGTATCATCAAGAAGTACTTGATACCTGATCATGAATAATTGTCAGAGTGATGTAATGTATAATGGTTGCTGCTAACTGTAAAAAAATGAAATTAGGTACACATGTCGGGGAAAGCCTCTTTTAATTTACATGTACTTGAATTCGTTGGGGTATTATTTGACAAATTCGAAATTCTTCAGCATGTGACTTGACCGAGTTGATGATCATGGTAACTTGCCTTGTGGTATGAATAAAAAGAATGATATACTCTGTGATAAGATCAAGCCTTGTGTCTCTTTGTCTTGGTTTATTTTGAATGCCGTACTGAGTGGCAGTGATTACTAAAGCATGATCCAAGGGCCTGGTGTCGCTCCTCAATTCTTGGTGCCATTGCACTGGGCAAGCTGCAGTAAAAATTTCTGAAAATTCTGGGTTTATTGTTTCTAGACAATCATACATCTAATTTTATGTAAAATTTAGACACTCCCTTATAGGGACATCAATTTTAATGGGTGGATTTTGAATGCTAAAAAACGTTGACAATATTTTGCCGTTTTGGTCACTTCTTGTTATTCTTTGTGACTTCGAGGCACCACCCTTGTATCTTGCTGCCTTGCCATATTGTGCATTCTTGACACCAAGACACTGAGAGCATGCCTGACCTTCTGGGTTGTAAAGATTGTTTTCCGACGTCACGAATATCCACCACGATGTCATGATGTCTTTCTGATACATGCTTGTATGCTGGTTCCTGGTTGGCAAAATGGTGCTCCTCAATTGGACCATTTTGCCAACCAGCATATATAGAGCTTGTGCAGGTGACGTCATCACGAAAAAATCTGCCATCTTGCCGGTCAAACTGACGTCAAATGACGGTACCCAAATGACGTTGGCGACCCACGTGGTGCAGTTTGTCGTCAGCGCAAGTGGAGTGTTGCACCTTCAACCATGACGCGATCTGCACGTGGCGCACTTTGTCGTTGACCGCCAGCATGGTGGACCGCCGGTCAAACGTGACGTCATAATGAGCCGCTGCACAAGCTCTATACCTGCATCAAAAACGACATCATGACGTCGTGGTTGCTATGCATCGTGGTGTAGTTGTGATGTCAGAAAACGATGAAGTGCAGGGTTCCTTTGCCAAGTGGAGTGTAGACGAACTACATGTAGCAAAAGATGTAAACTTGGCTAGAAAAGTTGAGTCGAAAGACGAATCCTTTGCACTTGCTTGAGGGAGCATTTGTGGGACTGGAGTTAGATTGGTTCAAGATGACAGTGCATGTAATCAGAAAGGAAGACCATGCCCAGTCGGCTAAATGTTTGAGCTCTGGCATCTCCTCCTGAGATGGTCTAATTTTGCTATCTGAAGATCTATTTCGGACCACCACATCGACTTCTGTCACTTGGCAAGGGGGACTTCCACCTCGAGGAAATTGGCACTACATATAGTTAGAGACAAATCCCAAGTTCACTTTCCCGCACGCATGTGGGTTTCTAACACACTCCGCCTTGGCTTAAGAAGTTCTTCAGTGTGTTGAAATTTCAACATGGCTGTGACGTCAAGGAGTGCACGGCATTTCCCCCAAAAGAGGTGGATTGTGAAAAGAAAGCTGGATATGCACGAGTAAATTTGACTAAATATTATAGCCCTTGCTCGGGTTAAAAATTGTCAACTTGGGATTTGTCAACATGTATTGCTCAATCTGTTCCACAATTTGACCTATCTCTCAAGCAGAATACTGCAATATGAGTCAGATTGTTTGGTGAACTTGGCCAAATTGTGGACTCAAAGCGAGATGGTTTTGTGTAGAAGGAAGCACAACTCGCAATTTCAATTACGGCCATTCAACGACAGTGCTAAGAAAGGAAGATGCAAACAGTAAGAAGAATTGATGGACTCAACTCCCCACAATGGAATGGTGATAAGGATACATGTAGTTGCCCATACATCTTGTAGTGACTGGATTTGGTCCCTAGAGTTGGCCTATCTTGAGAGAAATTGTGCGTCCTAAAGGAAACCCAAGACAATTGAATAAAGTGATTGAGCTGAAAGCTTGTTTGAGCAAGCCTCATCCTGAGGTAATGTGGTTCTTGATGCTCGCTCCCTCCATTACTGGCAGACAAAAAATGCGGTGACGGAGGAGGAAGCATGAAGAATCCGTGATTCCCGCAGGATGGCAAACATGGTGTACATATAGGAACTTTCCTGTGCTCTATGGGTCGTATTCATAAAGCGGTTCTATCGTTAGAACCGTCTTAGGCCGGTTCCAAGTACAGTGGTTGACCATACTTGGAACCGGCCTAAAACGGTTCTAAAGATAGAACTGCTATCGTTAGAACCGTCCTATCTTTAGAACCATTTTAGGCCGGTTCCAAGTATGGTCAACCACTGTACTTGGAACCGGCCTAAGACGGTTCTAAAAATAGGACCGCTTTATTAATACGACCCTATGTGTCTTGTAAGCTGAGACAGACATGAAGTACACAGATTTGGAGAGGTTAGGACCTGTGTTCTCAAATCACAGAGCAGGCCTTGCCAAGACCCTCCTGTACTTGTACATGTGTATGTGTTTAAACACTGTTTGCCTGATGACACATTCCACTTTCCTCTTGACAAACTGAAGATTTTTGTTTCAGTTTTACATCTCGGACACCACAGGAGAGCACATGCCAGTAAGTATAGAAAAACATTTCTTGAGATGATCATGCAGGACTCTGAGTCAATCCACAACATGTAAAATATCAATTTTAAATTGGTAGTTAACTGCTGGGTGCAGTATGTTTGTAAACAGGCGCATGTTGAAGCCACTTGTGGCATGTTGGGAATATGAGCCTTTCCCCACAACACTACTGCGGCATTTTGGGTTCTAAGACCTAAATTTCAAGTTTGTAGTATAAACTGAAAAAATTATATTACCGGTATTTGACAATCCACTGTCTGTTTCAGATGTGGGCGCCACCCACTCCACCACAAGACGATAATGATGTCTACATCGACCATAGTCTATGCTTCTTGTTTGAATCAACTGCCATGCCCGAATCCCAACTTCCACCAGTTTATGTCAAGAAAGAAAGCAAGAAAATTCGTCTTGATCCCACTGCCATTGGTAAGTACTAAATGTGGTCTTTGGAGATACTCATGTATCAAGGCAACCTGAGTCGGTGACCTGTTATAGTGTTAAACTGGTGGATGAAGACAGCAGGGGTTGTAGGGATAGGAGCCATGTGGTGTAGTGTCTTGGGTCTCTGGCTAGTGGTCAGAAGGTCCCAGGTTCAATTGGGTTGAAGAGACTTGGCCAGAGTCTCACCCCGGATGTGGGGATTCAATGCCCACTTACGGGGTGAGACTCTGGCGAAGTCTCTTTAACCACATGAACACTCTTGTCTAATAAAGCCCAAAACTCATAGAAAATACACTGTTAATCAAATGTATTTGTGAAATCTGGCTCAAAATTCTGTTTGTCAGGCGACATTGCATCTTATTTCATTTTGCTTGTATTTGTAGCCCGGAAACACAAAGTCCGCAAGGAGGAACAACCACGTGTACCGAGGTCGCTATTCGATCGTCCTACTGCTGCGTTACTGAAGATGAGACGTGAGGCGAAGTTACAGAAAGTTCGACAAGGTTTGATCAAACCGATGAAGTCACTGCCGATATTGAATAAACCGATCACGGATGCTTCACAAGATCAGCCCGAGTGGCTCATTCATGAGGATTGGGCCCTTTTGCAGGTACGGGCTTCATGCCATGACCGATCATTCAGAATCATGCAATTTTCAGCATTACTGTGCAGGCGCCGATCCAAGGAGGCGCACCCCCCTTTTCGGCCGACAAATCTGTAAAATTTACTGTGAGATTCTGAAATTTGGAGCAAATCATTGAAATTCACCGCAGATTTCAATGTTTGTAACACAGTGCCCCCCCTTTTCCAAAATCGTGGATCCGCCCCTGCCGTGTGTTGCATTACTTAATATTTTGATGAATATTTGAACTGCAGATGGCTAAAATGTGACTCTCTCTAAAAAAACTGACCCCTGTAGTGGAATAACATCCTTTACAGTGTGTCACAAGGCAAAAACTGGGTCTCCTCAATGTGCCGCCATGCTTAATAGTATTTCAGGTTCCTTATTTCAGATCATTCTACAAGTCCTCACCATTTCTTGCAGGCTGTCCAGACTCTGCTAGAGCTTCCTCTCAACTTGACTGTGGTGTCCCCGGCTCATATCCCCAACTGGGACCTCGTCGCCGACGTCGTGAATGCAGCCAGTCGTATCTACAGATCTGCCAAACAATGCAAGAATCGCTACGAGGGGATCATTGTGCCTCGTGAAGAGGGGAAGATCCTTTATGACATTAACCCTCGTAAACAGAAGAAATCCAAGGGTCTTTACAAAGTTCTTGTAAGTTACTTATAGTCTGACACAATCAACAGAGGACTCAGTGGAAGTGAGGAAATGGAACATTCAGTTTTACCACATGATCTACCACATGACTGGTTGCAGACAATGTAAAGTAGGCCTATAATTGTGGGTTTGATTCACTGGGGCAGATTACTTAACTGCAATCTGAGTGCGTTCCATTGAATCCTCTGAAGATTGTGCCAGACTTGACCATACCTACTCTTTAAAAATCAAGAACGAACTCTTGACTATGCTCTAATCATGCTAATGTATGCTCTAATCATGCTTTGTATGGTAAATTGATGTGTATTTTCTTGGAACAATCTTCATTCAGACAAAGAACAACCGTCCAATGAGAACAAGCCAGCTATTCCACCAGGACAGCAATGGGTCCATCACCACCCTCCATACCATGCGTTTTGATTCCGTCAAGTCGATAGCTTCAAAACGTGTGCCAACACTGCGACCAACACTCGTCAGCCCAACACAGAAGAATCTCAAACACGCGGCAGTGCTGGCTGAGAGCGGCGTGCATTACGAGAACCCGCTAACTCCAATACAAGTGGCAGCAAACCGTGCTGAAAGAATCGCAAAGGAGAAGAAACTCAACCAACAAGCTGCTGCTGCTGCAACTGCTGAACAGCAGTTGGCAGCACAACGAGCAGCGCAGCAGAAGCAGACGACACAAACGACCACTTCAGTGGCTGGGCAGTTGCAACCTGTTGCCACTGCTGCTGCTACCACTGTCATGGTGAGTCTAATATTGGCTTTGCTCCAGATTTGTTTTTTTTGACAAATCAGTTCCTGCAAGTGTTAGAAGCAGCAATTGCTTGGAGATGCATTTGCAGTTGGTGCGTGGGCACATTTGGATCTGCCATGTAGACCATCATTGAATCTAACCAAAACAGCATATTACACTGACGTTTTGATGTGCAGTTTTGGTCACATTATGTCATAGAAATTATCGAAAGCACCACGTTCCTCATCTGCGAAGGCAGTAGACTCTGCCTTTTGTGTACCGGGTACAAATTTGTCATAAACGCAGCGTTTTCTTTCAAATTTGCCATGACCTGTGAGGTCACGCATTGAGTACCGCGTCCTCCTGGTGACACACAACGCGCTTCACCGGGAGGACAGTCCAGTGTACTTGAGGGAGCTCCTCAGCCTCCATACACCCGGGCGCCGGTTACGGTCATCATCTGACCCATGGGTCCTCCAAGTTCCACGTGTCAAGGGGACCTATGGTGATCGGTGCCTGGGTGTCCTGGCTGCGAGGCTGTGGAACTCCCTCCCCATGAGACTGCGTGAGCTCACAGGCACCCCCTGTTTCAAAAAAAATCTAAAAACACATCTTTTTAAGGCATATTTTGACCAATTTCAATAATGTTTTTAGCACTCCATGGTTCTTTTAATATCACTTATGTACAATGCTCAGAAAATGTTTTATATACATTATTGTAGCATTTTAATCGAATAAATTATTATTATTATTATTATTATTATTATTTAAAGTTGACTGCTTATGTGGAGTCACTCCAGAGTTAATCTGAAGTCATACAGGGAGAACTTGCCTCGACTTGGTCAGCGTCTTGCCTGTCCTTCTAGTGGCTGATAATGATGCCCGCCTTCAACTGCTTGTATTTTCAGCAAACTGGATCATTACCTAAACTAGGCGCAGGAGTGACAGCAGTGTCTCTCGCTAGGAATTTGGCTGGAGCTGGAAGTATTGTCGTCAACACTGCTAGCGGTGTACCGGGGACTTCATTTGCCACCATTAACAAGAGGCTGAGCCAAACTGTAGTCGGCCAGGCCTCGACGACAGTAGCTGCCTCGCTCACCCCAACAGTCAGAGTGCGGACAACCGGCGCTGCTATGACGGTGCAGGATATCACAGCCAATCAAGCGCAAGTCCCTGCCAGGGCTACGCTACAGACGACGTCAGCAGCCACCGTGATTACTACGACAATGACAGCTGCGCAGCTTGCGGCACAGCGTATGCCAGTCAGTACTCTTGCTACGACAGCTGTGAAAACAGTGGCTCAGAGAAGTATGTCAATTTCATTTTAGCTACATATACATGTGCTCCACACAAATTCATGTGTAGAATTGACTCCGCCTCCCTACAAACATCAGAAATTTGAAGCGCAGCCGACCTTGAATAAACCTGTGCTATCTTTATCTCTAATCACGATTTATTGAGGTCATCTTTCCCTTTACTTCAGCTGGCACTGTGCAGCAGCTCACACAGGCAACAGCAAAAAGCTTAACTCCACAACAAGCAGCACAAATTCAACTATTCCGTCAACAACACCTGAAACATCAGCTGCAGCAGAGCCGACAGCAGCGGCTGCAAGGGGTCGCTGTGACTGGTGTTAGCGTAAGTGTTGTGATGTTGATTTATCTGCTGTTCTTCATCCTGTCAACCTCTCAAAACAAGCTACAGAAATGGCCAGTTGGAAACTACCGTAAATCTTAAAACGTGTAATTTAAAGATGTCTTCATGAGTTGCATGTTGATGTTCCAGGCTGAGCAGCTGAAGAGACTGCAGGCACATCAGACAGTGACCCAGGGTAGCGTGACAAGTGTACAGAAACCAACAGGCTCTCCCCTTATCACTGGGGTCACAAGTGCAGTCACAGCTTCACAGAGATTACAGGTGATATAAGTTATTCTTTCTTTGCTCGAAAAAGAAGATACATGTAAGCCATTGTGGTCTAGCTCCAGTCCCCCCTTGCTATTAGGAAACCTTTGGGGTCCAAGGGTTAAGTTCGTACTAATGCGGAGTTCGTAATAGCAAGGATTAACATACATGTCATGAAATTTTGGGAGCCAGACATTGGGTTCGTAATATCAGGGAGTTCATAAAATTGCGGTTCGTAAGAACAAGGCTGCACTTTATTTAGGCCTGAATCCTTAGGAGAGAAAATGATTAAAAAACTTTCTTTTTAGGCCCAGAAGGCCGCAGTCCCAGGGAAACAAGCCGTACCCAGAATGACAGAGAGCGAAGTGGCTGCATTCATCAATAAAAAACAACTACAGACACAGGCTAAGCCAGGAACAGTCACTGCTGCCACGGGCCTACAGCAAGTCCAAGTCACACAGGCACAGGTAAAAAATGTATGTGGAGTACAATGTATTTTAGTTTTACCTCTTAGATAGTTTAACTTGTTTACCACCCATGTCCAGCAGGCGGCATATTCTGTTGAAGTTTTCTCACATCCTATGGTATTGATTGAAAAATATTTGAAGAAAGGGTGTTCCTGTGAACCGTCTGAAGAAATTTTTGTCAAATGTTTTTCCAATACAGTTCCAAGGCTTTTAGAAAACTTCAACAAAAGATACTGTCTGCTGTAGTCTGTGGCTGATAAGTTAAAGATATTGTAAACGTAAAGGTTGAATTTATTGAGTTGCTGTTGTTGACGTTCGTGATGTTTATACATGTACTTTTTGTAGTTGTTGACCATTTCTGTTGTGAAGGTGCAACCTGTGTTTGTGTTGTAAATTATGCAACGAGGTAAACCTTTCCGTCCACCTGATGTGTGTCTAGTACAGGGCCCGGAAATGGCAGGAGTGAACCACTAAGTGGGTATGAAACGTTTAATGACTAAATGTACTGATAAGCTGAATTTGTTCTTCTTTTAGATTACCCAGGGTCAGATCATGGCACAAGTTCAACAGGTTGCCCAGTCTGTCACCGTTTCACAACCGGTTGCCACATTGGTAAAAACCGTGGCAAATCCAACCACTTTATCGAGCGTTACACTACCAGTGAGCACTGTGAACACCGTCAGTGTCGGAGGACTTAACATCAGTGTCAGCATGCCACAGCAAAAAACAGGTGGGTGCAAGTTTCAAAACTTAACGTTGGAATCTGAAAAAACTGTAGTGGAAGCACAGTATTAACACGGCAACCTATTCCCATTACACGCATGTCTGTTCTTGTTACCTTTGTCAATTTAATGACAATTAGGTTCCATACTTGATGTTGCAGTGAAAGCGGCCAACATCAGTCAGCAGCAGCAGTTGCAGAGGCAACTGCAACTTCAGCAGATTCAAAGCCAGAGGAAGTTACACCAGCAGAAAGTAGCTAGTACGTATATGTATTCACTACTCGGTCATTACCACAACTCATTCATCCTTCATACAGCAGGTTTCAGTTCTCGACTGTTTCACTGCCTGGTTTTGGGTGTTTATGACGATTTTCATCCTAAAAATCTCACAGTAATGAGACATAGTCAAGTACATGTAGTAGGCTTCAAAATCTCCACATTTGAGCACCTGCTTTTGCTGGAGTGGGTCACGTATTGGCTTCCTATGTGCAACTCTGTTGGAGATAACTATGGACAGTCGTTTGTGTCATTGGTCTTTGGTGAATGAAGATCCTAGCTACGATAGAGGGCAGCACTACGAAACCAGGTCCTATACAACGGATGCCTTTTGTGTGGGAAATTGAACAGGACCGGGATATCAGTTTCATTTCAATAGTTTTAACCACTAGTGACACCTATTGAGGCAGTGGGCTAGGCTCCCCATTGCCCATTGAGAGCCAACTTCGTGACAAAATTCTCACACCTGGAGAGGCACCTTCACCCTTATCTGTGTTTTGAAACACAGCAGAAGGAAAACATCTGACAAAACGTGACCAGAATAACAACATTGGATTTTTTCTCACCCTCTGCATTTATTCAAATAATTTTCCAGCAGCCTGTCACACTTTCAGTTTGACCTCATCAATTACCTCCTCTAAAAATACTGTACCAATTAATTCTTAACGAGTTCATAAACTTAATGTACGCTTGATGTTATGATAATGGCTCAAATGGCCTTCGAATGCCTGACATGCACAGAACATTTTCCACTTGAATTTGAGCAATTATTCTGCTTTGATTATATTTGATGTTCTCTTTTGTGAAGTGTTGTGAATACCAGCACGCTGCCTTGCTTTGAGGGCTGCTGGTGGCTTGTGGATTTCAGCCTTGGGCAACAACGGGGCAAATCCTGATGCTGAAATGAACAAATGATTAAGAAAATTTATTGAATTGAACAATTTTCATCATCAGTACATGTATTTTTAGCTCACCCGTGAGCTTTTGTCATCGGTCAACGTCCGTCGTCGTCGTCCGTTAGCAGGGCACGTTTCGTAACCGCTGGAGCTATTGATCTGAAACTTGGTACATATATACCCCTACATAGGTCAGATGACCTATGACACCAAGTTTCAGTCCAATTCGATTCTTGGCTTGGCCTCCAGGTGGCCAAAACCAAAAACACAAAAAGTGCAATAACTCCTGAACTAATGACTGGATCATCTCCAAATTTTTATCATAGGTGTATCTAATTAGAGTCGGCGAAATGGGAGTACCGGTACACTTGTAATTGAGCAAAGTATACAAGAAGCTTTTTATGCTGAAAAGTCGTGGAAGAATGATCGCTGTGCCCTCCTGATCTATGGAATAATTATGTTCACCTTCTTCAGTGTTGGCCCTCATCTGCTTTCAGCTCTTGGCCAGACACAAGCTGTGGGAAAGACCACAATCCCAGGTCTGAGTGCAGTCCAGATTATTCAACAACAGCAGCAGAAGACGTTCACTATGCAGCAATTCCAACAGCTCGTCAAACAACAACAACAACAACAGCAGCAACAGGGACACGCCCAGACGATACAGCAGATTATAACTTCAATGTCGCCGGCTCATACATCTGGAACTACTGTCATTGTTACGCAGTCTCCCCAGACTGTTACGAAGGTCTCTGTACCTAATGTTACAGTGCAGCAAGTTCACCCAACAGCCCAGGTGACGGTCGGCACACCAGTAACGACAGTTCCAACTCAGACTGTTATGACGACGACGGCCGTGACAACGCTATCAACCGGTGCGTCTACCCTGTCTACCCAATCGCAAGTAAAATTGGCTGATCAGATCGTCATCACGCAGCCTAAACCAGTGGTGACGGCATCGACGTCACCTGCAACCGTTGCCGTGGCGAGTTCTAGTGACATCGTGAGCAAGAGTCCAGCAGTCTTGCACACTCTGCAGCAACCAACGTTGCAGACTCCAACGACCCTTGCTCCACCTGCTGCTCACACTACTGTTGAAACTACATCAATAATTCTACAGAGTAGTACGCCACCTGTCACTCAAGCGGATAACCTCCAGGCAGCTTTTAGTAAATCGCAACAGCCTTTGCAGAGCCCTACAGGGCAGCAACAGCAAGCCAAGACAACACCGTATGCGATGAGGTTACGCAATCCTCCAAAGCAAAATTAAGCCGAGGAGCCATTTCATTGGGTATTTTAGCATGGAACATTGTATAAAATATGTAAATGTATTTAATATTTATCAGTAAGCGGAGAAAAAAAATTGTCATTCAATTCACCTTCGTTCCTGCTATTCCTGCTACTCCAGTTGTACACCAGTACAGAGAATAGATTGCAGTGCCAGTGTCTGATGTGTTACGTAGCTGAAACTAATCTGCATATGGGTTGGCTGAAGTTCTCAGTCCATATGGGTTGGCTGAAGTATTCAGTCCATATGGGTTGGCTGAAGTATTCAGTCCATATGGGTTGGCGGAANCCATTTCATTTTATGGGTATTGACTGTGGAACGAGAATATTACACAGATTTCACCATTTCAGGATAAAGCCAGCTCATACTCGGATGCATCTTGGAGGATATTCCTCCAAGGATGTATGATCGTCGCAGACCGCTAAAGGCCCGTTTACACATGCAACTTTTCATATGCAACTTCATGCAACTTGTTGCATAAACCTGATGAGACCAAAAAGTTTCATAAAAGTTGCGTGTGTAAACGGGCATGCAACTTGTTCATGTGTTGCAACTCGATCACGCTGGATGTTGCATCGATTTTTCTATGTGTAAACCGTCCCAGGTAGTTTGCAATGCTGCAACTTGCAACTTGGTGCAACCTAGTGTAAACCGCCCTTTACGAATGACTGTAGCACGCCGAATCTGGAAAATGAAGCCACCAAATTTTGGTCGTGCATCCCACGCCGACGTTCGGTGACTGAGTAATAATTTGGCGGGTGGGTAAACCCTAACACACCCTGGGAAGAACCCGGGAGAGACCTCATGCCCGTGGAAATCGAATCTACTCTTTCGAATGATCTGTCAGTATAATTCCTCCAAGGAATGATGGCGCGCTCTGCTTTCTCTGAAATAATAACGCGGACACAGTCCGGATGGAATTAAACTCCCCGGTTACTCCCTACGCACTTGTGTACCGCACCCCCTTCGGTTTACCCGCTCTCCAGGGAGGGATCCACTCGGATGTTCAACTAAGGTCGGTGACTGTTGGGCAGACTAATGCTGAAAACCCACGTGTGCTGTCGGTCGGATTGTTCAGACTGTCTACTGCTTTCATCCAATTTTGTATCCGCTATCTAGTTAGCGACTTTTGAAGGGTTTCTGGCTGGGCTTCTGCCCGAGGAAGGGCAACCAACGAAAGAAATTCGATTATTGGAGGGAGACAAGGTTGTCGAGGCCCGAGACGCGTGCTGGGCGTAGCGTATTAAGCAGAGTGGTAACCCGGTCGGAGGCATCGACGGTTGTCCTCATGTGTAGGACGATCACTTCTCCTATTACACCAAAATTGGCTGAAACGCTGATAAATTGCGTTATAAAGGCCCAAACTCTGTCTTGCAAAAATCTTTCCGTAAATTGGGCTGTTCGCGTTCGCCACTCCGCACCAGCAGGATGTTCTGGGACTGGTAAAGGCCTGTTCACACCCAAGACCGTGCCGCGGGCCGCGACGGCGAAAAACGACGCGCGTTCACCTCAGGGAAAATAGGTTCAATGGATTTTCAATAAAAGGGTCACACCAAAGACGCGCGGCAAGAAATGACACGTGCTCGCTTGCCGCGCGTCTTTGGTGTGACCCTTTCCACTGCAGCGGATCCGGGCAGCGGATTCCGCCGCGGCTTGCGGCGAGAGAGCGGTTTTCACAGGCACTGGGATATCAACAGGCCTGTTGTTAAACCATCGACGGATTATCCAAAACCCTGTGAAAACCGCGCGCCCCCGCCGCAAACCACGGCGGAATTCGCTGTAGTGAACGCGCCTTTATAAAATCTCCAAACGCCGTGCCGTTCCGCATTTTCTGATCCTCCGCTCAGGAGGCTGAAAGGAACGGAAGCCGCATGCGCCGATACGGAGATTGGCTGGTGTAAATGATGCATTACTTTCAATGCACCCCGTATAATATAAAGGTAATGATCTCCTCCGCTGGAGCGGCGGCCTGCGCATGGCTCGTGATGCTAACAGCAGCGATTTTATCTTGGCGGTGAAGACAAACCAACGCACTCTTCAAGCACCGCTCGACCGTGTAGGACGTTTGGGTTTTGGGATTTAACTTACTGACTGACGATGTGATGTTTTGATAAATACGTATCACAAGGAATTCTTGAATCTGGACTCTACCGTTTTGGAGTTGCACATGAGGTAAGTGACACCCAGATCGTAAGAGTTGCTTTCACACACAGAAGTGGGTTTGAGATCTGTAATTTATGTGGTCAGACCGGTAATCTGTATCGACGTACATGTGTACACGTGGACGTTCAGGGCATATCCCTTACAAGAAATACACATGTACGTTTCCGAAACTTTATCAGTTACAGATCTAAACCTCACTATTTTGTGAAAAAAAACGTTCCCTTTCCAGCTGTAACTTTTTTCAGTGTGGCCATTTTTCTGTGTGAAACAGACTCACTGTTTCTCTGTGTGTCGCGCAATGTCAAGTGTTCAGGGAGAATAGGGAGGTTTCGGAATCAAACGATAAACGTAAACGTTAACGACAACGTATTTTTGTACCGAAAATGCAGTATAAATATGGTTAATGTGTAGTACGAAAAATAACGTTGTCGAAAAGTTTACGTTTATCGTTTGATTTCGAAACCTCCCTAATGTGTTGCGACATGCGACACAGCAACAAAGTCAATGGATTTTCCTGAATACAGCTGATATACGGTTAATGACCACCAAATCAATGCTGGCAGTTGATAACAAATTGAAGCGGAGGTCAGTTGGCCTAGTCCACGTCTTGTAGGCCCTAAAATCCGTATTCAGCCTGCAAATCATGTAGACTGGTCCCCTGTCCTCGAGCCGCTCCGCTCGACATCGGACTCGACCAGTCTAGCTGATAATGAAGGTGGCAATGAATGTCCTGCGTAATGACCCTGGTCAATTACTCTGGTAATCACACCAATATCATTGATATCGACTCCGAATGGCCTCAATCATTTCATAAAGTTACAATGTCAGATTGGTGTCAGAGATCGAATGTCAAACGCATTATCAGATAAACCACAAATTAGCCTTTATGATTTTTCACTACCGTACGTTATAACGGGAGATTTGCGACTTTGGGACCGGGCAAAGCTACGTATCCGTGGAAGTAATGTACATGTACTAGGGACGCAGGATCTCATACGAATTCCTGTCCATGAAAGTAGNCGGACCCATTCATTCTTGATCGAGCACCAATCACGTGGATTTTCCTGTGTATTGGTCCGCTAGAACTTTGCTGCCATCTTTTGGCAATACGCGCGGCTGACTGCTTCTATTGTCATTTCATGACCCCCCCCCCCCCGAAATCTGTCTAGACTGGTCCCCTGTCCTCGAGCTGCGCTCCGCAATGCCTGTCCCCGTATTAGCGGAGGGCACGAGGACAGAAGACCAGTCTAGAATTCGATCATGTTCTTTTGTTACCGTTGTTGTGTACTACTAGTTCTTCCTATGAGCGACGGATGACATAACACAAGACTCCTTCTTGCTATTTGAGTTTCAACACGAATGCATCACGACATACAGTCAGTGGTCGCAGTGCACATGCTTCAACAACACGAACTGCGGCTCATGTTACGGATGTAGGGCAAATGAAATTTAGCGCTCAAAGTGTAAAACATGTATACATGTACTAAATTGGTGTTGGTTGCGTATTCACGGATCAGGAAGCAAAAAAGCCTGACGTATTAGCGATTCGTGACGTTGGCTAGGCCGCAGTGGTTTCCAGATGGTGTGGTGACTCGTCAACGAACGCGATGACCACGAAAGCGCACCCCTCGGTTTCTGTTTAACCAGGAAAAGTCGGACAAGTGGTGAGATTTTGTAACATTATTTTCAGCAATGAGAGACTTTGTTACGTTACAAAATCTCTCCAGTGGTGAGATTTTGTAACATCATTTTTCAGCAATGAGAGATTTTGTAACGTTACAAAATCTCTCCAGTGGTGAGATTTTGTAACATTATTTTTCAGCAATGAGAGATTTTGTAACGTTACAAAATCTCTCCAGTGGTGAGATTTTGTAACATTATTTTTCAGCAATGAGACTTTGTAACGTTACAAAATCTCTCCAGTGGTGAGATTTTTTAACATTTTTTTCAGCAATGAGAGATTTTGTAACGTTACAAAATCTCTCGAGTGGTGAGATTTTGTAACATTATTTTTAGCAATGACAGATTTTGTAACGTTACAAAATCTCTCCAGTGGTGAGATTTTGTAACATTACTTTTAGCATTGAGAGGCTTAAATCTCTCCAGTGGTGAGATTTTGTAACATTATTTTTTGTTACGTTACAAAATCTCTCATTGCTGAAAAATAATGTTACAAAATCTCTAAAAATAATGTTACAAAATATCACCACTGGAGAGATTTTGTAACGTTACAAAATCTCTCATTGCTGAAAAATAATGTTACAAAATCTCACCACTGGAGAGATTTTGTAACGTTACAAAATCTCATTGCTAAAAATAATGTTACAAAATCTCACCACTGGAGAGATTTTGTAACGTTACAAAATGTATCTCATTGCTGAAAAATAATGTTACAAAATCTCACCACTGGAGAGATTTTGTAACGTAACAAAGTCTCTCATTGCTAAAAATAATGTTACAAAATCTCACCACTGGAGAGATTTTGTAACGTTGATCGCACCGAGCAAAATCGGCTGTAGACGCCAGGTGTGGGCTGGACAGCGATGGGGAATCTTCTCGCCGGCGATGCTTGCCAATTGTCCAACAATACCGATATCGCCCCATCTGCGGTGGCCGGCGATTAGATCGCTGGCGATATCGCCTGGTGTGCTGCTGGTTTACGACACATCTTTGCATCGGTCATTTTTTTGGCCCACCCGATATACAGCCTTGTCAATCAATGCAATCGTGTTGCCTGAAGACATCATGCAAAAATCAGTTCTAAGTGCAGCCTTCAACGATAGTAATCAACTATCCCTTAGGGCCATAATTATTGTTACATGAGGCAATGGCGTATGTCATAACACTCATCAAGGTATCTGTACGAAATTGTGATCGTAAGTTTATTATCAGGTGGAAAGTAATTGTTTTCGTTTTTGGCATTGTACTGCATACTATTACCGTGGATTCACGTGCAGTTTGTAGAAAATAACTTTTTTCAATCCTTATATGCACAAGGTTCAGACACGATCTCTGCTGCACACAGGCCCGCCCATCACCAACCTCCAGTTCGCCGTGGCATCGTGCACACGACCACGCGCCTGGCCTCCTGCCGGCGTGGCATTGCAACTCAAGCGTGCAGGGCGCTGGGTTGTGCAATTTTAACCTTCCCACAGAGAGTGAACTGAGTCGACTCTGAAACCGGGCAGGAATCCAGGTCATCCTGACTACTGCAGCGCCGCCCAACGTCTCTTTTGGAAATCATTGTTCATGAGCCATGTCGCGGGCATGGAACTTGCAAAGATGGTATCACGCATACCAAGACTGTATCTCACAGACATTGGCCCGTAGACATGGTAGATGCGATCTCGCAGCGTTTTCCGTATATGCTACCAGCTTTTATGCATCTTATAGATTATCGTAGCTTGGTTCCCGTCTTTGCCGCAGCACTCCCGCGGCGCTCGCTCCACAACATCGAGCGAGCGCCGCGGCAAAGACGGGCATCAGTCGCATGGTCGTTATTTCCACTCAACAGGATCGACAGTGGGTGAGCGGCCGACACCAGATCGTAGGTTACCGATGATGATGATGAGTTCATTGCGATGTGCTGTATTGAAGAACAATAATTCATAACGCACGTTGATGGATAATGTCTTGTGGTTACATCTTCGACAACCGAAGGGTGGTGCGGGCCACGGTTACTTGGGCGGCGCCTTCGTTGCTCCCTACGTAGGCACGACGACTCAGCCTTCGGTGATCGAAGATGTGTGGTTAGGTCACAGGTGAACAGCATTATCAACACTGTCAATCAACTTCTCATTTCCACCAAGGATTGACATGCAAGCCAATTAGCTGGAAGGGACCATGGCGTGTTCAATAATATTGTCCCGGGGCGGCGATGGTCCGCGTTTATGAAGCTCAGAGAATCTAGAGTACGGACTCATAATTTTCCAATAAGTACTTTGGCCGATACTTTTTATCGAAAATCGGCCCGTAGCCGCCGTGGTAGTGACTCGCGCCTCTGACATGTGGATTCGATCGCCACTGTTGCGTGACAGTCTCTGTGTCTCTTTATTCCTCAATGGAGAGCACCATTTGTTCACATGATGACTAAAGCAAGGTTCATTGGCACACGGATTTGGACCATAATCATCATCACTTTTCTCAAGCCGTGGTTACACTACATAAAATCCCCGTGTTCTTTGCGGTCACACCTATGAATTGCCGGGCTTCGAGAAACCCGTGTCTGAAAAACACGGGTTTTTGGAACACGGCAATCTCGCCGTGCTTTTCGAAATCCCCGTGTCTCATTAGTTCTTTAGCACGGCGACAGATGGCGCAGCCATTAAGTGATGTCGTTTTCGCTCCTCCACCAATGTGGGCCAATACAAAAATGAC
>NMRB01000138.1:559157-576180 GCA_002633025.1 Notospermus geniculatus
GGTAGGATGGCGATAACGGCAACGTCTTTATCTCATTTTTTCCTGTAGAAAAATGTACAGCAGATTTTTTCATGACGCAACGTCAGCACATAAAACGACGTCAATGACGTCTGTTCGGTCTCATCGATCGCTGCGCCGACCTGTCGGGATAAACGGCACGCGGGTTCCTCATTGGCGCCAAACTAACTAGCCAATCAGTGATCACTAGTGACGCCTATTGGTCATCTTTTGAGAATAGCGTGACCCGAAACAGTCTGAAATGTTTGAAAACGATTCAGCCGGCATCAAATACTACACACTGCAGGGGCTTAAGCTGGGGGGTGCACCCCCCCCCCACAGCAGTAAGAAAGTTCCGTTCTGGGCAAGCAGAAACAAATCAACATTGTAATCGTGTAAATTTTGGCTAAGAATAGCACTGAAATCACGTCTCAGAGCATCTAGATTCTAAAATTTTCGGGGGCGGCCCCCAGATCCCCCTCCAAAGCACACACCTTTGTTACTCTTCAGCATGCTGTGAAATTTCAGGCGGAGGCTACAGGAGGAGTTCCGCTATCGCAAAAATGTGCACCCCCCAGGCTCAGACCAGCCTACACCCTTGAACTGAACATGCCACTGTAGATGATCGACATCAACTGTGATTGCCAATAAACCTGATCAGCGCGTCATTCTAACACCTAAACGCCGCAATGACCGTTTCGAAAGCAGATCCACCCGACTATATCATCGTGTTAAGAGCTGTCTGCGATAGCTCGGGGATTCGGGGGTTCGTCAAGGTTCTTCCATGCCGGAGGACTGCAGACCAAACGACGTTTTCATGCTCGGCCGCTTCACTGCGTTTCCCTAACTGGATTTAGACGATCGGCAAATTAGGCACCGGAGTATAATTTGATTTGGTATTAGGAAGAAAGAGTGCTTGGGAGTTCTTCGTCACAATATACGACTATCTTTCATGGAAAACCCTTTTTCACAAGTTGTTCAAGTTCGTCTCGTGTCCCTGTCATAGATTGGGTTTGCCTCTAAACGCCTAGTTCACTCGTTTTTTGTTACACCCAAGTTTGATTCAAGTCTCATCAACTCCGCTGAACGGTGGCATTGTTGGTGGAGAAATTGAAGTATCACGAAAAGATGGCGCTGATGACGCCTGAGCAATCAAACGTGCCCACCGACGCCCGTATTAAAGATAGGCTACGTATACCGGGAGGCTCAGGACGCGGGTAACCATCCGTCGCTATGGCCACAAATGATCCTGAAAGCGGATCACTGATTGGCTTGCTAGTTCGGCGCCAATGCTAGCATGCACTAGTGACGCCTATCGGTCGTCTTCTGAGAATCGCATGACCGAAGCAGTTTCACAGCGCGGGTAAACTGAGGAGTAGTTCCAAACTGCGTGGGAATTTACCACCGACCCATTGGAATTCGAAAAAATGCGAATAAACTAACCACGGTCATTTTCTTCCAAGCAATTTATCACTAAACATCATTTTGTAAAAAAATGTTCACACCTTAAAAAATTTAGTCGATTGGGTGTCAGTTTAACCGCATTTTTCTGTTATTTCGAGATCAGTGCGTCAGAACAGGTATCACATTGATGCATTTAATTATAACGAGACAAGAACCACTCACAAATGTCTTTTTTGTCCACTCGAAATTCATATCTAATGCTATAAATCTAACCTTGGTTTACCTCGTAAATTTACATTCTTTTTTTTCTATAAGAAATTCAACCATTTTCTATTCGTTTTTGAACAGTTAGTCACTGTTCTCAAAATAGTCACCGGGATCGGAGGATTCAATAAAAGTGCCATTTATCAAAAGAAAAAAAAAACACTGACAACATTCAACATTCGTCACACTTTAAAATTTCCCATTTGACGCTTCTTGAAACGAGTAGGCACGGGTTGAGAGATCACATGCCAACCCCTGCCCCCACAAGCATGTATTTAAAATTCGGAAAGTTCCGATCATTCACGAATGATTTCGACCAATGAGAGTGCTTCGTCAGTTGTATCTGATTTCATTTCAGATGTTGTTCTACGTAATCTGTATCTTCATAAGCATCTTATTAGCTGTGACGTCATCAGAAGAAATAATCATCAACACAAAATTCGGTAAAATCATTGGACTCAGGAAAAAAGAAAACTATGGATTAAGTGAGTGTGCCACAAGGGAAAAAAATTTAAGTTACAGCTTTCCATCTGTTTTCATTGCTTGTTTTTCCAAAGTTTTTTTCGTTCGTTCCGCAGTCGAATACGTATGGGCGGTTATATTCGCAAAGAAAGAAGTTACAAAATCATGATGACTTTGTTTGGTCAGGATCTTTAGTCGTTGCGATGTGGTTTCGAATCGTAGCTACGAAAAACGTTGGGTGGCGCTGCAGTCGCCGGGTGATCTGGAGTCGCAGGTTATCAAAACTTGCAAACTCCTAATTTTGTAACGACGATATATCTGTGACTCCAGACCATCTTTACGAATGCAGCGCCGCCCAATGTCTTCCCTAGCAACGACTTGAGATTCTCCCCACGACTGCAGCGCCGCCTAACGTCTTTCTCAGCTCGAGATAACATCGAAACTGGAGATCATGAATGTCATCACTTTATGATGTTCTTTTTCTTCAGGCGAAGTCACTGACACAGTAGACATATTTCTCGGTGTGCCGTATGCCAAACCACCCGTGGGCGAACTCAGATTTGAGGTAGGTAATGCTTTTGTAATGTACATATACATGTATATGTACTGTACCACCATAGAGTTCCTTGTCCTTGAGTGAGATGGCCCAAATCTACGTGGCACCCAAGGGCTGTTCTTTGCTTTTTTTAAATTTCAGGACCCGCAGCCCTTATCACCTTGGCAGGGAATTAAGAACGCTACCTCGTACCCTCCTCGATGTCCGCAGAGGCCTTGCCATGCCAGTGACAGTCCTTGTTCAGGTAATGATGAAATGAGTGAGGATTGTCTGTACCTCAACATATACACGCCATATGAGGTAAGAAGACCTGTTTCATAATGAGATAATTATAAAAAGAGTTTTTTGGCAGCTGAAGTGGTGGTTGCCATCCGTCCATTCGTCCGTCAGGATCATCCATCGGTCGCTGCGTCCGTCCGTCATGGTCTGTCGGCCCTGCGTCCGCCAATAAAATAAAGTGCCACAATTTTCTTCTGCCTTAATCGCAAATGGCGTTGAAAGAGGCCAATGGCTCTACGTTGGAGGAACATCACGTGAGTCGCCATTTTGCGATCAGAGGTCACGTGACCACCGTAAAATCAAAAGTTCTTATTGGTCGACGATCTACCACCAATCAGCGCGGCGTTGTCAATAATAGGGAGTTTTCGCAAAGCCCCCGAAACGCCAACGTGAACGTCTATCCTTTTGTTCGGTGCTCTCTTCGTGGCATCGAACAATGGGTTTGGCGTTGGCGTTGGCGTTTCGGGGGCTTTGCGAAAACTCTGTACATCTTTCGCGCATGCCAACGGACCGAGTGCCTGAGTCTGTGGTTCGTCGTGAGCAGATCAATACTGTCGCACGACCTTTCTCAGCGCTTACATCAAAGATGCTGCCCTTTTCGTAATTCGATCACTGTCTTATATGAAATCAGTGGACCGTTCAGGCATTGTCCGATAAGTATTTACAGGTACATAAAGATGTTGATTTGGTTGTTTGCCAAACTCGCTGGTAGCTCAACCATGTGTCACTTCTCTTGATTTATGAGGGCATAAAATATCTCGGTAAAATGACAAACCACTTGTTTTTGATCACAGACACCTAACACCAACTACGTCAGTTGGTCGATAAATCAGAAATCGCCCGTTGCTGTTTATTTGATTTTCTATATCAGTGGTCGACGATAAGTGAGCAAGAAGTAGCTTCAATATTTATTGACATTACGGTGTGTTCAGTACATGTATTAGTATAGTAGTCGACAAGCAGCCCAACGACGGCACACCGCCTTCATCCTCCCACCGCAGAGCTTTCGCCTCCTCCAAAACCCTGCGGTTGGAGAATGGATGGTGAAGTTGAATCGGAACTCTACACAAAAAAACGTGAACGTGTGAATGACAGTTACTTTTAATTTTTTTGCAACAGTAGTCTCGATCTGATTCTTGGACGTTGACCCCGAGGCCAGCTTTCCAAGGATACTTTGATCGTGTCCACACTCGCGGCTGATTAATTACAAGGCGCCAGAACTGATTACCAACTGTAGTGATTGTTAGATAGGATGAGAAATATTGAAATGGCATTGCTATGATAGCATGGCCGGATTACCAGCGACGTCCGCTCATAGTGGAAGGACTCTCTTCGTTAACTTAGGGACTGTCAAAAATACCTTGAAGCCAAAGAAGTGTAATTTTTTTTCACTTCTGTCTTGACCCCCTTCCCCCAGAAGTGAAATTTTGGCTTCATTCATGGGTGGTATTACACAAGTCTTATTAAAGATATTGGGTAAGAAGAAAGGCACTAAACAACTTGTTGATTAAAAACACAGTTTTAATTTTAAACACAGCTTTAAGAATATTATCCAGAACAGTATTGATATTGAATGTAAGAGTTGCCCTCAGTATGCCCCCCATTTATAATGAATGTATTTTTTTTTCATTATTTCTCTATTTTGAAGAAAGATGTAATTGTATTTTTTTAGAAATTCCATGAAGCCAAATTTTTTCAAGAAGTGAAATGGTGACTATGAAATTAGCCCCCCCCCTAGTGAAAAAAAATTACACTTCTTTGGCTTCAAGGTATTTTTGAGACGGTCCCTTAGCTGAAGTTGTCTCGTTTTTCCTATTTCCTGTTTTCAAATATTGGTAATCATTTACAAGGTGGCCATGCCGACAATCATGGCGTATTGTAGACCGTCCGGCTGTTAGTGAAAGACACTACCACTAGGTGTCCTTACTAGCTGATTTTTCACTCAAATGAGCATTCTTGACACTAGAGGGCGTTCCAAATAACACCCTCTAGTATCGATCAGCTATCGCCATGTTGAAAAGAAGTGCAACGCAGTAATATGTGTAAGGATTCCTTACCATTGTGAAGCGGTCGACCGTTCACTCAATAAGCAAGCGTCGCCATGCGCAGTAGATCTAGTGCACGGTTATACGCCCACGGAAGGCATAAATAATGTTATACAGGCCTGCTTAGGTCAAAATGAGGCTTAGATGCAAGACACAATAAAAATATTTGTGAAGCATATTAGCATGGAGGTAGTATTGAGAAGGAGCGAACACGGACCCCACACATCAAACAGTACAATCATCGTTCCGCTGTTTGCTAAAGTGATTAGGGGGACAATAGCTGGCTAATAACGCCGCACGATGGTCGGAAAAAGCCGATCTAATCTTCGGTAATTTCCGTGTGCAGTCAGCACTTCCCTTGTACAATGGTCAGAGTCCAAACAATAGAAGGGAACAATGGCAGTGGACGTTGCCTACGCACGAAAACTGAAAAATTCATCGTTTTCATCGCGTCAAAAACAGCNCTCATTTCTCTCTTTTTCTCTTGAATGACTTCAGCCGGCACACCCGAGCGTGAGTTATCCAGTGATGGTGTACATCCATGGTGGATCCTATGCAGCTGGTTCTGCGAATGATTATGACGGGAGGGTGTTAGCACAGTATGGAGTAGTACTTATAACAGTTAATTATCGCTTAGGAGTTTTAGGTGAGTTGATTCAACTAGACACGCTACATTCTCTTATGTGATAATTACCGTCTACGGAGACAGCGTCCAGGGGCCTGTTTTTGTGCACAAGTATTCGACACTTAAAGGACCACGGTATTACCACTTTTTCTGGACAGCCGGCGCCACTGCGCCACTCTCCAGGGACTAACTACGTTGTCGGCGAATTGACCCGATTTACTACTTTTGTAATGCATTTTTGTAGTTCGTCTTACTGCCGCTAGGTGGACCCCTCTACGTCGGCAGTCAAATAACGCAAATGAGATCCAATACCGTGCTCCTTTAATTTGATATGGCGAAGGAGAATACAGGTGTAATCAATGAGAAAGCTTCCCGTAAGCCAATGTCCGCTTTATTGTTAGGCGGACACTCAAATACAGAAAGTCATGTTTATCAATGCCTCTCCAATTGTCGGGTCGCGGCTTATTCCGTCAAATCTTTTGTTGGGGGGGGGGGCATTGGCAAACGGGGACATGAAAAATATTACACCGGACTATAGCGTGGCAATGAGGAACCCACCCGATTTTCTCCCCGTCGGGGGGGGGGGCGCTGCGAGCGGTTGTGTCAATAAAAGCAACGCAAATCGTGTGAGGGCGTCCTCGACGCAGTGCAACAGGGACAGATGTGGAAAAAAGAGGCACAACCCTGCACAGCGCCTCCTAGTGGCAGTAATTTGCAGGTTCTCCATTGGGCCAGCGTTGTTTTTTAAAAACAACTTACGACGCGAATAAATCACGTAACCACATCATGCAAATTTGAAATTGTGACACCTTGTTATATCACGGACTGATTGGCTTTATCCCCACGAATACGTATGGGCCTATTCACCGTTTCGACGGCCCCGCCATCTTGATTTCTACGAAGATTTTGTGCGCGCGCACTTACCTGGTAGGCAAATCAATTGGTCGGATGATACGAATTTGCCTACAGGTGTAACTGCGAATATGCATTTTGCAAGAAATCCAAGATGGTGGGGCCGTCGAAACGATGAATCTTTGGAACATCTATGTCTCCCCAAAATCTCCCCAGTTAATACCTCGCCTCGCACGAAATCAATCCAACATCGATGAAGCCGTTCATCGTTGGAATGAATCCATACAAATTATTGGTCATTACGGTCTCACGGTATTCGACTTCCCTTGGCCATCGGATCTGGGGTCAAGAGTATCACTGGGGTATCAAAAAAACCGATCGAACGAGGGAGTTATTTACAAAGTTTGGCTTCGGGTCATATTACCATAGAGTGGGTTTATTGCAGTTGGGTGACTGGTGATTATGATATTGTGTATCCGGTGTGTCAGGAATTGAAGTCCAGTTTTTTGTTCAACGACGGAGAGGGATGACCAATCGAATAGGCTAATACCGAACAGGACGAAACGGAACGGAACGAAATGGAACAAAATCTAACCATAAAATCTCTGTTTCTCATCAGTAATTATTTCATTACCTTGCTCTCGCACTGCCTTCAGGAGCAGACCTCCTTTCCGTTCCGTTTCATTCCGTTCGGTATTTTGCGGAACGGAGCAAACCCGTTCCATGTGGATAGATTGGTCTTTGCTCCGTTGCGTTCCGTTCCGCCAAATACAAATAGCCCAGATGCTGTAAAAGGATTTCCATGGTTCATTTTTTTCAGGGTTTTTAACAACAGGAGACAGTGACCTTCCGGGCCAGTGGGGACTGTATGACCAGATTCATGCCCTGAAATGGGTCAAGTCAAATGTTCACTATTTCCGTGGTAATCCAAACGAAGTAACAATATTCGGTAACAGCGCAGGAGGTTCGAGTGTCGGGATTCATATTTTGTCTCCTCATTCGAAGGGTAGGTGTAAATCATTTTGTCGTATATCGCACCCAACTTATTGACGCGCCACATGATCCCGCATCACTTTTTATCACTGTTGTTCATTCAAGATGGCTGCCACGGCAGCCATAACTGCGATTTGCATTCTCTTATTAATTTGACGACACTGCTCTGTGTTTAAAAGGTACTAAGTGGATATTTCGCAATTATTTATTGCAAATTGCGTGATTATCTCTGGGCTTGATAGAAATATCGGCGGATTATTGCAAAGCACGTTTTAAACTGCCGCAGCACATTAACCATGAATACCCGCACTGTCGATTAGAATCGCTTTCACTGTCATAGACCTACTATGATGTGAAGAGCGGATTTCGAACGGGATTCGAACCAACAACGTGAGTGGTGTCAGTTGCCGATATTTCCACGGCTGCACCACTGAAATAGTTACTGCTCATACACTGCCATTTGCCGGCAGCTTCTCCATGATATCAACCCAACACCTTCTGCGTTACAAGGACAGAGATCACCGAGGGGTGTTATAAGTATTTCTCATACAAGTGAGAACTAGATAAACATGACCGTTGGGGCACGCTCAGACGAGAGTGGTTCGTAAACGAATAGCTACAGGCTATAATGGCCATTTGGAATCAAGCGATTCGCCATTGATGTCACGAGGCTTGACGAGGTGTTTGGACAAATGGCGGAATCGCCTCGGAATCGTAATGTTCAAAGGACAAAGAACCCGGAGAAGTGATTAAGACTTCTAGTCTTAATTGCGCCGTTATGAATATAGCTCTTCAGAAGCGACCTCCATATTGATATTTTCGCGCTTTATTGCAAAGCAGCTGTACTTCGCGGCTAGAATATGTAAAAAAACGCAATATGGGAAATCAGGTAATTGAATCTGTCCGTTTTTGTCTGTTCCCAGGGTTGTTCGAGAGAGCCGTCATCCAAAGTGGCCCTCCTAATTCGTTTTGGGCGGTGCACGAAGAGAATGCCGATCTAAGAACTTACGTGGAAAAATCATCGAAGATTATGGGCTGTGGAAGTAACCAAATCGCCAACAGTATCGAATGTCTAAAGAAACTTACCTGGCAACGTATTGTTCATCCAAGGGTAATGGTAGTTCATGTTTTTTATCTGAGCATGTTGTTTGCTGCAGTACAGTAAGCGAAAAGCAACCACAACGCTATTGGTTGATAATATAGGTTACACCTTGGTCCACCAGGGTGTGAATAGTGTCATAAAGGATTCCTTTATGGTAGTGTGATAAGATTTGCTTCAGAAAAAATTACCTATGACCTACTTATGATGACCTTGACCCTGAATGTAGGTCATGGAGGTCATAAGCACAGCGTATGAACTTGTGACCTACTTATGATGACCTTCAGCAGGGTCAGATGAATCTAGGTCATTGGATCCGACTTTGTGAGTAGGCCTACACATTGACCTTGATTCACTATTATGTGACGTATTTCTGGTTATATCAGAGTGCTCATGTTGGAGAAAACCGGCTGAAGACCCTGAAAAATCGTGTACTTGATGTTTCCACGTGGCCACTTTGTGAATTGTGAGTTACTGTGAAGCGCGGAAATTGATGTCGCCATCTAACAAGGTGGATTTTAGAATGCGATCATCTCTCCCGAGTTACTCAAGGTCATAATTGTTTTTTCTGTACCGCAGCTTCCGCGCATCACACCCTCAGCCACCGATCTGAAACCATATATAGACGGTAAACTTTTGCCGGCAAGTATCAATCTGATGCTGCGAAACGGATCAGTAAACAATGTCCCGATCCTGACCGGCACAACGAAAGACGAATGGGCAAGGAACCTCGGCTGGTTCATCGATCCATTGCTTTCAAGAAACCACTCGTTGGGTAAGTTCCTGCAGTAGAGGTCGTCCTACCATCATTTGGTAAGTTCCAGATTATCAGATAATTGGTAAGTTTCAGACGGCTAGCACAGGCAATGATTACAGAATCGCAGACATCGACAGTCTTCAAGCTTGAACCCCCCAGTTTTAAATCTTCAAGCTTGAATTCGCGGGCTTCAATCTTCAAGCTTGAAATCACGGACTTCAATCTTCAAGATCCGGACTTCAAGCTTGAAGATTGAAGTTCGAGTTCAAGCGTGAAGATTGAAGTTCGGGTTCAAGCATGAAGCTTGAAAAAGTTCGAGTTCAAGCTTGAAGAATGAAGTCCAGGTTCAAGCATGAAGATTGAAGTTCGAGTTCAAACTTGAAGTTCGAGTTCAAGCTTGAAGATTGAAGTTCGAGTTCAAGCATGAAGATTGAAGTTCGAGTTCAAGTTTGAGGATTGATTGAAGCTTGAGTTCGAGCTTGTGGATTGAAGTTCGAGTTCAGGCTTGAAGATTGAAGTAACTGTTCGAGTTCAAGCTTGAAGATTGAAGTTCGAGTTCAAGCTTGAAGATTGAAGTTCGAGTTCAAGCTTGAAGATTGAAGTTCGAGTTCAAGCTTGAAGATTGAAGTTCGAGTTCAAGCTTGAAGATTGGAGTTCGAGTTAGAGCTTGAAGATTGAAGTTCAAGTTCAAGCTTGAAGATTGAAGTTCGAGTTCAAGCTTTGAAGATTGAATTCGAGTTCAAGCTTGAAGATTGAAGTTTAGAGTTCAAGCTTGAGAATTGAAACTCGGGCAAGCTTGAAGATTGGAGTTTGGTTCAAGATTGAAGAATGAGCGTTCTGGGCTTTCGCAGGTTTTGTTTATTCAGTCTTGTATTCATTTCTCATCATCTTCAGATAGCAATTTTGATGACGGTTTCGACCGGCCGACATTTTTAAGGGCTCTGGAATACGTAACCACCGAAAGATTTGGGTGGCCGCGGAACCTTGCTGAAATATTCCAATATGAGTACACTGACTGGACAAAGCCTAATGACCCCGTAACTAACAGGGAAGAATATATTCAGGTACGATTGGCGTCGATTTCAAGCATTTTGAGTAGAATAATGTCTGCTTATTAGTGTTTTGGGGGCCTTTTTCTTCTGATATAGGCCTGTACATCATATAAAACGTTATTGGCCTACATCGCACTTGCGACTGGATACTGATCTTCCTAACTGCGGAGGCAACTGCAGTCGCTAGAATCGATGTAGGCCTACGCATGCACCCTGCGACTCGCTGGAACTCAGTGAGAAATCGCCAGTCGCCGCGAGTTCCACATGTTCAACTTTCTAGTTGTATCCAGTTTCGTTCAATGACTGATCAGATCAGTTGCTTCCAGTCGCAAGTGCGATGTGCGATGTGCGATGAGTTTTATGATTTGGTGAAATTCTCACGCAATTTTACAGATATTGCATTTTTATACACGCACTCTCTGTTGAAAGTCGGCCTGTGAGTTCATAGCTGAATTTTTCAGAAGATTTTGTCTCTTGTTCAAGTTTTTCACTGATGTATCCATGGTGGCCCCAACAGTGGTCATGGCACAGGATCTTGCCCGGCGGAATGTCCCGATCTACATGTACACGTTCAATCATGCACATCAGATGTACCAGCGGAAGATGACAGCCAACCCGATGAAACAAAGACCAATGGGAAGTTGGCTGGCGAATTCAAGTTACCACGAAATCGAGCTGAACTTTGTGTTCGGGGCGCCGTTCACGGGCAGGGCTGTTTGGCATGGTGGTAACTTCACAGATGACGATAGGGAAGTCAGCAAAGTTGTCATGAAGCTTTGGAGTAATTTTGCTAAACACGGGTAAGGCCAAGCGCACATTTGCGGCAAAACTCAATGCGGTAGGCGTGTTTTTAAAGTCGACTGACCCAACGCTGTCGACTCGTCATTCAGACGGGTCAGTCGATTTAAAAAACACCCCTACCGCATTGAGTTTTGCCACAAATGTGCGCTCGGCGTCCAGAGTTTTCGGAAAGCCCCCGGAACCCCAAGGCGAACGCCAAATCCCGTTGTGTGATGCCACGAAGAGAGCACCGAACAAAAGGATAGACGTTCGTGTTGGAGTTTCGAGGCCTTTGGGAAAACTCGGCATGGAACTACAGGTGTATGAAAGGAAAACATCCCTATTTTCTTTGACTGCACTGCACAATTCCCCAAAAGATAGTAAACATAAGTCGTCTCCAAATCTCGCAAATTTTCGACCCCAACCGGGGTCTTCCTCAGGCACTTTCTAGTCGAGATCCCAGAAGTGACGTGGGGTTCTCAACTAGAAAGTACCTGAGGAAGACCCCCGGGTTGGGGTCGAAAATTTGCGAGATTTGGAGACGGCCTATGTTTTCTATCTTTTTGTGTGTCGTTTTTGTGCTCTATGTTGGATATCTGCGCAATTCACATAAGCTCTATTCACACACTGGTATTAATGAATTTCAGTGGTAACTTTTGTCCTTCGTTTTTCTTTTCCTTTCCACAGACAACCGACACCTTCAGTATCAGCAGACCGCGAAGGAATCCACTGGACCAAATTCCATCCAGATTCCACTGACTACCTTCACATTGGGACTAAGGAACGTAAAATGAAAAAGAACTTAAGGTCTCATCGGGTGGCTTTGTGGAACGAACTAGTACCAAGTCTGACCAAAATATTCGAAGAGGTCGAGGAGTATCGGAATCGACGGACTTTTGAAGTGGAAATGTGGGTTTTTATTGGTGTGTCACTCGTCCTAGCCGTGGCTGTGGTAGTTCTACTGACCATTGTGTGTAAAATAAAGCGTGAAAACGAAAGTTATAAATGGAACAGTAACAAATCAGTTCAGGTGTGAAAGAACTTGCTCGAGATTTTTTTAAGGATTCGATTCTTAATGTTGAATTCCATTTATCATTGATTCCTGACTGAATTATACGACTCCTGCGGCCGACGGACGACGACACTGGTCGTTGATTGTCTCAGCACTGCCCGATTCCCTCGCAATATCAGGAAGCTGCTAACTCTTACTACCGCCACTTGGAGGTGCTGTGTTCTTGACGTTTCCTCCCTGCGCTTGCTTTAGCCTGTTCCCTAGCCCCCGTTTCAGCGCCATCTAAACGGTGGCCAGGGAACCAGGCTACGCTTGCTTTCGCCTTTTGTTTACAAGGCCGCCTACTTGAACAAATATAAAAGGCGCTCTGAGCGTCTGTACCTCTTTTTTTCGTCATCTCGTCTAAACTAGAGCAACCTTGATCAAGGTTGCTCTAGTTTTAACGTCTTGGTTCAACTGCTCGCAGCGCCGCCCTTTCGGGAGAAAACGTCAAAAGGGTTCCTCATTGAGGGTTAGTTTCAAAGAATACTCAATAAAACGGAACACACGATTTGGAGAAAAACGTGATGAAATTTTGTTATGTTTGAATATGGTTGTTGTCTTGTTTTTGTGACATCGATGTTGTTACAATGGCCTTCAGAGTATGAATGGAACTACGTTATTGGTTTTTTTCTTGAAAAAAAAAGAAATTTGAATATTCAGATATTAGACCGAGTGTAATGTGGCGAAATAAAACCACAATCCAATTTGCAACCTGAGTGATTATGATGCAGGAAATTCTCGAGTTCATGAATTGAGAAGATGCCAATGTACAGTGCATGTACATACATGAACAGTTGTAGCCTAATATCTTCAATGGGAGACTTTTACTGACTTCACTGACGTTGAGGAGGCGCACGTCTCTGAAAGTTTGTGACCGTTTTACTAGGACCGCTAACTGTGGTGGTGGCCTCTGAAACTAGTAGCACATCAGGCGATATCGCAAGCGATCTAATCGCAAGCGATCTAATCGCCACTGATCACCAGCCACCGCAGACTAGGCGATATCGGTGTTGGTATTCAGTTTGATATTGGGCGATTGTCGCTGGCGAGAAGATTCCACGCATCACTGTCCACCGCACACCTCGCGTCAACAGCCGATCTTGCTCGGTGGCAATCGCAACCTTATTTACAAAGCTCTCGTAACTTTCATGGAGTGCGTAAACACTATTGTCCATTTGCGGTCAACCTTACAAGACAAAGGATTTGCACACGTGGGCTTTGCGAATAAGATCCGACATCGCCTGTGCAAATACCCCGCACACGAGCAACTGCTGAGCAAAATTTCATTCGTTACATTTCGCTCGGCAGTTTTTGCTCTCGCGTGCGGCAAAATTTGCTGAGAGTAGACTGTGCTTTGATAAACATACAGAATGTGGGAAAATCTCACTAATGGTGTGTGGGACGTTTTGAAATAAAGCATATCTCCATTCATGTAGAATCTATATGTGTGTATAAATAAAATGTAATAAAGTCGTTAACAACACTGTTGGTGTTCATTCATTTATCACTAACACAAGGAGGAACAGGTCTTGAACCACACAATGAAACATGAACGACAAAACAACATGGACATCATTTCCGGAAGGCCTGAATGGGATTCAAAAGGGTCGAAGTTCTCATCTCATATCTTGGTTCGGTCACTGGTCATAATGCCGCTGGTGTCGATATCGACTTATCACGACGGAGGCACTCTGTACGTAAAATCAATTCGTCCCCTGGCCCTGACCCCGCTGTAGCTTGTTCAGCTTCGCGTCGGTAGGCCTAGCCTAGGGACACACCGGTTATAAAAACAAGATGGCTACACGGCCACGGAGCCTTGTGAAGCGTTTGTTCACTGGTGTGGTGTCCGGAGCTCTCTGTCTGGCACAGTCAGAAACTGAACAAGTTTTACATTACATGTGATCTGACGCGCTTCCCGAGAATAGAAGACGTTTTGGATGTATTTTGCCCTTTGATAATTTCCATTCAGTTCTGCGCCGTAAAAACTATATCCTAAAATTTATCCGCGTTGGCTTGCAATAGAAACCAGTAGGCCTACGCCACGCCTCTCTTGGCTATACGCAAATTCGTATCTTGCCGGTTTCCCGCCGGCGCGATTAGACTAGTTCCATTCTTTGCCGCTCCACTCCCGCGGCGCTACTGTCAGTTTTACGAGCGCCACGAGAGAGTAGCGGCTAAGACCAGAACCATTTGGCTACGTCATCAAAACACTGACCTGTGATGACGTCATTAATATCAGGGGCAAATCATTCACATATGAACGGCCAAAGCGCTAGTGGCATGACAGGTAGTCATGGTTGTCGTGTAAACAACATTCACATTCATGATGAGATTTAAAGTCCTGATGAGGGTAGCCTACTTTTAGTTCTTACCCAAACACTACTTTAGCTAAATGTCCGATAGTTGAATAGGTGGCTGGTGGTGGGCCTAGCCTAGTGGCAGTGCCGGATGATGATCATTGACTGCATGCAGAGATGCACTGCACTGTCCTGTCCTGTGCATGCAGCACATCATGAGCAGGAGTGCACTCCGTCTGCACTCTGCATGCAGTGCAGTGATGATGAGTGAGTGACTGCACTCACTCACTTGACATTTGTCTTGTCGAGTCACTATACTCAGACAGGCTAAAGTTTAGAATCCCCGATTGGAAGTGACTGACGTCGTCCAACTGTGGCGCTGACTGACAATTTGTGGTGGTGGTCGAAAAAAACAGAATAGGCCTAGGCCTATTCTGTGATGTGATTAGGCCTATATTAAACGTGTTAAATTCTGATGTGGTTTACAATTAATTTTCGAGAGAAAGAAAAAGAAAAAGATTTTTAAAAGAAATATTGAGGTGGAGGATGGTACAATAACAGTACAAAAAAAGGGGTGGTGGATGGTGGAGGATGGTAGTAGATGGTGGAGGATGGCAATTAGCATGACCGCCCAATGGCAGTGGATTTACCATACATGTAGACCTAGGCCTATAGCATACCATAGCCTATAGTGCTTGCACAAGTGACAAATATATAAGAATGCTTAGACAGAGGCCTACATTATTATTTCAGGTTCATCACAGAGCTGGTGGCAAAAATTGAGAGTCATGCCAACTAATTCTGGTGATGGGAGGAAGAGCCGTAGAGGACTCGATCCCCTCATGGCTACTGATGCTGAACGGTTATCAACGATGCCCCAAGCTGATCCGGTTGACCTGCACTCAGAGAAGGGCGAGAATAACCTGTACCAAATGTCATATCTGCCCTTCGGACAGGTACATTTAAACACTACTTCTGTTAAAAGTGCTTTTTGTAATAACTGGGGCAGACTTAGTTCCACAATCTTCATTCTTTGCCAAATTGGCCGTGTATTGAAAACTTATAAACTGACATTGATAAGTATGGCATGTATGGTCAAGATGGTACAAGTAAGTGGCTCAACGATGATGAAGTCTGACATGTCCGATTGTTGCAATTCACGACCTTCCAGATTTGGTTTGTCATTGCAGAAAGACATTCAGAAGCGATATGAAGACATTCTTGGGCCATTGTCACTCTTTGCACCATATTCCCATGAAGATGGTAAGTTGAGCTGCTGGCCTGGGACTTAGGAAACTGGATTCTGGCTGCTGAAACTATGCTTCTGTGTGCTTCTGAGATTCATGAATCTATGCCTCAGTTTCACTCAGAGCTGACATCGTCCTTTCACAAAAAACTTACAAACAGAAAACTTTTTAATTTCAGTTCTTGCTGGGGATGAAATTGAAATGGAACGGCCTGTTACCCCAATTAATGTAAGTACTAGTATAACAAATATTGAAATTGTTTTACATTCTTTATTATTGGTTCAATACCATTATCTGCATCTTGGCTGTTGAGTAGCATGACTCAGTTTAGTTGCATTTCAATGAGGAAAAACGTACAAGACTATGTCACAGAACTGAAAGCTGGCCTGACAGTTCAAGGGTCAGGGGTGTAAATTGAAAAAAACTACCCTTGCCTACAATCCACTTACAGCGTTTTGTAATTTTGCATTCCGCCTTTTCCAGGAGGAGATTAAATCGGCGCCATTGACCTTCAATAAGCTTGCTATGTATGTAAAACGGAGAATCACTGCCAATCCTGAAAATCCCCATCTTGGAGTAGAAGATCAACAAGAATTGGTAAGTTTCAAGATAAACCGTGTGTAACTTCAGCGAATGCATTGGAGTTTTCCATGTCTTTGCCCAATGAACATCTGTTATGAATAGGCCTATAGCATGATACCCGTGGTGAGCCATATTCACACAGGATGCATGTGGCCAGGGGATGGTATAAGGGATAAAAAAATATAATGCCACCCACTTAAGGACCACCCCCATGTCATTCTCAACATTCCTTGTGAAAATGGTGCCATTTTGATCAGAAACCACGGAGGAGTTAGCGGCCGAACTTAAAACTATTACCATCAATTATAATAACTAGCATGATACCCGTGGCGAGCACATACTCACAGGATGCATGTGGCCAGAGGGTGGCATAAGGGGTAAAAAAAATATAATGCCACCCACTACCACCCCATGTCATGTCCTCAACATTTCCTGTGAAAATGGCGGGTGCCATTTCGATCAGAAACCACGGAGGAGTTAAAGGTCGAACTTAAAGTGCCACCGTCAGTTATAGTATAGATTTAATATGTAAGATGCCCAATAGTATTCCTGCCGTGATGTTCTGATGTTTTATTTCAGGCTTCTATTCTGATGGGTGAAGTCAATGGAATATGGCCAGACATAAGACAGCAAGTCGATGACCCATTTTTGGTAAGTTTACATTGACATTTCCCAGAA
>NMRB01000138.1:577302-594387 GCA_002633025.1 Notospermus geniculatus
AGGCCACACTTTTTTTATTCTTTGGTTTACGGGCCCGCCGACGTGGCAAAATGCCATTCCGAAAAAAAAATAAAATTGGGAAAATCAGTTACTTTTATTGCCTCCGAACTTCAAATGAAGTCTTCTAAGAAAAAAACAAATGAATGGAGTTGTTTTTATTCCCGCCGACCTTGATTTCAGCTGTCACGACTGCTAAAATAAATAAAACCAACTGACATACGCCTATTTCCTGGCAGCGACGGCGGAAAGAAGCAGAAAAGAGGCATTTGTCAAGAATTTTTTGGTTTTTTATTTCCTCCGAGTTGTCTTTCTTGTCATTCAAAAGGTGAAATGAAAAAACTGAACTGAACCAAAGTTTTTTTTAATTTTTATTCCGTCCTCCGTACCTGGGCTCAAAATCTTTGTGCCCGTAAACCAAAGAATATAATAACCGTGGCCTTATTGGTTCAATACCATTATCTGCATCTTGGCTGTTGAGTAGCATGACTCGTCAGTTTAGTTGCATTTCAATGAGGAAAAACGTACAAGACTATGTCACAGAACTGAAAGCTGGCCTGACAGTTCAAGGGTCAGGGGTGTAAATTGAAAAAAAAACTACCCTTGCCTAAATCTACTTACAGCGTTTTGTAATTTTGCATTCCGCGTTTTCCAGGAGGAGATTAAATCAGCGCCATTGACCTTCAATAAGCTTGCTATGTATGTAAAACGGAGAATCACTGCCAATCCTGAAAATCCCCATCTTGGAGTAGAAGATCAACAAGAATTGGTAAGTTAAACCGTGTGTAAATTCAGCGAATGCATAGGAGCTTTCCATATCTTCTCCCAATGAACATCTTTTATGAATGTGTCCCATAGTACCGGTATTCCTGCTGTGATGTTCTGATGTTTGATTTCAGGCTTCTATTCTGATGGGTGAAGTCAATGGAATATGGCCAGACATCAGACAGCAAGTCGATGATCCATTTTTGGTAAGTCACATTGACATTTCCAAGAATGAAGTGGATTTCAGCTTACCTGGCTGAGCTACTGCATTTTCCTGTTCGAGCATTTTTCTGCTGTTTGGAACTGATTGGAAGTTATCAGCATATTTTCTTCACCTTAAAACTGGGGAACTTGGACTGGTTATCACCCAATATTTTTTCAGACTCCAGAAGAAAACAAGGAGCTACAAAGAAGAATTTCCATCCACATTGTAACCGTCTGTGAGACGTTGTTCAATCACTATGTTGGAAAGGCACAAAGTAAGTTCACTGCTTGAAATGTTGTCCAATTACCCCTGGCTGTCGTGGCTCAAGACTACATTACAAGTCCAAGTCTTCATACCCAGTCAGATATCGGTACTGATTCCAGCTCTGGCGTGCCATTCTTTGGTTGAATGCCGCCACCCATTTCTTTTGCTATTGGTTCAGGGCGTGCCCCAAAATGACAGACAGGGTTGACAAATTTATTATAGCATTTTTTCTCTCCACTTTTTATAGTTTTGAATAAGAGAGGTGTGTTCAGTGGTGCTGCGAATATGAGTCGGTTAAAAGCCCAACTGGCACTGGATGCCAATAAATTGTAAGTACAATGTATCAGATGTTTTTGAGTAGCAATTTAGAGTAATGAAATCAGATGCCATTACAGGGTCCCCGCGCATCCTTGAAAAGTCTTAAAAAATCTTAAATATCAAAAAGCGTTTTCAAGGCCTTGAAAATGTCTGGAATTTCACACTTTTGATCGTGATGTCTTTAAAAAGTCTTAAATTTCATTTTCGGAGTGTTGTGAATTTTTAAAACATAGTTATTTTTCTAAGGGAGTTGTTTTTGCAGGCTGGTGTCATCTATCGATTGTGGCGACTAGCCCATTGGCCAACCACACACTGGGTGTTAATTTTCCAATAAAAAGTCTTGAAAAAAAGTCTTAAAAAGGTCTTAAATTTTATTGACACAGAGCCGCAGGAACCCTGCATTAATGTAGGCCTATTTGTTTTATGTTTCAGCCTCAACATATTAATCATTCGACGATACCTTGTGGGTGACATGCGCGGCAAAACTGAACACATGGTAGAGATGCCTGATGATGACAAATCAGAACACGCCAGTCAAGGTAGACCATCATCGCAGAAACCTGCATCGCAGTCTCCAGCCCTTACCTACCGGACGCTTATTGTAAGCAGTCGACCAAGTGACAAGCAAAAACAGCCGCTGGAAAGGACAATTGAGGATGACATTTTGGAGGTACGTTGTTTTCCTAGTTTCCTCTAGTATTAGTGGGTCATATGAATAAGACTAGTAAATGCTTTTACTTCAGTTTTGCAATAAAAATGCACTAGGCAATGCTGTAGAAATCCAAGGTAAGAGCATTTGCTTAGCCTTTACTGATATGGCCCAATCAGTCCTAATGAGGAACTTGCATACTGCCACTTGAAGGCGCTGTGATTTGTTGTACATGTACCTCATTTTTTGCGGCGTTTCATGACCTGACTTTATTACATTTGCTCTGTTTTTAACGTCTTTGGTACAACTGCCCCTAGTGCCACCCTGCCAAGGTAGAAAGTCAAGAGGGTTCCCCATTCAGACCTAATGTCACTCTCTGCTTTGTGCCTGAAAGTAATTTGTTTGTGTTGGTCAGTCCACTTGAGGTAGATTTATTTTGGACAACATTGACTGATACCTCATTGATTATCATTTCAGCTTCAAGAACAAATGCCAACCCTTCAAAGCGAGAAAGTAATTGAGATGCTCGAACAGATGGGTCTCGATAAAGAAAAGTCTTTGAGTTCAGAGTCTTCAGGTTTGTTTATTTTATCACAATGAATGAAATGAATGCCGTCTCCAACTGCAGCCCACAATGGGATGGGACTGGGCCAAAGCACAGTACAATGTATAGCTAGCCTGAGTCTTAAAACTGGTACATTATGTTATTGGACCTTTGCCTCCGGCTGGATATTTACACAGTTATTTCACAAGGCCCTCTATAGGTTGTCCTACAGGAGAGCTATAGGCCTACATGTACACGTAGATCTTTAGTAAATGGCTCATTGTGTTTCCCTATATGCCGGGAATTTGGCACCAATTTTTAGCCCCTCAAAACACTTCTTGTCATCACTCTAGGTTCACCGCCACCAGTCCTCGATCTGAAAGCCCAGAAAGAAGATGAAGAAAGGTAATGACATCTCCCATGTTAGAAAGCCCACCTTTAGAATCTGTGGACTCAAATTTCTTCTTGGTCACGGATATTAATAGGTATCCATGTGTTAGATATCCAACATGGAGCACAAAAAGCGACACACAAAATGATAGTAAAAGTACCCCGGTAAAAGTCGTCTCTGAATTTTGCAAATTTTCAACCCCTGAGGAGGGGTAGAAAATTTGCGTAATTCGGAGACGACTTTTACTTTTACTTCCGGGCATGCACGTGTTAGGTGTATCAAAACAGGATTGGTAGTTCTGTAAATGTCCAAGAGATGTCGTTCAAAACAAATGCATGTATCAATTGTAGGTTTGTACCTTGCTGACAATGTCATCTGTGCGGTCCCAGTTACCCTATCTCTACTCTAGTGTGTTTATTTTCAGGAGAGAACGAGACATAGAATTGTCGAGGACCTTGCTACGACGCCATGACTCGCTTGGTGACATTGCTCGTGGTGAAACCTTGGCTGAGGAACTTGAGTTGTTGCTAGAGAAGGTGCATGAGCGTCCTAATTCTGTAGCACAGAATATGAAATCTCCTAAAAAAGAAAAAGAAGAGAGAAAAAAGACCGATAAAGAGGTAATGATATATCAGTCGCAGCATTTATGTTTATGTCAACATCAGACTTTCATATTCGCCATAGTGAGGAAATTATGCGAAGAACATTTGACGCCATTGGCTTGTGGAAACAACGCTGCAAAATGCACTGGGAACTGGTTTTGGTATGTGTGCGCCTTTAGCCCTTAGAAAAGTGGGAATGAGTTAACCATTTTGCTGCCTTGTGCGGCGAAAGTTGAATACGGTAGGAAGTTCAGTTCTGCCACTTGTTTCAGATGGTGTGGTGAACACTGTTATAACCTTTTTCGCTTGAGAGAGAAGGTCATTAGCGACGGGACCGAAAGAGTATTGATTGGAATGTAATTTCTGTGCTGGTGATTTTTGATGCACTTTTTAGCAAAAAAACATGAAAACTATACCATTTTACCAGTGAAAGGATTAAGTAAAATTTTCTGCACGTACTTTTCAGCCCAGTACCAGAGAGTATGCTGCAAATGATCTCAAGAAGCTGTGTGCTAGGACAAAGGACAATACGCCCGACGGCGAAGCTGATGATGACTTACCTCCTCTGCTACAGGCGTTAACAAGGACGACCAAACATGATAACATGAAAGAAAAATATGACAAACAAATCAAAGAGCTTGAAAATAAGGAGAAAGAAGAACTGGAAAAGTGAGTGCAGTCTTGGCCAGCAGAATTGTATTGAATTGAATAGCTTACTGTCCCCTGTGATTGTCTGAAGAGCCAGGGATTTGGTCAGTTGTTCCTGGTGATTCACCCCATTATTATTGCTCAATTTATAAATATTGCTTATTATGCTCGGTTATCAAATTCAAATATTCTCAGTCTAAAACAGATCTGGAACTATCAAGATACTAAACTCTAACATCTCTTCTTTCATCAGATTGCCAGTCATCAGGGAGGCAGCTGTTCCACAACCTGCAACAATCTCTACAAAACTTCCAAATAAGGTAAGGATTATAATGCTCACTGCTTATGAGATGATTCTCCAGCCCTGTAAAAGAAGACGTTTGTGTTTGTAGTGTGATATCAACTATGATAGAGGTTATCATCCAAATTCACTTTTCAATATGGAACTCGAATGAGCTGCTCATTCAGCGCTACTATCTGAACATTTCCAAACAGTACCTATTTGTAACTTGGATGGAGTGAGGCAAGGTAGGCAAAGAGACCTGCCCAGTCTCACGCCGACAGTGGTATTTGAACCAGGGACTTCATGACTGCTAACTAGAGACCTGAGCCACTTGACCACCGTGGCTCTCTGTACATAGAGAACTTCATTTGGATAATGATAAAAAACATACGAGGACAGTGATTCCCAGTTAATTATGAGTCCTTGTCAATACATTTCTTTTCCTTCCAGATGCTTGTGCGTACGTCAGATGTCCGAGTGTCTGGAAGAGTTTGTATGTCCAAAGTGACCATAGAAAAGAACTCGACAGTCTACAATGATCTTCTTGGCGAGGTAAGATGGTTCTTGGTATTCTGTTGTATTATATTGGATTTTTGTCAGGGCTGAAGTCAAAGAAATATTGGCCCTGGAAAGTATGAAAGACGCCGTACCAAATAACTCAAGTACTAGGTACAAGGCCCCATGGCTTACTTACTGCTCCCTCCGATGACGGACATGAAGAGCCATGGATGATTAATCTCATATGGCCAGGCTTCCATATGGGCAGTACTCCTCGCTTACTTGTAGAATTCATTGTTTCAGATCGATCAAAATACCCTGATAAAGATGGACAAGAACCTCTTCCTTGGAGATGAGATCAAAGAAGTGTACAAAGAGATCATGCAGACAGTACCAACTGATCACTTGGAGTTAGAGAATGTAAGTCTTTACCTATACTGCCTCTGGACCTGAGAGATTTCATGTATTTGTGTTGGCTTTCTATGGGCATCTCAACCATACACAAATACGGGCAGTTGTTTGAGTCACTTGTCTCAGTGTAAGTCGTTAGAAAGTAGAGTTAGAGAATGTGAGTTTCCTTTGTCAGCGCACCTCCATGTTAGTCTGGTTCCCTGACCTGCTGTATGATGGCGCTCACTGATGGTGCGATACAGAGGTCAGGCAGGCGCCGCGTCGATACTGAGCTAAAAATAGAACATTAGTCATGCACTGACTGTTATGGGATATCGGGATTCGTTGTACATTTGTGTGTGAAAACTGTCAAAATGCTGGGTGTTCTTTATGTTCTCGGTGCACCAGTATCAGCTCTGCCTCTGCATCGTCCTGTACAGGTATCGCAAGAGAAATAATCCCGAAGTTGTAGGGTCAAAAGGCTGCACAATCGGCTTGATGTTCGATGTTGCGAAACATCCTGTTGCTAAGTGACGTCACAGCAAAATTGTCAGGATCTTGACAATTTTAGATCACGTGATCAGTATTAACGGTGGCGCCTGCCTGACCTCTGTATCGCACCATCAGTCAGCGCCATCATACAGCAGGTCAGGTCAGGTATTTTAGAATGCTCCTCAGCGTAAAGAGTTCCTCTAGGCTATTGTTCTCCTGTTGAGAACAATAGCCTTGAGGAACTCGTTTACGTTGAGGTGCATTCTAAAATACGGGCCTTTGACATGAGAAAGAAGAGTTAGAGAATGTGAGTCTTCTTTGTCTTTGGTCTCTCCAAGTGGGAATTTTCTCGTGCCAGTTGGCTCTCTATGGGCAAATCAACCATAGAAAAAACTACGGGCAGTCGTTGTGTCATTGGTCCCAGCATAAGTTGTAAGGAAGTCAACGGTTGTGAATTGCCCATTGAGAGCCAATTCGCATGAGAGACTGGGACTGTCATGTGGAGTACTGTTTTTAATCTTGTTTATAACAATCTGTTCTCCATCAGTTTTTTGTACAGCATCAAGATAACGCATGCCATGTCTTCTTCTTAATAGGATGTTCTAGTTGAACCCACGGCACCTGAAGTCAACCTCAGCAGCATCCTCATGCCATCTGCCTTGTCGAAGAAGAAGAAGGAGAAATTTGTCAACAGTTCCTTGCAGAAGAGTAAGGTCCCACCGTGGGGTCATGAGAGCATTGCAGAATGGGCAAAGAAGTAAGTTACACTGTAAAGTATTATGAGGAACCTAAATATGAACCCATCTTGATAAAGCTTGGTCTGCACAGACCCTTGAAAAGTCTGTAATTGGTATGTATACCCGGTACTCAATTTGCCCATACTACAGGCCGTTGTCCGGGTTGTCTTCTTCTGTGGTGGTATTGTGTAGATAATATACCGGTACATGTCATGTACCGGTATACCCGAAGTCAGTGGTAATATTCTGATTTTTGTTTTTAGTCCTGCTACACAATTAAAAGATTTGAGAGGGGAACTGCATGTGAGTAACTTTGGATTAATTCTTTTTATCAAAGCTGGTGTACATGTAGATGTCCATTTCATAGTGTTTGAATGTGATCATCAGTGTCGACAATTTTCAGATTTTCAGTTCAGTTGGCATCGTCAGCAGAGCTGAAAAGATGAACTCTTTCCATGGTCACTGTTGTCCTGTGTGTCTAACCTCTTTGGGTGGTCAACTGAGTGCAAGGCCCGTGGATCTCGTGTTTTCTCATCGTTATAAAGTATTTTTGATTAGGATTTTGGTAAATGTACAAGAAATTTATGTTAAAAAGGAGTTGTGTGCAGAATGTTCAGCACCTTAATGTGACAAGTGTTCTGTTGCACTACCTGTCATTGTGAACTTCCTTGATTTGTCATGTATATTGTTTTTCAGAGTCCTGATGATAAAGACGTCCTCTCCATCCCAGGCAAGGTATTAACAATGGAAGAGTACAAGGCCCAGTTACAAGAGGCACCACGACTGGTCCAGGAGAGATTTTCACGGAGTTACGCGTCATGGTTGGCATGGTGGAAGAACAACGTCAACACGGATGACTACATGAAGTACCTCAACAGTCAGCAGTCGGATTACATGGGATATATTTTCCATTTTTACGATTCGGACGATGAGGATGATGATGAATCTAGTGCAAGGAGGACACAATTACTTACGGAGGCTGAGCAAATGTAAGATCTTAACCATTTCGTTGCTGGCTGTATTTGTGTGTCATTAGGTAGAATATTGATTCCTGGTATAAACTGGGATGATGATGTCATTGCTGGGACATATATGTGAGGCAGTCTAGGAAAACCCGTCGCATGTCGCTTTTGAGGAAAGTGTAAATGGCCTTGGTGAACCCGCACATTTCAATCGCTGAAATGTACTTCTAATAGGTAAACAGTAGTCAGCGCACAGGCAGTCTGACAGCCCTTGTTGATCATTCAGCAACATCCGACGGGTTTTCCTTTACCGCCTCACATATTGTAATGCAATGTAACCTCAAAACAGCATCATGATGTCACTTATGACCCAACGTCAACCTTTGGCATTCTGCGTCACGATCCAGAGTCCTGATTGGCCCTTGAGATAGATAATCATGGAAGTTTGTAGTTTGTGATCAATGTGTTGGCTTTGTAGTTTGTGATCAATGTGTTGGCTTTTCAATCTGATTTCATTTGACCATGTTGCCTGCTATGCCTTGTTCTACGAGGTATGTGTCTATCATCTTGTCAGTAATGTTTCAAAACAATCAATTTTGACAGGAAAAAACAGAAGAAGATTAATGAGCTAAGGAAAGTGAAGTCAGACTTTACACCCGGGATGTGGAATTTCAATTCTATCCTGATGGGTGGCCTCGGGAAGGACCCAGAATTAGAAGGTCAGTAAAGAATGTTCACCCTACATCACACTGGCATGCTTGATTATGAATTCTGACTTGATCAGACTTCAACAATATCTGGGCCAGAGACTTTTTTCTATGGTTCCCTTGAATGCCGAGTCATGTCAGTACGATGACATCAATCTGCTAGAAATGTCCTAATGCACATCGTAATGCACTTGAAAAGAGCGTTATGATGGTATATATTGAAAATTCTTCTTCCAGATGAAGATCACGATACAGCCAAGAGTGAGACAACAGAAGATGCAAAATCATCACGTTCATCAAGAATTGCAAAAAGATCAACGCGCAGGTCTTTGGATGGTTCCACGTTATCTCTAGGGCCATTGACAGCCAGCAGGAAACTAGGCGAGATGGGGTAGGTTGATGAATCCTCTGGAGTTGATACATCCTCAGGCGTGGATCCAAGGGGGGTGCACCTGCCGCACGCCCCCCCCTTTCGGCCAATAAATCTGTAAAATCGACCGTGAAATTCTGACATTTGGAGCAAATCGTTGAAATTCATCGCAGATTTCAATGTTTCTAGCACAGTGCACCCCCTCTTTCCCGAAATCGTGGATCCATCCCTGATCCTGAGGATCTCAGGTCATTTACGGTGATAGCAGACCATAAGTAATGAAGTATAGAGCAGGAAATAGACCAACAAGACAAAATCTGCCACATTTTTGTTCCCTATTTTTTTCATTGGTCTGCATTCAAACCATACTCCGTACATTCATTTTTTTCAGTGACAGATCAAGAATGGTCTCAAGAACAACTGAGCACACATTCACTGCAGTTTCAGAAAGTGCTGTAAGTTCTTGGTTATACCCTCATCTGATATCCATCCTCCCAGGGTAGGGCTTTGGTCTCGCTCCTCCTCATACACTGTAAGCATATGAAGAGGAGTGAGACCAAAGCCCTGTCGTGGGAGGATGCAGATTTATCACTTTCCTGTTGATATGGTTTTCATGATCGTCAAAAAAAGATAAATGATCGAGTTAAACTGGTAACTTTTGTTCCTTTGCTTCTCATGTTTTGTGGTGGCAGCCCTGTGTTACCGAAAAATATCACATCTATTTCATGAAATATCCAGAGCCTGCTACCAAAAGATATCTTTTCTATTTCCAGAAATCTCCTGAGCCTGAAGTACCGGTCATTTCACCTCAGGATCGACTAGAAAGAGTCTGGGCTTTACTTCAGATGCCTGATGCCCTCAAACTAGACATGGCTATCAAGTACAGTACGGACAAATATATCAACCAGCTGGAAGATGTAAGTTGGTGGAAAAAAGATTCAACATGGAATGGAGGAGGGGACATCGTGTCTATTTTGATCTCATTATGGAGCCTTGGTAGCCTAATGGTTATCATGTCTGCTGAGCAAGTCAAGTGGCAGGTCCCGGCTTCGAATTCAGCCTGGTCCAAATGCGATTCATCTTCCCTGGCTCTTCATTTCCATTGCATAGGACAGTAAACTGTGGTGCCTTGTTGGCTACCTTGTGCCTTTGCAAAGGGCTGGTAAAAGACCCCATCCAAGTGAGGAATATGATAGCTTGAGGTGACCTCCCGTCCATACTCACCAGTGTCAATAATGCTTTGGTTTTGACCCTGATGGACAAAAAACCAAATAAACTTTACAAAAAATCTCATTGCACAACCTGGAAAGATAGTCTTTCTTCCTTTTCAGGCAATTACTGCCTGGGAAAAAGCAGCAGAGTTGATCATCAAGAGGGAAGAAATCATGACGAGACTTGAAGCATTTGAAAGGCTTGCTTCTGATCCCAATCGATTTTTTGAAAAAGGTGCACGTGGGTCATCTGTTGCAAGGTTAGAGGAGGCGCAGATGAGAAGCAGTTACTACAAGGTTGGTCTGCTTATGGTATCTTTGACACAATTTGTGGGGGTTGAGTACTTTCGCCCTTTTTTCGCCCTTTTTTTGCTTTGCCAGAACCCCTGAAACCAAACCACTGCAGTTCCCATTAGCCTATTGTTGCAAGTGTAACTTGTCCTTTCATGAAGTAATTGTGACTCAAGTTTTGTGGTTGCAATCTCCCTTAGGCTATTTCACTTGACAGAATTTTCTTTCAGCAAATTGATTCAATGGATAGCTCGGTGCGGCGAGTATTGGAAGATATTAAAGACGCTCATAATGATACAGTTACTTATCAAGTAAGTTTGTCAGTGCCTTTGGGTAGATACTAAATATAGCAGTCCATAAAGCAAGTGCATTCAGGTATTTCTTTACCATCAGTGAAAGGTTGAACGGATGAAACTGTGGAGTGGTGAAGATTTTAAGCTTATCAGAAGCTCACCTGGTGAGCTTTAGTTATGATGTGGTGTGTGTCATCTGTCGTCGTAAGTGAGCAAGGCATGTTTCATAACGGCTATGCCTATTGACACCAAACTTAAACTTAGTACAAATGTGCCCCTAGGACATGTGACCTCAGACACCAAGCTTCAATCCATTTTATTCCTGACTTGGCCACCAGGGGGCAAAACCAAAACCCTTAAAAGTGTTATTTCGCCATAACTGTTGGTCATATCGTCACCAAATTTTTATTGTGAGTAGATCGAATGAGGATACATGACATATCACCTGGGTTTTTGATTTGACCTACTTTTCAAGGTCATGGAGGTCACCGACCAATTACGGTACCTTTACCGTACATTGGTGTTTGAATTATCTTTCACAATTCACCATTTCAGGGCCGTCCTTACTCCGAAAAGATGCACTGGGATCGTATTGAAATGCTTTACTGGCTCCAGGAAGAGAGAAAACAAGGGATCCTTGAGAAACAAGCCATTATCAAAGGTCTCCCTCTCAAAGTTACCCAGCTTGAACCCATTCAGACTGCTCCACACTAGTACTGGCAGTGGAGTTGCTTTGGAGCCATTGAGATTCCGTCCAGGCACATTAGAAATCATTGCTTGAATCCATGACATTTTTGCCATTAGAGGAATGAATTTATGAACAGTAACCAGTGCTCTGTTCTAAACAAGAGGCCCCTGGGTCTTGTGCTCTCAGCTGACAGTCATTGTATTCGCCCATTTGGATGTGTTAACAAAATTCAAATGATGGCTTTTTGTGGATTGTATATTGTATGCTGTATGTTTGAGTAACGTAGTGAGCAGCCACACTGCTCTTTGCTTGGCACTTACTTTGTTAATGTAAATGAATGTTATAAATAAATGAATATTTATCAGCAATCTTTGAAAGAAACATCCTTTAATTCTTCAAGTTTTTACATGCTCTTCATTTACTCATCCTTCCATATCTGTTATATCACCATTGAGGACAAAATTTTTAAGAACCCCTTTAATATGGACTAAAACATATGGCAGCCAAGAGGTAATATGGACTAAAACATATGGCAGCCAAGAGGGATTGAGTCAGTAACAAGACCCAATGGGGATAGCTGAGATAAAGGACAGCACATCAAAACCAGGTCCTTTTTGCAATGGATGCGTTCTGCCTTGGAAATTGATCAGGACCTGGATGTCACTTTCATTTCAATAGTATTAACCACTAGTGGCACCTAGCGGCAGTGAGATGTGGTCCCACTCATTCTGGTGGCTTATTGGCGTCCTTTGTGGGCTGATATCAGTCAATATCAAAGATCAAAGATCAATCAACCCAATTGCCCCTGATTCTCTAGCTCCAGCTGTCTGCAAGACGAGATTGGAGCCTGATTGACTGTTCAAATTATCCATCAAAGACGCTGGTGTCATGTGTCGCCGAAGATCATTGGTGTTCCGTTTCAACTCAGTCGGTCAAATATCAACTTACACAAAGGACTGATTACCTGCTTCATACCATAATAAATGACGTGATTTGTGATTAAGCCAACAACAGCCAGGTTCGTATTGGATCAAAGAAGCCTCTACGTGGTATGATATTTGCCAAGTCTGTAACCTTTGGCGGTGAGAGTGACAGTTGTCTGAATGGAAAGGATTATGGCTCCCGGATTTGTAGGCAACGGTATGCCCAATAATAGATAATAGATTACCTCCTGGCCCAATACAATAGGGGGGTTTAAAAACCAACGATAAACGTTAACGGCAACGTTATTTTTGTACCGAAAATGCAATATAAAATCGGTGAACGTTGTCGTAAAGTTTACGTTTATCGTTTGATTTTTAAACCTCCCTAATAAACACTGAGAAAGATGTCGATATCTGCCAGCCTTTCCCAAACAATAAGGGAAACACTGACATAGGCAAACACTGGCAAATGTTACACCACACTGTTCCAATTTCTCGGTGTGTTCCTTCATTGTAGGCCTATGGGGCGTGACAAATGGCATACTCAGGACACCCACATCCAACACGACCACGAAAACCTGTCGATGGACACGATTAAAAGCCCAGGGACCTTATTCACGAAGCTCCCATAACTTACGGGAGTGCGCAAACTATTGTCCTTTTGCGGACAACCTATTGTTCACTGTCACTGATATCAGCCTGACAAAGGATCCTTTTGTTCGGTGCTCTCTTCGTAGCTTCGAACAATGGATTGGCGTTCACGGGGTCCCCGTTTCAGAATCAGGGACTTTTGCCAAAACGAAACTGAGCCCAGAGCGACCTTGCATTTTGCGTCACCCTAAAAAAGTGAGTGACATAACAACTTGTGAATCTTTATCAGCGCATTTTGTGTGCAGGCCGGCCGCCCTGTGGTGCAGGCTTTAGTTTTGGGTCTCTCCTGGACTGTGTATTATGCATTGTTTGCACTTGTTCCACGCCCTGTGTTTGGGTGTGCGTGTTTGGCCTCGCTTGGTAAGTACATGAGTACATCAGTATTTGTCGAATTTTCCAGCATTTGGTTGTGGATTGGAGTAGAATACATGTACCAGTATTCGGAGGCAACGTGCCCATTGGTTTTGGGGCTGTATGGTTTGTAGGATGTAGGAAGGGCGTGTATGATCGCAAATGGGATATTCACATATAGTGAAGGCATGTAGGATTGCCACGAAAAAATGAACCGTGAACTTTAGGGCTGAACCATGAACTGTGGCCAAATAACAGTGAAGTTCATTGTTTTACTTTGAACTTCACTGTTATTTGTCCGCTTCAACCCACAGGGACTTGACGCGTACGGGGTATGATGTTGTCAGCCCCCACGAACAATACCCCGGCCCGAGAAAAAATATAGGCCTAAAGAGAGAGAATTCTTTGTTCTCTCTTTATATTTTTTCTCGGGCCAGGGTATTGTTCGTGGGGGCTGACAACATCATACCCCGTACGTGTCAAGTCCCTGTGCTTCAACCTGGTGAAGAAAATGGCAAATCCCAGACAACTTTAGTATTAGACAGGTTGCGAAAATAGCGGCCGCCATTTTTTTGTGGAATTGGCCGAATTTTCGAACTTTTTCAAATATAATTCGAATGTATTTTATTAGCTGCTTGCTTGCTAAAATATCTTTATGTAATGCTAGTGGCTTACTGTATGACCTTTCTTTTTTTGAACGCCTCTGACAGTGCAAAATCCCATTGAAAAACCCAAGCAATGTCAAAAAGTCCATGAAAAACATGGCGGCCGCTAATTTCGCAACTTGTCTATTCTTTTCTATTTTCAGTCTTTTGAGGATGGATTATTGATATCTGATCTGTGGTCGTGGATGTTCGATTACAATAGGCTGGGTTATAGTTTTCGGAAACGCCCGTGTGAACAAAAGTTTCGTGGTCGTCATGATCCCTTTGTTGGGCATTGTTCGCCAGCGTGTTCGCATACCGTCTTCCTCTATGTACGGTGAACTCGGCGATACAACAAAAGGAACGCTTGGTCAGATGAAAAAATAGTCATCAAATCTATAGACTTATGGATCTTCGACAAGGAGGAGAACGTGCACGTGTGAAGTGAAAACAAAGCCTTTGGTTTTAGGTACCGTATCATTCTTTGGATAGGTATACAAAACGTAAGTGAGGTGGACTTCTGTGGACGTACGATATAAGGAGAACTTGGTGAGGTGAAAAAAAGGCCATCTACGGATCTTCGAATAGAGAGGCATGATTGAGAGGCCAGATGAAAACAAGGATATCGAATTTATAGAAACCCGTTTCTATTTCATATATTCATGATTTTTTTTGTGTGGACATGCTTGTGACTGGTTGCCTTGGGGCAACGTAGGCTACTGCAATTTACAGAGCCTACCTGAAAATGAAATAGTTACAGTTTGGCGGACTTGATAAGTTCATTTAATGGCGGATATACATTGGCGGATACAATGGCGGATATACATGTACATTGGCGGATACAATGGCGGATATACATTGTAAACGGATAAAACATTGGAGGATATGTAGGCTAAGTCCTCGCCGAAGACTTGGAAACAGGTAGGATGTTCTTTTTGAACCCGAACCCTCCTTGCACCATTACGAATGGAACACCAATTTGCACTTGCAGATTAACATGGGGACTGGTGGACGCAGGGGTGAATATTGGTGTTCCCTATAGACTGTTTGCGAAATTAGCGGCCGCCATTTTTTTTATAGATTTAGCCGACTTTCCGAACTTTTTCTAATATATTTCGAATATATTTTATTAGCTGCTTGCTTGCTAAAATATCTTTATGCAATTCTAGTAGCTTACTGTACACATGTACGACCTTTCTTTTTTTGAACGCCTCTGGCAGTGCAATCCCATTGAAAAAACCTAAGCAACGGCAAAATCGTAAAAAAAGATGGCGGCCGCTAATTTCGCAAGCTGTCTATTGCTGGGGCGGGCATGCAGAAGTTTTGTCACCCCCTACCCCTGCATGTTTTCCCCTCACCGATCAACCATTTGCTGGGTAAGACATGGATTGCAGACTGAAAAAAGAACCTCCCCAATGTTTCCTTCATCTCCTTGTCTTATTCAGTCAGTCCTGTTTATGATGATGTAGGCCCCCTATGATGCTATTGATATTCGGGGCAACGATTTTTTCCAGTACTGGTACTGGAAAAAGTCGTTGTCCCAAATTTCAAGTTGTAGGCCTGTGATTACACTCCTCTGGCAGTGTTTTGTTTCGCTCCGTACCTATACGCTTCACAAACCACTGCTTCGAATGGCCGGTATTCTGCCGATTTACCGCCAGATGGCACTATTTCTGTCCAACCAATCAGCGCCCGCCATCAGGCTGCAACTGAGCAAAATCCTAAAACACTTTCGCCAGCGCGACAGCGGGAACAGTAGTGGTGCCTCTGGCGGTAAATCGGCAGAATACCGGCCATTCGAAGCAGTGGTTTGTGAAGCGTTGGTACGGAGCGAAACAAAACACTGCGAGGGGAGTGTAGCCTGTGATTAGCGGTAGCCATTTGAACGTAAACTTGAAAGAGCCAAAGAAATTCGAAGTAATTCACAAGCTACGGATAATGGCATCACGGCCTGATCCCTTTTGTGAGACTTTACGTAATCGCAGCCTTAGCGCTGAATTTGCCCTGCACAAATGGGCTTTGACAGAAAAATGGGCCTATTGAGATTGCAAATCTGGTTATGAGAGGATTGACGTTTCCATTTCCAATAAGCTTGAGAAAGCCTCGGTAAAGCTACACCCAATAAAGAACAATGGGTGCCGCTGCGTTCCTTTCAACAGCTCAACACGTGGTACTGGTTGATCAACGTAGTGTGCTGAATTTTACTTCAACACCAAAGGATTCTTTTATGGCGAGCACTCTCTGTGCTTAATCTGTTAATGCTTGGTATCAACCTTATTGGTGCGATGACGTGATGAGGGAAGTGCGTCCCGGCTTACAGCAGCTTCTGCGTGCAGCACCGGATGCATACACTCTTTCACACCACAAAAAATTCGTCTCCTGAAATAAAAAATTCGTCTCCTGAAATCTACATCTCACGGCTCATCACGGTGACATCCATGAGCACCGGAGCCTAAACCAGAAGCGATGCTTATTCTTGTGACTTCAAATTTGTCCTGAACGAAAGCTGCTTACAAAATTTTGTGCCTTCGACGTCAAGTGCTGATGTCCATGTTAGTAACCCTACGGTGACATCCATGAGCACCGTAGGCCTAGTTTGACGAACTTTTTTTCCGATTGAGCTGGTCAAAATGTTGTAGTCGACCTTGTGTGGGGTAGACCATGGAGGTATTATACCTCCATGGGTAGACTCGGGACCCAGTCGTTGTGTCGCTCCGGCCGCCGCACTGCACTCCACAAACGACTGGGAAAGCAAGCTGCAAAATCAGCGGCTAGCGTACCGACAATAACAACGGATGTGAATGAGGAGTTCAGCCAATCAGAAACTGCGTCTTCAACGGCCGTCGTCTGCTCTTTGCAAGATGTCAAATCAGCTGATTATATCGCAACTTTCTTCGAGGTCAAGGACGGTATCCTGGTGCCTAATTCGATGCTGTGTGCCATAAGCAGTACTTACGGATAAAAAAATATCCTGCTAGTGACTTTGAAAAGTTTCTAGACGGGCGAGAGGCTCTGGTAAATTTCATCAATAACAACCAATCAAAAGTGTGCCAGATTTCCCCTAGTAGATTGCTTTCGGGCAATTTCATTGGTCGAGATGGTCGTTGTGGTCGTCGGTACGCTAGCCGCTGATTTTGCAGCCTGCTTTCCCAGTCGTTTGTGGAGTGTAGTGCGGCGGCCGGAGCGACACAACGACTGGGTCCCGAGTCTA